>CM055124.1:284094966-284434966 GCA_029206835.1 Rana muscosa
TGCAGAGTGAAAGAAACTGACACTGTCCCTACCTAGAGTTTTCTGTCCCTAGAATAAATGTTTTTTTTAATCACAATATAGCAAAAGGACAATTCACTCACTGTCCTTCCAGGTCCCTGGAAACAAGGACTTGCAGAGTGAAAGAAACTGACACTGTCCCTACCTAGAGTTTTCTGTCCCTAGAATAAATGTTTTTTTTAATCACAATATAGCACAAGGAAAATTAACTCACTGTCCTTACAGGTCCCTGGAAACAAGGACTTGCAGAGTGAAAGAAAAAAAACACTCTCCCTACCTACAGTTTTCTGTCCCTAGAAAAAAATGTTTTTTTTAATCACAATATAGCAAAAGGACAATTCACTCACTGTCCTTCCAGGTCCCTGGAAACAAGGACTTGCAGAGTGAAAGAAACTGACACTGTCCCTACCTAGAGTTTTCTGTCCCTGGAATAAATGTTTTTTTCAGCACAATATAGCACAAGGACAATTAACTCACTGTCCTTACAGGTCCCTGGAAACAAGGACTTGCAGAGTGAAAGAAAAAAAATACTCTCCCTACCTACAGTTTTCTGTCCCTAGAAAAAAATGTTTTTTTTAATCACAATATAGCAAAAGGACAATTCACTCACTGTCCTTCCAGGTCCCTGGAAACAAGGACTTGCAGAGTGAAAGAAACTGACACTGTCCCTACCTAGAGTTTTCTGTCCCTAGAATAAATGTTTTTTTTAATCACAATATAGCAAAAGGACAATTCACTCACTGTCCTTCCAGGTCCCTGGAAACAAGGACTTGCAGAGTGAAAGAAACTGACACTGTCCCTACCTAGAGTTTTCTGTCCCTGGAATAAATGTTTTTTTCAGCACAATATAGCACAAGGAAAATTAACTCACTGTCCTTACAGGTCCCTGGAAACAAGGACTTGCAGAGTGAAAGAAAAAAAACACTCTCCCTACCTACAGTTTTCTGTCCCTAGAAAAAAATGTTTTTTTTAATCACAATATAGCAAAAGGACAATTCACTCACTGTCCTTCCAGGTCCCTGGAAACAAGGACTTGCAGAGTGAAAGAAACTGACACTGTCCCTACCTAGAGTTTTCTGTCCCTGGAATAAATGTTTTTTTCAGCACAATATAGCACAAGGACAATTAACTCACTGTCCTTACAGGTCCCTGGAAACAAGGACTTGCAGAGTGAAAGAAAAAAAATACTCTCCCTACCTACAGTTTTCTGTCCCTAGAAAAAAATGTTTTTTTTAATCACAATATAGCAAAAGGACAATTCACTCACTGTCCTTCCAGGTCCCTGGAAACAAGGACTTGCAGAGTGAAAGAAACTGACACTGTCCCTACCTAGAGTTTTCTGTCCCTAGAATAAATGTTTTTTTTAATCACAATATAGCAAAAGGACAATTCACTCACTGTCCTTCCAGGTCCCTGGAAACAAGGACTTGCAGAGTGAAAGAAAAAAAACACTCTCCCTACCTACAGTTTTCTGTCCCTAGAAAAAAATGTTTTTTTTAATCACAATATAGCAAAAGGACAATTCACTCACTGTCCTTCCAGGTCCCTGGAAACAAGGACTTGCAGAGTGAAAGAAACTGACACTGTCCCTACCTAGAGTTTTCTGTCCCTGGAATAAATGTTTTTTTCAGCACAATATAGCACAAGGACAATTAACTCACTGTCCTTACAGGTCCCTGGAAACAAGGACTTGCAGAGTGAAAGAAAAAAAATACTCTCCCTACCTACAGTTTTCTGTCCCTAGAAAAAAATGTTTTTTTTAATCACAATATAGCAAAAGGACAATTCACTCACTGTCCTTCCAGGTCCCTGGAAACAAGGACTTGCAGAGTGAAAGAAACTGACACTGTCCCTACCTAGAGTTTTCTGTCCCTAGAATAAATGTTTTTTTTTAATCACAATATAGCAAAAGGACAATTCACTCACTGTCCTTCCAGGTCCCTGGAAACAAGGACTTGCAGAGTGAAAGAAAAAAAACACTCTCCCTACCTACAGTTTTCTGTCCCTAGAAAAAAATGTTTTTTTTTATCACAATATAGCAAAAGGACAATTCACTCACTGTCCTTCCAGGTCCCTGGAAACAAGGACTTGCAGAGTGAAAGAAACTGACACTGTCCCTACCTAGAGTTTTCTGTCCCTGGAATAAATGTTTTTTTCAGCACAATATAGCACAAGGACAATTAACTCACTGTCCTTACAGGTCCCTGGAAACAAGGACTTGCAGAGTGAAAGAAAAAAAATACTCTCCCTACCTACAGTTTTCTGTCCCTAGAAAAAAATGTTTTTTTTAATCACAATATAGCAAAAGGACAATTCACTCACTGTCCTTCCAGGTCCCTGGAAACAAGGACTTGCAGAGTGAAAGAAAAAAAATACTCTCCCTACCTACAGTTTTCTGTCCCTAGAAAAAAATGTTTTTTTTAATCACAATATAGCAAAAGGACAATTCACTCACTGTCCTTCCAGGTCCCTGGAAACAAGGACTTGCAGAGTGAAAGAAACTGACACTGTCCCTACCTAGAGTTTTCTGTCCCTGGAATAAATGTTTTTTTCAGCACAATATAGCACAAGGACAATTAACTCACTGTCCTTACAGGTCCCTGGAAACAAGGACTTGCAGAGTGAAAGAAAAAAAATACTCTCCCTACCTACAGTTTTCTGTCCCTAGAAAAAAATGTTTTTTTTAATCACAATATAGCAAAAGGACAATTCACTCACTGTCCTTCCAGGTCCCTGGAAACAAGGACTTGCAGAGTGAAAGAAACTGACACTGTCCCTACCTAGAGTTTTCTGTCCCTAGAATAAATGTTTTTTTTAATCACAATATAGCAAAAGGACAATTCACTCACTGTCCTTCCAGGTCCCTGGAAACAAGGACTTGCAGAGTGAAAGAAAAAAAACACTCTCCCTACCTACAGTTTTCTGTCCCTAGAAAAAAATGTTTTTTTTTATCACAATATAGCAAAAGGACAATTCACTCACTGTCCTTCCAGGTCCCTGGAAACAAGGACTTGCAGAGTGAAAGAAACTGACACTGTCCCTACCTAGAGTTTTCTGTCCCTAGAATAAATGTTTTTTTTAATCACAATATAGCAAAAGGACAATTCACTCACTGTCCTTCCAGGTCCCTGGAAACAAGGACTTGCAGAGTGAAAGAAACTGACACTGTCCCTACCTAGAGTTTTCTGTCCCTAGAATAAATGTTTTTTTTAATCACAATATAGCAAAAGGACAATTCACTCACTGTCCTTCCAGGTCCCTGGAAACAAGGACTTGCAGAGTGAAAGAAACTGACACTGTCCCTACCTAGAGTTTTCTGTCCCTAGAATAAATGTTTTTTTTTAAGCACACTATAGCAGAAGCACAAAACACACTGACACTCTCCCTACCTATCCTTCTCTTTCCCTAAACTAAAGGAATCCAGGTTAAGCAAGAAAGAAATAACAGTCACTGTCCCTGCCTATGCTACTCTATCCCTGCTCCGGAACACACTACACTAGGCCGCCGTGCTGGCGGCCTTTTATAGTGTGGGGCGTGTACTAAACACCCTCAGCAATAATTGGCCACAGGCATCCTGCCTGTGGCCAATCATTGCTCTCCTCGCTGCCGGCGCTGTGATTGGCCAAGCATGCGGGGTCACAGTGCATGCTTGGCCAATCACAGCGCCTGGATGACACTGCGATGGCGTAGTGCATTGTGGGCCGTTCGCGTCACTCGAATTTGGCGCGAACGGCCCAAATCGTTCGATCTTCGTCGAACGATCGAACAGCCAATGTTCGAGTCGAACGTATGTTCGACTCGAACACGAAGCTCATCCCTACTGCTGGGCTGCAAGGCTCCTTTGCAAACCTGCATTTGTCTGCTGTTGATTGGCATTTGCTAGAGCCAGCTGTTTCAGTATCTCCTCCATGCTGGCTTAAAAAAACTGCCACTGGTTCTCCACCAACTGTGAGGGGGTTAACTCGGTAGCGGGTGTGTGTGACCCCCTGGTTGGGCTCCCCACACAAAAACAGGGCCAGCAGACGGAGGTTGTGGTTTTCAAAATCAAAAGGTGCGGTTTATTTCTCTATGTACAGTGACAAAAACACAGCAAAGCCAAAAAAGAAACAAACAAAATAAATCCTGGTCAGTTTGACCTCTGACTAAACATGCAGGTTTCCTAAACTAACAACTGGGATCAGCCTAGTGCTGTCCTAGTCCCTAAGTCCCTGGTTTAGTAAAAGTCCAAACAAATAGCCACACAGGCTTTGCCTCACCGCACAGGGGTTCACTCTCCCTAGACAGTCCACACAGGTCTGGTTCCAGGCATGAGCTAACATCTAATGAAGCTGGGAGTTTCTTATAGAGGCCTAAATGAGCTGACAAGGTTCAGCTGGTCTCATCAACTCCCTGTCTGCACGACGCCCAGCCCTCTCCCTAGAGGTATGAGTCATCCATGAGCACACTAGCCTTATACAACTCTCCACCTAGTTGTACAAATCGGCGTAAAGCCTGAATCTGGGCGAAATATATCTACCCCCCTGGATGCAACCAGGTGACTTTACCTTCCTGCTGTCACACTACCTATAGTTTTCTGTCCCTAGAAAAAATGTTTTTTTAAAGATGGTTGATGATCAATGCTTTAGCACAGTATAGCACAAGGAGAATTTCCCTCACTGTCCTTCCCTGTCCCTAGAAACAAGGATTATCACAGTGAAAGAAACTGACACTCTCCCTACCTATAGTTTTCTGTCCCTAGAAAAAATGTTTTTTTAAAGATGGTTGATGATCAATGCTTTAGCACACTATAGCACAATAAGAATTTCCCTCACTGTCCTTCCCTGTCCCTAGAAACAAGGATTATCACAGTGAAAGAAACTGACACTCTCCCTACCTATAGTTTTCTGTCCCTAGAAAAAATGTTTTTTTAAAGATGGTTGATGATCAATGCTTTAGCACACTATAGCACGAGGAGAATTTCCCTCACTGTCCTTCCCTGTCCCTAGAAACAAGGATTAGCACAGTGAAAGAAACTGACACTCTCCCTACCTATAGTTTTCTGTCCCTAGAAAAAATGTTTTTTTAAAGATGGTTGATGATCAATGCTTTAGCACAGTATAGCACAAGGAGAATTTCCCTCACTGTCCTTCCCTGTCCCTAGAAACAAGGATTATCACAGTGAAAGAAACTGACACTCTCCCTACCTATAGTTTTCTGTCCCTAGAAAAAATGTTTTTTTAAAGATGGTTGATGATCAATGCTTTAGCACAGTATAGCACAAGGAGAATTTCCCTCACTGTCCTTCCCTGTCCCTAGAAACAAGGATTAGCACAGTGAAAGAAACTGACACTCTCCCTACCTATAGTTTTCTGTCCCTAGAAAAAATGTTTTTTTAAAGATGGTTGATGATCAATGCTTTAGCACAGTATAGCACAAGGAGAATTTCCCTCACTGTCCTTCCCTGTCCCTAGAAACAAGGATTATCACAGTGAAAGAAACTGACACTCTCCCTACCTATAGTTTTCTGTCCCTAGAAAAAATGTTTTTTTAAAGATGGTTGATGATCAATGCTTTAGCACAGTATAGCACAAGGAGAATTTCCCTCACTGTCCTTCCCTGTCCCTAGAAACAAGGATTATCACAGTGAAAGAAACTGACACTCTCCCTACCTATAGTTTTCTGTCCCTAGAAAAAATGTTTTTTTAAAGATGGTTGATGATCAATGCTTTAGCACAGTATAGCACAAGGAGAATTTCCCTCACTGTCCTTCCCTGTCCCTAGAAACAAGGATTATCACAGTGAAAGAAACTGACACTCTTCCTACCTATAGTTTTCTGTCCCTAGAAAAAATGTTTTTTTAAATATGGTTGATGATCAATGCTTTAGCACAGTATAGCACAAGGAGAATTTCCCTCACTGTCCTTCCCTGTCCCTAGAAACAAGGATTATCACAGTGAAAGAAACTGACACTCTCCCTACCTATAGTTTTCTGTCCCTAGAAAAAAAGTTTTTTTAAAGATGGTTGATGATCAATGCTTTAGCACACTATAGCACAAGGAGAATTTCCCTCACTGTCCTTCCCTGTCCCTAGAAACAAGGATTAGCACAGTGAAAGAAACTGACACTCTCCCTACCTATAGTTTTCTGTCCCTAGAAAAAATGTTTTTTTAAAGATGGTTGATGATCAATGCTTTAGCACAGTATAGCACAAGGAGAATTTCCCTCACTGACCTTCCCTGTCCCTAGAAACAAGGATTATCACAGTGAAAGAAACTGACACTCTCCCTACCTATAGTTTTCTGTCCCTAGAAAAAATGTTTTTTTAAAGATGGTTGATGATCAATGCTTTAGCACAGTATAGCACAAGGAGAATTTCCCTCACTGTCCTTCCCTGTCCCTAGAAACAAGGATTATCACAGTGAAAGAAACTGACACTCTCCCTACCTATAGTTTTCTGTCCCTAGAAAAAATGTTTTTTTAAAGATGGTTGATGATCAATGCTTTAGCACACTATAGCACAAGGAGAATTTCCCTCACTGTCCTTCCCTGTCCCTAGAAACAAGGATTATTACAGTGAAAGAAACTGACACTCTCCCTACCTATAGTTTTCTGTCCCTAGAAAAAATGTTTTTTTAAAGATGGTTGATGATCAATGCTTTAGCACAGTATAGCACAAGGAGAATTTCCCTCACTGTCCTTCCGTGTCCCTAGAAACAAGGATTAGCACAGTGAAAGAAACTGACACTCTCCCTACCTATAGTTTTCTGTCCCTAGAAAAAATGTTTTTTTAAAGATGGTTGATGATCAATGCTTTAGCACAGTATAGCACAAGGAGAATTTCCCTCACTGTCCTTCCCTGTCCCTAGAAACAAGGATTATCACAGTGAAAGAAACTGACACTCTCCCTACCTATAGTTTTCTGTCCCTAGAAAAAATGTTTATTTAAAGATGGTTGATGATCAATGCTTTAGCACAGTATAGCACAAGGAGAATTTCCCTCACTGTCCTTCCCTGTCCCTAGAAACAAGGATTAGCACAGTGAAAGAAACTGACACTCTCCCTACCTATAGTTTTCTGTCCCTAGAAAAAATGTTTTTTTAAAGATGGTTGATGATCAATGCTTTAGCACAGTATAGCACAAGGAGAATTTCCCTCACTGTCCTTCCCTGTCCCTAGAAACAAGGATTAGCACAGTGAAAGAAACTGACACTCTCCCTACCTATAGTTTTCTGTCCCTAGAAAAAATGTTTTTTTAAAGATGGTTGATGATCAATGCTTTAGCACAGTATAGCACAAGGAGAATTTCCCTCACTGTCCTTCCCTGTCCCTAGAAACAAGGATTATCACAGTGAAAGAAACTGACACTCTCCCTACCTATAGTTTTCTGTCCCTAGAAAAAATGTTTTTTTAAAGATGGTTGATGATCAATGCTTTAGCACAGTATAGCACAAGGAGAATTTCCCTCACTGTCCTTCCCTGTCCCTAGAAACAAGGATTATCACAGTGAAAGAAACTGACACTCTCCCTACCTATAGTTTTCTGTCCCTAGAAAAAATGTTTTTTTAAAGATGGTTGATGATCAATGCTTTAGCACACTATAGCACAATGAGAATTTCCCTCACTGTCCTTCCCTGTCCCTAGAAACAAGGATTATCACAGTGAAAGAAACTGACACTCTCCCTACCTATAGTTTTCTGTCCCTAGAAAAAATGTTTTTTTAAAGATGGTTGATGATCAATGCTTTAGCACACTATAGCACGAGGAGAATTTCCCTCACTGTCCTTCCCTGTCCCTAGAAACAAGGATTAGCACAGTGAAAGAAACTGACACTCTCCCTACCTATAGTTTTCTGTCCCTAGAAAAAATGTTTTTTTAAAGATGGTTGATGATCAATGCTTTAGCACAGTATAGCACAAGGAGAATTTCCCTCACTGTCCTTCCCTGTCCCTAGAAACAAGGATTATCACAGTGAAAGAAACTGACACTCTCCCTACCTATAGTTTTCTGTCCCTAGAAAAAATGTTTTTTTAAAGATGGTTGATGATCAATGCTTTAGCACAGTATAGCACAAGGAGAATTTCCCTCACTGTCCTTCCCTGTCCCTAGAAACAAGGATTAGCACAGTGAAAGAAACTGACACTCTCCCTACCTATAGTTTTCTGTCCCTAGAAAAAATGTTTTTTTAAAGATGGTTGATGATCAATGCTTTAGCACAGTATAGCACAAGGAGAATTTCCCTCACTGTCCTTCCCTGTCCCTAGAAACAAGGATTATCACAGTGAAAGAAACTGACACTCTCCCTACCTATAGTTTTCTGTCCCTAGAAAAAATGTTTTTTTAAAGATGGTTGATGATCAATGCTTTAGCACAGTATAGCACAAGGAGAATTTCCCTCACTGTCCTTCCCTGTCCCTAGAAACAAGGATTATCACAGTGAAAGAAACTGACACTCTCCCTACCTATAGTTTTCTGTCCCTAGAAAAAATGTTTTTTTAAAGATGGTTGATGATCAATGCTTTAGCACAGTATAGCACAAGGAGAATTTCCCTCACTGTCCTTCCCTGTCCCTAGAAACAAGGATTATCACAGTGAAAGAAACTGACACTCTTCCTACCTATAGTTTTCTGTCCCTAGAAAAAATGTTTTTTTAAATATGGTTGATGATCAATGCTTTAGCACAGTATAGCACAAGGAGAATTTCCCTCACTGTCCTTCCCTGTCCCTAGAAACAAGGATTATCACAGTGAAAGAAACTGACACTCTCCCTACCTATAGTTTTCTGTCCCTAGAAAAAAAGTTTTTTTAAAGATGGTTGATGATCAATGCTTTAGCACACTATAGCACAAGGAGAATTTCCCTCACTGTCCTTCCCTGTCCCTAGAAACAAGGATTAGCACAGTGAAAGAAACTGACACTCTCCCTACCTATAGTTTTCTGTCCCTAGAAAAAATGTTTTTTTAAAGATGGTTGATGATCAATGCTTTAGCACAGTATAGCACAAGGAGAATTTCCCTCACTGACCTTCCCTGTCCCTAGAAACAAGGATTATCACAGTGAAAGAAACTGACACTCTCCCTACCTATAGTTTTCTGTCCCTAGAAAAAATGTTTTTTTAAAGATGGTTGATGATCAATGCTTTAGCACAGTATAGCACAAGGAGAATTTCCCTCACTGTCCTTCCCTGTCCCTAGAAACAAGGATTATCACAGTGAAAGAAACTGACACTCTCCCTACCTATAGTTTTCTGTCCCTAGAAAAAATGTTTTTTTAAAGATGGTTGATGATCAATGCTTTAGCACACTATAGCACAAGGAGAATTTCCCTCACTGTCCTTCCCTGTCCCTAGAAACAAGGATTATTACAGTGAAAGAAACTGACACTCTCCCTACCTATAGTTTTCTGTCCCTAGAAAAAATGTTTTTTTAAAGATGGTTGATGATCAATGCTTTAGCACAGTATAGCACAAGGAGAATTTCCCTCACTGTCCTTCCCTGTCCCTAGAAACAAGGATTAGCACAGTGAAAGAAACTGACACTCTCCCTACCTATAGTTTTCTGTCCCTAGAAAAAATGTTTTTTTAAAGATGGTTGATGATCAATGCTTTAGCACAGTATAGCACAAGGAGAATTTCCCTCACTGTCCTTCCCTGTCCCTAGAAACAAGGATTATCACAGTGAAAGAAACTGACACTCTCCCTACCTATAGTTTTCTGTCCCTAGAAAAAATGTTTTTTTAAAGATGGTTGATGATCAATGCTTTAGCACAGTATAGCACAAGGAGAATTTCCCTCACTGTCCTTCCCTGTTCCTAGAAACAAGGATTATCACAGTGAAAGAAACTGACACTCTCCCTACCTATAGTTTTCTGTCCCTAGAAAAAATGTTTTTTTAAAGATGGTTGATGATCAATGCTTTAGCACACTATAGCACAAGGAGAATTTCCCTCACTGTCCTTCCCTGTCCCTAGAAACAAGGATTAGCACAGTGAAAGAAACTGACACTCTCCCTACCTATAGTTTTCTGTCCCTAGAAAAAATGTTTTTTTAAAGATGGTTGATGATCAATGCTTTAGCACAGTATAGCACAAGGAGAATTTCCCTCACTGTCCTTCCCTGTCCCTAGAAACAAGGATTATCACAGTGAAAGAAACTGACACTCTCCCTACCTATAGTTTTCTGTCCCTAGAAAAAATGTTTTTTTAAAGATGGTTGATGATCAATGCTTTAGCACACTATAGCACAAGGAGAATTTCCCTCACTGTCCTTCCCTGTCCCTAGAAACAAGGATTATCACAGTGAAAGAAACTGACACTCTCCCTACCTATAGTTTTCTGTCCCTAGAAAAAATGTTTTTTTAAAGATGGTTGATGATCAATGCTTTAGCACAGTATAGCACAAGGAGAATTTCCCTCACTGTCCTTTCCTGTCCCTAGAAACAAGGATTAGCACAGTGAAAGAAACTGACACTCTCCCTACCTATAGTTTTCTGTCCCTAGAAAAAATGTTTTTTTAAAGATGGTTGATGATCAATGCTTTAGCACAGTATAGCACAAGGAGAATTTCCCTCACTGTCCTTCCCTGTCCCTAGAAACAAGGATTATCACAGTGAAAGAAACTGACACTCTCCCTACCTATAGTTTTCTGTCCCTAGAAAAAATGTTTTTTTAAAGATGGTTGATGATCAATGCTTTAGCACAGTATAGCACAAGGAGAATTCCCCTCACTGTCCTTCCCTGTCCCTAGAAACAAGGATTATCACAGTGAAAGAAACTGACACTCTCCCTACCTATAGTTTTCTGTCCCTAGAAAAAATGTTTTTTTAAAGATGGTTGATGATCAATGCTTTAGCACACTATAGCACAAGGAGAATTTCCCTCACTGTCCTTCCCTGTCCCTAGAAACAAGGATTAGCACAGTGAAAGAAACTGACACTCTCCCTACCTATAGTTTTCTGTCCCTAGAAAAAATGTTTTTTTAAAGATGGTTGATGATCAATGCTTTAGCACAGTATAGCACAAGGAGAATTTCCCTCACTGTCCTTCCCTGTCCCTAGAAACAAGGATTATCACAGTGAAAGAAACTGACACTCTCCCTACCTATAGTTTTCTGTCCCTAGAAAAAATGTTTTTTTAAAGATGGTTGATGATCAATGCTTTAGCACACTATAGCACAAGGAGAATTTCCCTCACTGTCCTTCCCTGTCCCTAGAAACAAGGATTAGCACAGTGAAAGAAACTGACACTCTCCCTACCTATAGTTTTCTGTCCCTAGAAAAAATGTTTTTTTAAAGATGGTTGATGATCAATGCTTTAGCACAGTATAGCACAAGGAGAATTTCCCTCACTGTCCTTCCCTGTCCCTAGAAACAAGGATTATCACAGTGAAAGAAACTGACACTCTCCCTACCTATAGTTTTCTGTCCCTAGAAAAAATGTTTTTTTAAAGATGGTTGATGATCAATGCTTTAGCACAGTATAGCACAAGGAGAATTTCCCTCACTGTCCTTCCCTGTCCCTAGAAACAAGGATTATCACAGTGAAAGAAACTGACACTCTCCCTACCTATAGTTTTCTGTCCCTAGAAAAAATGTTTTTTTAAAGATGGTTGATGATCAATGCTTTAGCACACTATAGCACAAGGAGAATTTCCCTCACTGTCCTTCCCTGTCCCTAGAAACAAGGATTATCACAGTGAAAGAAACTGACACTCTCCCTACCTATAGTTTTCTGTCCCTAGAAAAAATGTTTTTTTAAAGATGGTTGATGATCAATGCTTTAGCACAGTATAGCACAGGGAGAATTTCCCTCACTGTCCTTCCCTGTCCCTAGAAACAAGGATTAGCACAGTGAAAGAAACTGACACTCTCCCTACCTATAGTTTTCTGTCCCTAGAAAAAATGTTTTTTTAAAGATGGTTGATGATCAATGCTTTAGCACAGTATAGCACAAGGAGAATTTCCCTCACTGTCCTTCCCTGTCCCTAGAAACAAGGATTATCACAGTGAAAGAAACTGACACTCTCCCTACCTATAGTTTTCTGTCCCTAGAAAAAATGTTTTTTTAAAGATGGTTGATGATCAATGCTTTAGCACAGTATAGCACAAGGAGAATTTCCCTCACTGTCCTTCCCTGTCCCTAGAAACAAGGATTATCACAGTGAAAGAAACTGACACTCTCCCTACCTATAGTTTTCTGTCCCTAGAAATTTTTTTTTTTTAAAGATGGTTGATGATCAATGCTTTAGCACACTATAGCACAAGGAGAATTTCCCTCACTGTCCTTCCCTGTCCCTAGAAACAAGGATTAGCACAGTGAAATAAACTGACACTCTCCCTACCTATAGTTTTCTGTCCCTAGAAAAAATGTTTTTTTAAAGATGGTTGATGATCAATGCTTTAGCACAGTATAGCACAAGGAGAATTTCCCTCACTGTCCTTCCCTGTCCCTAGAAACAAGGATTATCACAGTGAAAGAAACTGACACTCTCCCTACCTATAGTTTTCTGTCCCTAGAAAAAATGTTTTTTTAAAGATGGTTGATGATCAATGCTTTAGCACAGTATAGCACAAGGAGAATTTCCCTCACTGTCCTTCCCTGTCCCTAGAAACAAGGATTAGCACAGTGAAAGAAACTGACACTCTCCCTACCTATAGTTTTCTGTCCCTAGAAAAAATGTTTTTTTAAAGATGGTTGATGATCAATGCTTTAGCACAGTATAGCACAAGGAGAATTTCCCTCACTGTCCTTCCCTGTCCCTAGAAACAAGGATTATCACAGTGAAAGAAACTGACACTCTCCCTACCTATAGTTTTCTGTCCCTAGAAAAAATGTTTTTTTAAAGATGGTTGATGATCAATGCTTTAGCACACTATAGCACAAGGATAATTTCCCTCACTGTCCTTCCCTGTCCCTAGAAACAAGGATTATCACAGTGAAAGAAACTGACACTCTCCCTACCTATAGTTTTCTGTCCCTAGAAAAAATGTTTTTTTAAAGATGGTTGATGATCAATGCTTTAGCACAGTATAGCACAAGGAGAATTTCCCTCACTGTCCTTCCCTGTCCCTAGAAACAAGGATTAGCACAGTGAAAGAAACTGACACTCTCCCTACCTATAGTTTTCTGTCTCTAGAAAAAATGTTTTTTTAAAGATGGTTGATGATCAATGCTTTAGCACAGTATAGCACAAGGAGAATTTCCCTCACTGTCCTTCCCTGTCCCTAGAAACAAGGATTATCACAGTGAAAGAAACTGACACTCTCCCTACCTATAGTTTTCTGTCCCTAGAAAAAATGTTTTTTTAAAGATGGTTGATGATCAATGCTTTAGCACAGTATAGCACAAGGAGAATTTCCCTCACTGTCCTTCCCTGTCCCTAGAAACAAGGATTAGCACAGTTAAAGAAACTGACACTCTCCCTACCTATAGTTTTCTGTCCCTAGAAAAAATGTTTTTTTAAAGATGGTTGATGATCAATGCTTTAGCACAGTATAGCACAAGGAGAATTTCCCTCACTGTCCTTCCCTGTCCCTAGAAACAAGGATTATCACAGTGAAAGAAACTGACACTCTCCCTACCTATAGTTTTCTGTCCCTAGAAAAAATGTTTTTTTAAAGATGGTTGATGATCAATGCTTTAGCACAGTATAGCACAAGGAGAATTTCCCTCACTGTCCTTCCCTGTCCCTAGAAACAAGGATTATCACAGTGAAAGAAACTGACACTCTCCCTACCTATAGTTTTCTGTCCCTAGAAAAAATGTTTTTTTAAAGATGGTTGATGATCAATGCTTTAGCACAGTATAGCACAAGGAGAATTTCCCTCACTGTCCTTCCCTGTCCCTAGAAACAAGGATTATCACAGTGAAAGAAACTGACACTCTCCCTACCTATAGTTTTCTGTCCCTAGAAAAAATGTTTTTTTAAAGATGGTTGATGATCAATGCTTTAGCACAGTATAGCACAAGGAGAATTTCCCTCACTGTCCTTCCCTGTCCCTAGAAACAAGGATTATCACAGTGAAAGAAACTGACACTCTCCCTACCTATAGTTTTCTGTCCCTAGAAAAAATGATTTTTTAAAGATGGTTGATGATCAATGCTTTAGCACACTATAGCACAAGGAGAATTTCCCTCACTGTCCTTCCCTGTCCCTAGAAACAAGGATTCGCACAGTAAAACACACTGACACTCTCCCTACCTATCCTTCTCTTTCCCTAAACTAAAGGAATCCAGGTTAAGCAAGAAAAAAAAATGTCACTGTCCCTGCCTATGCTTCTCTTTCCCTGCTCCGGAACACACTACACTAGGCCGCCGTGCTGGCGGCCTTTTATAGTGTGGGGCGTGTACTAAACACCCTCAGCAATAATTGGCCACAGGCATCCTGCCTGTGGCCAATCATTGCTCTCCTCGCTGCCGGCGCTGTGATTGGCCAAGCATGCGGGGTCACAGTGCATGCTTGGCCAATCACAGCGCCTGGATGACACTGCGATGGCGTAGTGCATTGTGGGCCGTTCGCGTCACTCGAATTAGGCGCGAACGGCCCAAATCGTTCGATCTTCGTCGAACGATCGAACAGCCGATGTTCGAGTCGAACGTATGTTCGACTCGAACACCGAGCTCATCCCTAGTCCTAAACCATAGAGATGATCCTGAGATCACCTGTGGTTCTCTTTCTCTTGTGTCACCCCTACATTAGCACCAATAAAATGTCTTCTGACTCGCCTCAACGTCCCCTGCACCCTCTTTTTCTCTACAGTTCTCTTGCTGAAATTAATGATAAATGCCCAGAGTTGGTCAAAAGAAGAAAAATAAATAAGGAAAATAGAAATGCAGAGGCTTGGTTCTGCCCCTTAAAAAACTGTTGCTCTAAGCACTGGCCTTCCCATGTGCATGTATGGTAAATATAAATCGGGTTTAACTCCAACCAAAAATGTGGCAGCCATACTGACATGAGTTTTCACATACCGTATATACTCGAGTATAACCCGACCCGAATATAAGCAGAGGCACCTAATTTTACCCCCAAAAAATTGGAAAATTTATTGACTCTAGTATAAGCCGAGGGTGTCCATCTGCATGCCTCACTGTGTCCATGCCTCACTGTGTCCATGACTAGACTGACGTTTAACATGGGAGTCTATGGAAGGGGTGCCCAGGTGTTCCCCGGCCGTAGGTCCCCCAGACAAAAAACTTTGCACACTTATAGAGGAGATATAGGGCTACATGTGTGCCAAGTTTCGGGTCCAGGGGACCTAGGACTGGCCGGTACAGGGTCTCCATAATCACCGGAGAAATTACTGTTTAACATGGGAGTCTATGGAAGGGGTGCCCAGTTTGAAAAATCTGTGCTACCCGGCCGTAGGTCTCCCGGACAATAATCTTTGCACACTTGTAGATGAAGAGTGGGTCTACATGTGTGCTAAGTTCGGCCGGTACCGGGTCCCCAAAGTCCGGGAGATCAGGCCCAAACGGTGACTCGAGTATAAGCCAAGGGGGGCATTTTCAGCACACAAAAAATGTGCTGAAAAACTCGGCTTATACTCGAGTATATACGATATATCTCTATTTTCAGATTCTCTTTAAAAATAGATGCACAGATCACTTTATGCAGACAAAGTTTTTGTCCGATGTTCCAAAAATAGTCATGTTTTATGGGGTGATGACAGGTCCACTTTAAAGCTTTTACCTCTAAGTCCTTGTCTCTGCATTTCCCAATAAATCTGCTAATTTTATTGCACTGGCTCTATAAAGCATGAAATTGAAGTCAGATTTTATATTACTGGCAGAATTATAAAAAAAACATTTACACTTTCAGGTTAGCGGTATCATCACGCTGGGAGAAAATATTGCAGACAACGGAGGAGTTCGACAAGCCTACAAGGTAGGGCGAGATTTTTTTTTCTCCTCTGTTACTGCAGTTGGGAAACTGTCGGAGAATGGTGACATTGAGATGTCACAATAATTAATTTCTGTCATGGTATTTAAAGAGCGGACACACTTTTTAATGTGAGTTAGTTACAGTGTCAGCTTAGTGGAGCTCACTCATCCCTTTCTATTTCTATCCTCCTCTCTACCCAACTTTATTTGATCTAATATCATTTTTAAAACAGATGAGTCTCTTTTTTCCAAGCCAAACCCCTGAAAAACAACGCCAGACCATAATCCCCCCTCTACCAAATGATTTGGACCAGAGCACAAAGCAAGGTCCATAAAGACATGGATGAGCGAGTTTTGGGGTGGAGGAACTTCAATGGCCTGCACAGTCTTGACCTCAACCCGATAGAACACCTTTGGGATGAATTAGAGTGCAGACTGTGAGCCAGGCCTTCTCGTCCAACATCAGTGGCTGACCTCACAAATGCGCTTCTGGAAGAATGGTCAGACATCCCCATAGACACTCCTAAACCTTGTGGACAGCCTTCCCAGAAGAGTTGAAGCTGTTATCGCTGCAAAGGGTGGGCCAAATCAATATTGAACCCAAGAGACTAAAGCCTGGTACACACGGTACGATTGTTGGCCAACCGAGCGTCTGATTTTTGTCAAAAGGGGCGTGTGCCAGGATCTTGTCTTGCATACTAACGGTACACAATTGTTGTGCCACAAACACGAACGTAGTAACGTACTACGAGGAATTTCAGCTCTTGAGCGCCACCCTTTGGGCCCCTTCTGCTAATTTTGTGTTTGATGTACATTGATTCCGAGCATGCGTGTTTGTACATTCAAGTTTTGTGTGACAGATTTGTGTACTGATCATTCGAAAATCAGACGTTAAACTGTTGTCCGCGGAAAATTTACTAGCCGCTCATCCAACATTTGTTGGCAGAAAATTGGACAACAGTATTCAAAAGGAGTGTACTAACGGTAAGGTTTTAAGACAACAGTCTGTCAACAGACAATCCCCTGCCAACAATACGAGGCTTTAGACTGGGATGCCATTAAAGTTCATGTGCGTGTAAAGGCAGGTGTCCCAATACTTTTGGTAATATAGTGTAATTATCATGCTTGGTGATATCACATGATAAACAAAGTTGTTCCAGCCACAGAGGCCACCTAAGGGACCCAATACTTACAAATAAGCTGAGATAGACATGGCAAAAATTCCAAATGGTGATTGCCAGGCATGTTCAGCCCAGGA
The DNA here is from genome assembly GCA_029206835.1 of Rana muscosa. Lineage (NCBI taxonomy): Eukaryota > Metazoa > Chordata > Amphibia > Anura > Ranidae > Rana > Rana muscosa. Next base: position 284,112,095 of record CM055124.1, read on the forward strand.
GCTGTGGAAGTATGACCCCCCGAGGAGCCAAGGTGACAAACAGAAGGATCAATGTGAGTAAAGTAAAAGTTCATACAACTCATGATATCACCCAGAGTAGTTGCTATAAAGAGAAGTGTAGTGTGGTGAACATTCACTATGCAAGAATTTCCAATTACGTGCAAGAAAAATGTAAAAAAAACGAAAAAAAACCCAGGAATTTTCTTTGAACAATTTACTTGCAAATTCAATTTCAGCCTATACTCCTTTAGTAAATTACCTCCAGTGTGTGTATGACTAAGTAGTTGATAGGGACTGACAGGAGATCTCTGACCCATGACACTCAAGCTAAAGTCACGCAGATAACAAAGGTAAAAGTAATGGAAATATAGAATTATTTTACTAAGTCTGCACAGGTAAAAAAAAAGTCTAAAACAAAACATTCAGATTGTTGCATGGGTGCAAATTTGACTGTTTCTTTTTAAGTCCATAGCCTGTGGTTATTTGAGTTGAGTTGAGAGGTATCTTAATATAGCGTGGTCTTACCCCGAAGGGTCCCGACGCGTTTAACCACTTGCCAACCGCCGCACGCCGATGTACGTTGGCAGAATGCCACGGGCAGGCAGATTGGCGTACAGGTACGTCCCTTTAAATCTGCAGCTCTGCGGGCGCGTGCCCGCCGCGTGCCTCACGAGTGCGGCCGCGGGTCCCGGGAACTCGATGTTCCCGGGAGTCCCGCGATTGCGGTCGGCAAGAGCAGAACAGGGGAATGCCTTCGTAAACCAGGCATTCCCCTATTCTGCCTAGTGACACTGTCACTGATGACCGTTCCCCGTGATCGAGAACGGTCATCAGTGACGTGTGTCACATGTAGCCACGCCCCCTCACAGTAAGAATCACTCACTAGGGCACACTTAACCCCTGCAGCGCCACCTAGTGGTTAACCCCTTCACTGCCAGTGTCATTTTTACAGTAATCAGTGCATTTTTAAAGCACTGATTGCTGTAAAAATGACAACGGTCCCAAAATGGTATCAAAAGTGTCCGATTTGTCTGCCATAATATCGCAGTCACGATAAAAATCGCTGATCGCTGCCATAATTAGTAGAAAAAAAAAATCTTAATAAAAATTACATAAAACAGTCCCCTATTTTGTAGAAGCTATAACTTTTGCGCAAACCAATCAATAAACGCTTATTGCGATTTTTTTTTTTACCAAAAATATGTAGAAGAATATGTATCGGCCTAAACTGTGGAAAAAATAATTTTTATATATTTTTTGGGGATATTTTTTAGAGCAAAAAGTAAAAAATATTGAATTTTTTTCAAAATTGTTGCTCTATTTTTGTTTATAGTACAACAAATAAAAACCGCAGAGGTGTTCAAATACCACCAAAAGAAAGCTCTATTTGTGGGAAAATTTTGTTTGGGAGCCACGTCGCACGACTGCACAATTGTCCGTTAAAGCGACGCAGTGCTGAATCGCAAAAAGGAGCCTGGTCCTTGATCACCAAAATGGTCCGGGGCTGAAGCGGTTAATTTAGGGACTAAACTATAGACAACAATTTGTTTTGGTTCGAATACAAATTCAGACACATTTTTGGTTTTAATGAATTTCAGCAAAATTCTTTACTATTCGACGTTCGTTACTATTTCATACGGAGATTCAGATCCGAGTCTCCGAAAGAAATAGTAACGAATAGTAAAGAATTTTGCTGAAATTTGTTAAAATTCGTTTGGTTTAGTCGTTTTCTAATGAATTCCAAATTTTCAGAACGATTTGAAGTGGTTGACCGATTCGAATTCTGTGTGAAGAATAGCTGGTTGTTCAGCAGCAGGCCGGGAAGCCGGCCACCGCGTCCTCAACAACCGATAACTCATCAGCTCTCAGTGGGCTTCCCCACTCACAACTGAAATGTAAACAAAGCAATGCCGGCAATACAAAAATGTTTAAAAAAACAGCGTGGGGTCCCCCCCAATCCATACCAGGCCATTCGGGTCTGGTATGGATTTTAAAACAAAAATTACGTGGGGTCCCCCAAGATCCATACCAGACCCTTGTCCAAGCATGCAGTCGGGCAGGTCAGAAAAGGGGGAGGGACAAGTAAGCACCCCCCTCCCTCCTGAACCATACCATGCCATTTGCCCCTCTGCCTCCCCACCCCAAAGCCCCTTGTCCCAATGTTGATGGGGAAACCCAGAAAAAAAAAGCTCCATCCGTGAGGACGGCTGACCGCCGAATGCCTCCACTGCCGTTTGACAGTTCTTAAAGGAACACTAAAGGTTCCCGTTTAAAAAAAAAAAAAACAACAAACATGTTATACTTACCTCCACTGTGCAGCTCGTTTTGCACACAGTGGCCTTGATCCTGGTCTTCTGGGGTCCCTCGGCGGCTGTTTTAGCTCCTCCCCGCAAGGACTCCACACCATAATGCGAGCGAGCTTGCATGGTGTGGAGTTATTGCGGGCGCGCTCCCGTGATATAGCGCTGGCCATAGCCGTCGACTGTGCCGCGTCATTGGATGTGATTGACAGCAGCACCAGCCAATGGCTGCGCTGCTTTCAATCCATCCAGTGTAGCCAATCAACGGCTGGGCTCAGGAACTTTCGAGGGGCCAGGTAAGTAAAACGGGGGCTCTAGGGGGGGCAATATAGGATGCATTAAGGTGAAAAAACATGTACCTTTACAACCCCTTTAAATACGTAAGGTCACCTAGTGACATCACCTGGTGGCGCCACCCCCTTGTGACATCACTGACCGGTGCATGCTGGTCTTTTCGGGTTCGGTGGTGGCGGCAGCGTCATAATTGATGATGGATCTACATCGGGGGATATTGTTTTTTTTTTTTTTAATAAAGGACTGTCTACTGTACCCAATACTCATTCACATAGGGCAGAGCCCCCCCCGCCCAAAAGCACTCATCCCCTCCCATGTTGAGGGCATGTGGCCTGGTATGGTTCAGGGTTTTTTTTTTTTGACAAGTCCTTTTTTTTCAGAATTTTCTAATGCCGGTGTCTTGTCTAGCTCGTTCCCCTATCGATATGGTTCCGAGCTCGACTGCGCAGGCGCTGCCGAACAGCTGTTAAAGCTCGGAGATTTCCGCCGGCTCGGCTTGCGCCTGCGCAGTCAAGAGGGAACCAGATCGATAGGAGGAACCATATGCTCGCCAGCTGTGGACGCGCTCGCCCCCCATCCTTCATTACACATGCAGCTTTCTTCTTCACGCCGCTGTACAGCAAGGGGCGGCAGGGGGCGAATAAAATCTGATAATCTTAAGCAGTGGCATTTGTTTGTTTATAGTCGAGCCGCTATAGAGCGGCGTGTATAAACAAACAAATCGCACTGCTCAATATCACATCTCATTCGCCCCTTGCCGCCCCTTGCTCTATACTATAGAGCGGCGTGAAGAAGAAAGCACCGTGTGTAACTAAGCAACGGGAGCGAGCGCATCGAGCTCGACTGCGCAGGCGCTGCAGAACAGCTGTTAAACATCTGCGATTTCCGTCGCCTCGGATTGCGCCTGCGCAGTCGAGCTCGGAACCATACCGATAGGCGGAACCAGCTTGGCAGATCCCCGGCATTGTTTTGATTTCAGCTGTCAGTGGAGAAGCCAGTTGTCATCGGTTGTTAAGGTCGCAGTGACCGGCTTCCCGGCCCGCTCCTTAACAACCAGCTGTTTTTCACACAGAATTCAGATTAGTCGATCATTTTTGGACCGATCTGAATTTGAATAGTTTCAAAAATTTGGAATTCGTTACAAAATGAATAAACAAAATGAAATGTAATGAAAACTAAACTAAACCAATTCCGAAACCAAACTAAATTAGTAACATTACGAATCTATCCAAAATGTAAGTTCTGCACATGTCTATTAAACTACCCTGCTTGCCCAGAGTGTGTGGCTCCTAAGTAGCAACAAATACATACATATAATAGTTACTGGCTGTGAAAGTATATAAACCAGAAATGTATCTGTTGGAGTTCTTTTTTTCAGAAAGGTATTGTAAGTAAAAGCATTTTCAACCTATTGTTAAAGCACCCCTAGCCTCAGTTCACTCAAAAGTCAAATTATTTACCAAGAGTCCTACTGTCTGACTATTAGCTCCTAGATGGTCCACCTCATGTCATGATATCACAAGCCTTTAGGCCAGGGGTCTCCAAACTGTGGCCCGGGGGCCGGATGTGGCCCTTTGCTTGCCCTTATCCGGCCCTTGAGGCACCTTTCCTTCCACTGTCACCAACAATGGGGCAATATTCCTGCTACTGACATCAATGATGGGACAATATTTCTCCCATTGATGCCAATGATGGGGCACTATTCCTCCCACTGACACCCCTAATACCAAAGATGCATTGTTTTATCCCACTGATGCTAGGATAATTTCTACTCCTAATGGCCACAGTCCGGCCCTCATAAACTCTGGACGACAGTAAACTGGCCCTTTGTTTACAAAGTTTGGAGACCCCTGCTTTAGGCCAATTGTACCTGAACTAAGGGTGGCCATATTGTTGGTGGTTGACTTTCTGGACTGAGACAAGGGTTGTTCTCTTGGAGGGAATGCTGCAATTTATGTCAAGGCAACTTCTGCCCCTTTACAATGACAACAAATTTAACTTTTAAAATCTGAGATCCTGCATCTACATGTTTTAGAATATGCTGTATGTGTATATTATGTAACGCCATAAACAATTACTTTGCCCTCAAACCAGTGTTGCCCTTTTCTAGTGCACAGGTTTTACAACGGATCTCTGTTTGTCACTGCATTTCACAGCATTCTTTGTGATTTTTTTCTACTATATGTTTGTTCCAGGCATATCTGAAATGGGTAGAGAGACACGGTAAAGAACCAAAGTTACCAGGACTGGATTTGACACACAAGCAACTTTTCTTTTTGAATTTTGCACAGGTAATTGTAATAAAATGCTTTCATAACTATTAAACCGTGGATCATCCACAACACCTTTCAGCATCAAACATGTGGCAATGTGGAGGGTAATGTGGCCTTTAGTGACTATTGGTAAATCATCTACATTCAGGGCCACACTGAGACATAGTTACATACTGTAATTGGTGAGGTTAAAAAAAGACACTTGTCTACCAAGTTCAACCAAAAGACAAGTACATTACAATTTGTGAATCCTCAGAACCATAAACCCACAGTTGATGTAGAGCAGTGATCTCTAAATTATGGCCCCTGGAGCACTGCCTTTATCCGGCCCTTGGGGCACCGGCCTTCCCACTGATATGAGGCACTATTCTTCCTACTGACACTAATGATGAGGCACTATTCCTCCCACTGACACCAATGATGGTGCACTATTCCTTTCACTGACACCAATGATGGGACACTATTCCTCCCACTGACACCAGAGATAGGACACTATTCTTTCCTCTGACAGCAAGGATGAGGAACTATTCCTTCCACTGACCCCCAACAGTGGGGCACTATTCCTTCCACTGACACTAATGATGGGGAACTCTTCCTTCCACTGACACCAATGATGGGGCACTATTCCTTCCACTGACACCAATGATGGGGCACTATTCCTTCCACTGACACCAATGATGGGACACTCTGCCTTCAACTGACACCATTAATAGGACACTATTCTTTCCACTGACAGCAAGGACGAGGAACTATTCCTTCCACTGACCCCAACAGTGGGGCACTATTCCTTCCACTGACACTAATGATGGGACACTATTCCTTCCACTGATAGCAATGATGAGAAACTATTCCTTCCACTGACACCAACAGTGGGGCACTATTCCTTCCACTGACACCAATAATAGGACACTATTACTTTCACTGACAGCAATGATGAGGAACTATTCCTTCCACTGGAGAAAAAAAGGGTGAACTTCAAAACTCGCACCAAACGGCACACGTGCACCACCACCAAATCAATGCGCTTACCAAAGGCAAGCTAATTCCAAGCCAAACACTTTATCCACACATTATCCAATGGTCATAATCCAGAAATGGAAAAGGAGAGGCACATAGTGTGTATCGTCTAAGTTTATTTATATAAAAATGGCAACTTACAAGAAAGCTGAATTAGCGAGCATAAAATAGAGGAGAGCCGGCCGGCATGCAGTCTCCCGTCCAGTAGCGATGACGTCAGCGATGACGGGAGACTGCATGCCGGCTGGCTCTCCTTTATTTTATGCTCGCTAATTCAGCTTTCTTGTAAGTTGCCATTTTTATATAAATAAACCAGTTTACTTAGACGATACACACTATGTGCCTCTCCTTTTCCATTTCTGGATTATGACCATTGGATAATGTGTTCCTGCCTCTGGAGTGTTCCATCCTTGAGTCCTTCATCCACTACGAGGAAGTGAGCTATTCAAGTGTTTGGCTTGGAATTAGCTTGCCTTTAGTAAGCGCATTGATTTGGTGGTGGTGCACGTGTGCCGTTTGGTGCGAGTTTTGAAGTTCACCCTTTTTTTCTCCATTCACTTCTTCATTTCAAGATTTACATTATGGATTTTATTTTTAAAAAATTATTTTTTAAAAAACATTTTTACATTTTTTTTTTTTATGGACATTCATATTGATTTTTATTGATTTTTATTGGTGTTTTTTATGGGTGTTCATGTAAATATTAATTTATTGGTGTTCACATTATTGGTATTTAATTGTTACTTACACTATTAGTTTGGTATAAGATGATTATTTCACATGAATGCACATATTTATAATTTGTTCATTAATTTTTGCGCAGCTCTTTCTTTCTTTATTTCGTCCTTTATCAGTGTTTTGTCTATACACTTTGAGCGTGCTGCATACTTAGGAGTTACATTTATTTCAATTTTTAATTCATTTTTATTTTTATTTAATTCATTTAATTTACTCAGGTTAATTAATCCTTCCTGAGATTATTTCATCTATTAAGCGCGGTATATTCCTTTTCCTATTCCTTCCACTGACCCCAAAAGTGGGGCACTATTCCTTCCACTGACACCAATGATGGGACACTATTCCATCCACTGATAGCAATGATGAGGAACTATTCCTTCCACTGACACCAACAGTGGGGCACTATTCCTTATACTGAAACCAATGATAGGGCACTATTCCTCTGCCTTCTGGGCACAGCCATTATGTAATTTTGGGACAGGGAAAAGTTCCTTCCTAATTCACAAAGGCAATTAGAGCTTTCCTGGATCAATATCCTATAGTACTATTTCTTATAGATATTAATAGTCAGTTACCTTTTTTCCCATTTAGAAACACATCCAGACTTTTTGACGTATTCTACAGAGTTGGACAGAACACGTTTGTGTTGAAGTCTATTCCAAATTTTAGCTCTTACTTTAAAGGAGCTTTTCTGTATATGGATATTAAACCTAATTTTCCTCATTTAAACCTCAAAGAGTACCCTAAAGTCTTTTGCAAGGACCTTAAATTAGCAACTTTGCACGGAGGTAACTATATGGACCATTTAGGTATTTATACAAGGTGACCATATTCAACCCATAAACGGCTTTCTCACGAGAGAATAAATTTAGTTCAGTTAACCTGTTCCTATACTGTAGCTAAGGTCCCTCATGCTCCTTATTAATTACCGGTAGTTGTTCTTTTATGCACCTTTTCCAGTTTTACAACATCCTTTTTGTGAACCGGTGCCGAAAACTGAACTGCCAATTAAAGATGAAGTCTTACTAATGCTCTTTGGAGACCTTGTAGAGACTTTGGTGGACCCAGGACAAGGATTTCAATAATGGGCTCCCTTATAATATTTTGTTAGGCAAAAAGACTGTTTTCATTTAACCACTTGCCTACTGGGCACTTAATCCCCCCTCCTGCCAAAACCAATTTTCAGCTTTCAGCGCTGATGCACTTTGAATGACAATTGCGCGGTCATACAACGCTGTACCCAAATTACATTTTTATAATTTTTTTCTTTTGGTGGTATTTGATAACCTCTGCGGTTTTTATTTTTTGTTTAAAAAAAATAAAAAGACTGATTTTTTTAAAATATATATATATATATATATTTTTATATTTTGTTATAAAATTTTGTAAACAGGTAATTTTTCTCCTTCATTGATGTACGCTGATGAGGCTGCACTGATGGGCATGGATAAGGTGGCACTGGTGGGCACCGATAAGGCGGCACTGGTGGGCACTGATAGGCGGCACTGGTGAGCACTGATAGGCGGCACTGAGAGGTGGCACTGATGGGTGGCACTGAAGGGCATTAATAGGTGGCACTGGTGGGCACTGAGAAGTGGCACTAATAGGTGGCATTGATAGATGGCACTGATAGGTGGCAGTGATGGGCACTGATAGGTGGCAGTGATGGGCACTGATGGGTGGCAATAATGGGCACTGGTAGGTTACACTGATAGGCAGCTAGGTGGCACTGATGAGGCACTGATTGGCGGCACTTGTGGGCATTGATAGGTGGCACTTGTAGGCATTGATAGGTGGCACTGTGGGCATTGATAGGTGGCACTGTGGGCACTGGCAGGTAGCATTATACTGGCACTGATGAGGCACATCTGCCTCCTTCCTCTTCGGGACCGATGTCCCTTGTGAAAGAGCAGGTGATTGTCTTTTTTTCCTCCTCAGGTCCGCGCTGAAGCCGTCGTTTGGCTATAGCACGGGCCTCAAGTAGTTAACCTTGCTGAGAAGAGATAATTAGGCAATAAAGACGTTAAAAATTGAGGCATTTTATTGTCTGTTCATTAATATTAAATTATAGGCTTTCATACTGCTTAGGCAATTTGGATAAGACTTTTGCCTCTGTAATGCCTTGTACACACAATCAGATTTTCCATCGGGATAAACTCTGACTGATTTTTCCGACGGAATTCTGTTCAAGCTGTCTTGCATACACACTGTCACACCAAATTCCGACCGTCAAGAACGCGGTGACGTACAACACTACGATGAGCCGACTTGATTCTGAACATGCAAATTTTTTTCTCCGTCTGAGTTTCCTACAGAGGAACGGAATTTCCGCTAGAAATTTTTTCCGTCGGAAAAAAAGAGAACATGTTCTCTTTCTAAATTCCGACGGAAAAAAGTCAGATGGGGCACACACACGATCGGAATATCCGATGAAAAAATTCCGTCTGACTTTTTCCATCGAAAATTCCGATCGTGTGTACAAGGCATAAGACTCAAGGCACTGAATCATTTTAACAGCCATGTTTTAATGTTAATACAAATATGATACAGTCTGCCTGTCATCTAGCCCCAGATCCAAAAAGGTTCCGGTTCAGCTCACAAGCGAATAAGCTTCAAGTAACAGGGATAGAGATTTTTGGTTTTTAGGCGGATAACCACACACTAATGTATGGAAAATCCAGACGCTTTATTGAAATAATCCACTGGTCAAAACATCATAGTATATACAGGACAGAGTAGTTAACGCGTTTCACGCTAAAAACGCTTACTTATAGCAAAAGGGTAAGCGCTATTAGCGTGAAACACATTAACCACTTAAGCCCCGGACCATTTCGGGCCATTAGGACCAGGCCTGTTTTTGGGATTCGGCACTGCGCTGCTTTAACTGTAAATTGTGCGGACATGCAATGTTGTACCCAAATGAAATTTGCGTCCTTTTCTTCCCACAAATAGAGCTTTCTTTTAATGGTATTTGATTGCCTCTGCGATTTTTATTTTTTGCGATATAAACAGAAAAAGACCGAAAATTTTAAAAAAAAAAGATATTTTCTACTTTTTGTTATAAGAAAAATCGAATAAACTCAATTTTAGTCATACATTTAGGCCAAAATGTATTCAGCCACATGTCTTTAGTAAAAAAAATGTCAATAAGCGTATATTTATTGGTTTGCGCAAAAGTTATAGCGTTTACAAACTAGGGTACATTTTCTGAAATTTACACAGCTTTAAATTTATGACTGCCTATCTCATTTCTTGAGGTGCTAAAATGGCAGGGCAGTACAAAACCCCCCCAAATGACCCCATTTTGGAAAGTAGACACCCGAAGGAAATTGCTGAGAGGCATGTTGAGCCCATTGAATATTTTTTTTTTTTGTCACAAGTGATTGAATAATGACAAAAAAAAAAAAAAATTACAAAAAGTTGTCACTAAATGATATATTGCTCACACATGCCATGGTTATATGTGGAATTTCACCCCAAAATACATTTTGCTGCTTCTCCTGAGTACAGGGATACCACATGTGTGGGACTTTTTGGGAGCCTAGCCGCGTACGGGCCCCCGAAAACCAAGCACCGCCTTCAGGATTTCTAAGGGCGCAAATTTTTGATTTCACTCCTCACTACCTATCACAGTTTCGAAGGCCATAAAATGCCAAAATAGCACAAAACCCCCCCAAATGACCCCATTTTGGAAAGTAGACACCCCAAGCTATTTGCTGAGAGGCATGTTGAGTCCATGGAATATTTTATATTTTGCCACAGGTTGCGGGAATATGACAAACTTTTTTTTTTTTGCACAAAGTTGTCACTAAATGATATATTGCTCACACATGCCATGGGCATATGTGAAATTACACCCCAAAATACATTCTGCTGCTTCTCCTGAGTACGGGGATACCACATGTGTGGGACTTTTTGGGAGCCTAGCCGCGTACGGGACCCCAAAAACCAAGCACCGCCTTCAAGGTTTCTAAGGGCATAAATTTTTGATTTCGCTCCTCACTACCTATCACAGTTTTGAAGGCCATAAAATGCCAAGATGGCACAAAACCCCCCCAAATGACCCCATTTTGGAAAGTAGACACCCCAAGCTATTTGCTGAGAGGCATGTTGAGCCCATTGAATATTTTTTTTTTTGTCCCAAATGATTGAATAATGACAAAAAGAAAAAAAAAATGTACAAAAAGTTGTCACTAAATGATATATTGCTCACACATGCCATGGTTATATGTGAAATTACACCCCAAAATACATTCTGCTGCTTCTCCTGAGTACGGGGATACCACATGTGTGGGACTTTTTGGGAGCCTAGCCACGTACGGGACCCCAAAAACCAAGCACCGCCTTCAAGGTTTCTAAGGGCATACATTTTTGATTTCACTCCTCACTACCTATCACAGTTTTGAAGGCCATAAAATGTCAAAATAGCCCAAAACCCCCACAAATGACCCCATTTTGGAAAGTAGACACCCCAAGCTATTTGCTGAGAGGCATGGTGAGTATTTTACAGCTCTCATTTGTTTTTGAAAATTAAGAAAGACATTTTTTTTTCTTTTTTTTTTTCTTTTTTTACATTTTCAAAACTTTGTGACAAAAAGCGAGATCTGCAAAATACTCAACATACCTCTCAGCAAATAGCTTGGGGTGTCTACTTTCCAAAATGGGGTCATTTGGGGGGGTTTTGTGCCATCTGGGCATTCCATGGCCTCCGAAACTGTGATAGGCAGTGAGGAGTGAAATCAAAAATTTACACCCATAGAAATCCTGAAGGCGGTGCTTGGTTTTTGGGGTCCCGTACGCGACTAGGCTCCCAAAAAGTCCCACACATGTGGTATCCCCGTACTCAGGAGAAGCAACAGAATGTATTTTGGGGTGTAATTCCACACATGCCCATGGCATGTTTGAGCAATATATAATTTAGTGACAACTTTTTGTACATTTTTTTTTTTTTGGTCATTATTCAATCACTTGGGACAAAAAAAAAAATATTCAATGGGCTCAACATGCCTCTCAGCAAATAGCTTGAGGTGTCTACTTTACAAAATGGGGTCATTTGGGGGGGGGTTTGAACTGTCCTGGCATTTTATGCACAACATTAGGAAGCTTATGTCACACATCATCCACTCTTCTAACCACTTGAAGACAAAGCCCTTTCTGACACTTTTTGTTTACATGAAAAAAAAAAATTTTTTGCAAGAAAATTATGTTGAACCCCCAAACATTATATATTTTTTTAAAGCAAAGGCCCTACAGATTAAAATAGTGGGTGTTGCATTTTTTTTTTCCACACAGTATTTGCGCAGCGATTTTTCAAACACATTTTTTGGGGGAAAAAACACACTTTTTTTATTTTTAATGCAATAAAAAACACTATATTGCCCAAATGTTTGATGAAATAAAAAAGATGATCATAGGCCGAGTACATGGATACCAAACACGACATGCTTTAAAATTGCACACAAACGCGCAGCGGCGACAAACTACATTCATTTTTAAAAGCATTTAAAAGCCTTTACAGGTTACCACGTTAGATTTACAGAGGAGGTCTACTGCTAAAATGACTGCCCTCGATCTGACCTTCGCGGTGATACCTCACATGCATGATGCAATTGCTGTTTACATATGACGCTAGACCGACGCTTGCGTTCGCCTTTGCGCAAGAGCAGGGGGGGACAGCGGTGCTTTTTTTTTTTTTTTTTTTTATTTATTTGGCTTTTTTATTTTATTTTTAAACTGTGCCTTCCATATTTTATTTTTTTACCATTTTTATCGTTATCTCAGGGAATGTAAATATCCCCTATGATAGCAATAAGTAGTGACAGGTACTCTTTTTTTGAAAAAAATTGGGGGGTTAGACCCTAGATCTTTCCTCTGCCCTCAAAGCATCTGACCACACCAAGATCGGTGTGATAAAATGCTTTCCCAATTTCCCAATGGCGCTTTTTATATCCGGGGGGGGGACATTCCCTCCCACTGCTTGTAAAAGCAGTCTAGAGGCTAATTATCTGCTAGAATTGCTTTTACATGAAAGCCGGCTGCTGGCTGAAAAGAATGATACCAAGATGATACCTAAACCCGCAGGCATCATTCTGGTATAAACATTCAAAGTCCAGCAACATACCAGTACGTTGCTGGTCCTTGTTGGACATGTATTGTAATCTTTTTTTTCATACAGCCTATTGGCTGAACGAAAAAAAGAGATTGATTGGTGGGTATGCCCACCATTAGAATACCTCCCTTCATCCACCCACTTCTAATGATGGGCATATATGCCGAAGCATGGGGGCATCCTCCCGCAAAAAAGTTATGCCGCGTACACACGGTCAAGCCTTCGTCGGAATTTCGACCGTATGTACGCGGCATAAAAGGTTATGCCGCGTACACACGGTCGGACTTTTCCACGGGCAAGCCTCCGTTGGAATTTCGACCGTATATACGCGGCATTAGGAGCAAAATCGCTCCTCCGCCCCTGCTGCCCCCATGCTTCGGCATATATGCTCTTTTTTTTAACTGTGGTGGTGAAATCACCTCCTACAGCGTTGGAGTCACGGCTGTCAAGATAAATAGATCCGCGCTGCAACTGAATGGCGTACCTGCTAAGCAAATGGTGGTTAACATTAAAACAAAGTAACATTACAGTACAACAGTAAGACCTTACCATGCCATACCTGCAAAGCAAATACCAAAACAAAACCTAGTAAAAAATAAAAAAATGTTTTAACGCAACCTGTGCCTAAAATATATATATGCCGAAGCATGGGGGCATCCTCCCGCAAAAAAGTTATGCCGCGTACACACGGTCGGAATTTTCCACGGGCAGGCCTCCGTCGGAATTTCGACCGTATGTACGCGGCATTAGGAGCAAAATCGCTCCTCCGCCCCTGCTGCCCCCATGCTTCGGCATATATGCTCTTTTTTTTAACTGTGGTGTCACGGCTTTATGTATCGTGGGAGCAAACGCTGTTGCTGTCAAGATAAATAATTCCGCGCTGCAGTTGAATGGCGCACCTGAAAACAAAAAATTACATACCTGAAAAGCAAGCATGATAAAACATTGCAGAATAGAATACAGTAAAAAAGAGCAGAACAATAGAGAGAAAATAGAGAGAGAGAGAACAATAAAACGACAACTATTTTTGGTTTTTTTATTTTATATTTTTTTGTGTTTTGTTTTTTACGTTTTTTTTTTTTCTTTTTTACACTTTTTTTGTAACTTTACAACTGTAATGGTTCGGGTCTCTCAAAATGTAATGGCATCTTGGGAGACCCTGTGTAAGTGTGTCCTTGTCTGTGAAATGCTGTACCCTACGCTAAAACTTCACTTTTGAGTGGTAGCGTTCAAAACATTCGCTATGGACTGGTTGCTATGGACGGTTGCTATGGACAGTTGCTATGGACGGTTGCTACGGATTGGTTGTTATGGATGGTTGCTATGGATTGGTTGCCATGGACAGTTGCTATGGACTGGATGCTATGGATAGTTGCTATGGATGGTTGCTATGGACAGTTGCTATGGACGGTTGCTATGGACTGGTTGCAATGGATGGTTGCTATGGACAGTTGCTATAGACTGGTTGCTATGGACGGTTGCTATGGACGGTTGCTATGGACTGGTTGCTATGGACGTTTGCTATGGACTGGTTGATATGGATCAGGCCTGTCTCTGCGAACGCTGCAGTTATGTGTGTTGTGTTTGGTAAGTGACAGTGATCGATCGATACTGCACTTGGGTGGGCTGGGCTAAACGCAGGCGCTAGCAGGTATCTGGGCTGATCCCGCTAACACTGCGTTTTTGGGAACCCTAAACCGCTGGGGATGCTAGTATAGATCTGATCAGATACTATACCACTAAGGGGGGTGTATGCTTTGCGCGTGGGTGTTAGCGTTACTGGCACTAACCTAACACTGCCTGGGGCGACGCAGACCCTCTCTGGCGCTAAAACCTAATTGATCTCACCCGCCGGGCGATCAGGGGGGTTAAACCTTTATTGGGTTATATACGGCGGGTGCCCTGATGCTATAAAAAGCAAACTAATCAACCAGCGTCACCCGTAACCTTTATATGGTGATCACTGGTGAAAGGGTTAACTAGGGGCAATCAGGGGATTAAAACCTTTATTAGGTTAAATATGGGGGTACCTGACACTATATAAAAACCTGACGGGTAACCTAAATAACTAAATAACTTACTGGCTAACCAGTGACACCAGTGACGCTTATACGGCGATCACTGGTGAAAGGGTTAACTCTAGGGGCAATCAGGGGGTTAAAATAATATATGGGGGTACCTGACACTAATAAAAACCTGCGGCGAACCTAAAAAAAAAATAACTAATAATCTAAAACACCAGCAACACAAATACAGCGATCGGAAAAACAATCGCTTAGTGACGCTGAAGTTAGGGGGTGAAAGGGTTACCTGGGGGGTGATCAAGGGGTTAAACCTTTATTAGGGGGGGGGTTAGGGGGCTACCCTGGACCTAAAGGGGCCTAATCCTAACTGCCCTGCAACTTTTTACAATCACAGATGACACTAAATGCAGTGATCAGTAAAATAAATGATCACTGCAATCAGTGACACTGTGATTGGGGGCTTTGGGGTGACCTGGGGGGTGATCTGGGGGTGACTGGGGGGTGATTTGTGTGCCTATGTGTACCTACGTGTCAGTGGACTGTTGGTGCACTAACCTGCTTCTTCTCTGCTCGGCGCCGGGAACGAAAAGACCGCAGCGAGGGAGATGACATCACTTCCTCCAGCCTTGTTTACATCACATGGCGGAGGAAGCATTTTCATTGGCCGGGAGCGATCGCGAGGGGGGGGGCGGAATCGAGCGGCCGCCCCCTCATGCCTGATCGCTCCCGAACACTTAACGGCCGCTCACTGCAGTGAAGGGGGGTCCGGATGGACCCCCCAACTGCACAAAGGCGATCACGTAGATCTACGTGATTCTGCCTGTCCGTGCCATTCTGCCGACGTAAATCGGCGGTGGGCGGTCGTTAAGTGGTTAACCACTTCAGCCCCGGGAGAATTTACCCCCTTCCTGACCAGAGCACTTTTTGCGATTTGGCACTGCGTCGCTTTAACTGACAATTGCGCAGTCATGCGACATTGTACCTAAACAAAATTGACATTTTTTTTCCTCACAAATAGAGTTTTCTTTTGGTGGTATTTGATCACCTCTGCGGTTTTTATTTTTTGCACTATAAACAAAAAAAGATAGTGAAAAAGCAATATTTTTTTACTTTTTGCTATAATAAATATCCCCAAAAAATATATAAAAAAAACTAATTTCTTTCTCGGTTTAGGCCGATATGTATTCTTCTACATATTTTTGGTCGCAATAAGCGTATTTTGATTGGTTTGCACAAAAGTTATAGCGTCTACAAAATAGGGAATAGTTTTATGGCATTTTTTTTATTATTATTTTTTTTATTAGTAATGCGATTTTTATCGTAATTGCAACATTATGGCAGACACTTTTGACACTATTTTGGGACCATTGTCATTTATACAGCGATCAGTGCTATAAAAATGCACTGATTACTGTGTAACTAACACTGGCAGGGAAGGCATTAAACACTAGGGGGCGAGGAAGGGGTTAAGTGTGTCCTAGGGAGTGATTCTAACTGTGTGAGGGCTGGGCTACATGTGACATGACAGTGATCACTGATCCCGATGACAGGGAGCAGTAGATCACTGTCCTGTCACTAGGCAGAACAGGGAAAAGCCTTGTTTACACAGGCATCTCCCCATCCTGCCTCTCCGTGACACGATCGCGGGACACTGGCGGACATCGAGTCCGCGGGTCCCACGGGCATGGTCAGTTGATCCAGAGGAAGGCGAAAAACCCCAGCAGAGCATGATCCAATTTGCTACAGCAGGGGAAAAAATCCTTCCTGATCCCCCCCAACATCTTGTTGTCCCTAAAAATTTATGTAAGAGTCTGGGAGGGCCATATCTGAATCTGGAAGTCCCCTTTAAAGTATGGAGTCTCTAGATATTCTGCCCATCCCCAATATGTATGAGCATCGAGTATATAGTACACTTCGTTAGTCATTCACAAAAATTTATTTGAAAAAGTAAATAAAAACAATCTGTTCAACAATTTCGCAAACGTGGGTTCTACTGGACCAATCTCTGCTCACGTTCCGTTTACGTTCTCCACAGACTACCAGTCCCTACAGTCTTCCCCGAGTTAGATTGTAATGAACTGACTGGCAAACTCGTGCAACAGGCAACAGGGGTCTTAAGGCCTAATATACCTCCCGTATATCATATACCTGGTTTAGCTTAACTAAAACCCCAACCACCTCCACGCACAATACACAGGTAGGACATAAAAAAACAATAAACCACATACACAGGATTAGAATATGACACGCTATTTCAGCCCTGCTGTCTGTATGGAGGTAAAATTCAACCCTGACCCTACCTGGGTCGTATTATATATATCTTAATGTAAGAAGCCAGCCTCTCTTTAACTAGACCCCTAAATTACGGGGACTTAGCAAGGAATCCAGTGACTCCATACACACATACAGACATGCTCGAAATTGTTGGCACCCCAGAATTTTTTTTTAGAAAATCAAGTATTTCTCACAGAAAAGTATTGCAGTAACACATGTTTTGCTATACACATGTTTATTCCCTTTGTGTGTATTGGAACAAATCAAAAAAAGGGAGGAAAAAAAGCAAATTGGACATAATGTCACACAAAACTTCAAAAAACTTCAAAAATGGGCTGCTCAAAATTCTTGGCACCCTTTAAAAATTGTGGATAAATAAGATTGTTTCAAGCATGTGATGCTCCTTTAAACTCACCTGGGGCAAGTAACAGGTGTGGGCAATATAAAAAAAAACACCTGAAAGCAGATAAAAAGGAGAGAAGTTCACTGAAGCCCTGTACACACGATCGGTTTGACTGATGAAAACCGTCCGATGGATGATTTTCATCAGACCAACCGATCGTGTATGGGACCCATCGGTCTTTTTTCCATCGGTTTTAAAAAATAGAACATGTTTTAAATTTTTCCGATGGATAAAAACCGATCGAAAACTCTGATCGTCTATGGGCAAGTCCATCGGATCAAAAACCCACGCATGCTCAGAATCAAGTCGATGCATGCTCAGAAGCATTAAACTTCATTTTTCTCGGCTCATCGGAGTGTTTTACGTCACCGCGTTTGGAACGGTTGCTTTTTGGACTGATGGTGTGTGGGAAAGACTGATGAAAAACAGTTTCATCGGATTTCCGATGGACAAATCCATCGGACGAAAATCCATAGGTTATCCGAACGTGTGTACAGGGCTTTAGTCTTTGCATTGTGTGTCTGTGTGTGCCACACTAAGCATGGACAACAGAAAGAGAAAAAGAGAACTGTCTGAGGACTTGAGAACCAAAATTGTGAAAAAATATCAACAATCTCAAGGTTACAAGTCCATCTCCAGAGATCTAGATTTGCCTTTGTCCACAGTGTGCAACATTATCAAGAAGTTTGCACCCCATGGCACTGTAGCCAATCCCTCTGGGCGTGGACGGAAGAGAAAAAAATTATGAAAGGTTGCAACGCAGGATAGTCCGGATGGTGGATAAGCAGCCCCCAAACAAGTTCCAAAGAAGTTCAAGCTGTCCTGCAGGCTCAGGGAACATCAATGTCAGCGCCAACTATCCGTCGACATTTAAATTAAATGAAAGGCTATGGCAGGATACCCAGGAGGACCCCACTGCTGACACAGAGACATAAAAAAGACTACAGTTTGCCAAAATGTACTTGAGTAAGCCAAAATCCTTCTGGGAAAACGTCTTGTGGATAGATGAGACCAAGATAGAGCTTTTTGGTAAAGCACATCATTCTACTGTTTACCAAAAACGGAATGAGGCCTACAAAGAAAAGAACACAGTACCTACTGAGAAATATGGTGGAGGTTCATTGAAATTTTGGGGTTGTTTTGCTGACTCTGGCACTGGGTGCCTTGAACGTGTGCAAGGCATCATGAAATCTGAGGATTAATAAAGGATTTTGGGTCGCACTGTAGAGCCCAGTGTCAGAAAGCTGGGTTTGCGTCCGAGATCTTAGGTCTTCCAGCAGGAAAATGACCCCAAACATATGTCAAAAAGCACCCAGAAATTGATGGCAACAAAGCGCTGGAGAGCTCTAAAGTGGCCAGCAATGAGTCCAGATCTAAATCCCATTGAACACCTGTGGAAAGATCTTAAAATTGCTGTTGGGAAAAGGTGCCCTTCCAATAAGAGAGACCTGGAGCAGTTTGCAAAGGAAGAGTGGTCCAAAATTCCGTGTGAGAGGTGTAAGAAGCTTATTGATGGTTATAGGAAGCAACTGATTTCAGTTATTTTTTCCAAAGGGTGTGCAACCAAATATTAAGTTAAGGATGCCAAGAATTTTGAGCAGCCCATTTTTGAAGTTTTATGTGACATTATCCTCCCTTTTTTTGATTTGTTCCAATACACACAAAGGGAATAAACATGTGTATAGCAAAAAACGTGTTACTGCAATACTTTTATGTGAGAAATACTTGATTTTCTGGAAAAATTTCTTGGGTGCCAACAATTTCGAGCATGACTGTATATATATATATATATATATATTCCCGGCACCCTCTCTTAATCATAAATGACAAGGAATCCCTGTGCCTATATTTATTTATTTAATGACACCCTCTCGGAACCGTGAACTTTGTACAACTGGGCCGACCAGGCATCTGTGTAAGTATTACACCTTCTCGAAATCGGTTATTGTACAAAAACGATGGCCAGGCACCTGTGTCTCTATAAATCCATGTACGCTATCTTAAACCAACATGTTTTGTACAAGGCCTGACCAGGCATCTGTGTCTCTTTTCCGTACACTCTCCTGGAACCAGGCTTGTAAAAAAAATGGTGATAAGGAAACTGTGTCACCCCCTTCACATACAGACATTCGGCGAAAAAGGCACATTCAAGTCAACATAGAACAAAACATAACATAAATAACAGCCAGCAGAATAGGTCGACGGGTTCTTATTAAATCGACTTTTGGACAAGAAATTACCCGTCTTATCATGGCCTGAAGCAGCAGACGGACAGTAAGCGAAATCGAGGGTGATGAGGCAGAAAAACACAGGTAAGGAATATAACAGTCTCCTCTTACTGTGTTTGCGAAGTTGATCAGGCCTCGATCCGCCAAGCACGCCTCAATTCGCTGGCAGTCACATCTAGGTCGGCTACGACAGCTCACAGTCCGAAAAGTCCACGTTGAATGCGCCAAATTGTAATAGATTATCTCTGGTCCAATACCACAATACTATTCGTTATTCTGCGGCTGGTCCAAATTTATGTTAATAGGAGGGCATATATGCCTTAAGGATTGCACACTGAAATCAGACTCATCGGTATAGCTTCCTTCTCATCTCTGGCTCAACGGGAAGTTCCTTTTATTCAGTTACAGCTTATATAGACAAAGTGACATAAGCAATCGTCATCACAATGTGTACATATGATTGGCTGATTCCTTATATGGTGCTTCTCTTGTGACGTCTGTTCCTTCCACGTGTTGAAGAATTCCAGGACATGGGGCCATTTTAGTTTAGATTCGATGGGAAGGGGAATTGAAGGAGTGCACAGGACATCTGTTCCTCATTTTCACGTCTGAGATGAATATTTCTGTCATAACTTTCAATCAAGGAAAATAATACTAATGTTTTCTCCTTTTGTTATATGAATACTAGAACACACACATGATAATACTCTTCGGGTTAATAAGTTTCTTATTGTATAAATATATCTTAGTGTGTGTGTGCGTGTGTGTATTTTTCCTTGCAGACATGATTCTCAAAAGGGTGGCTAATTACTCTAGAATTCCTAAGGAGGGGGCTGTGAACCATGTGTGCAGCTGAAACAAAAGACACCCAACTTGCTCCAAATTTCTAAACCAATATACCAAAGCATAATGAAAGAAAGAAAGAATAAAAATAATAAAGAATAAAAGAAAGTACCAATATTTGAGTGGACAATAGAGAGATTAACCACTTCCCGCCCAGTCAATAGGAGATTGACGTCCGGGAAGTGGTTGCGTTACCCTGACTGGACGTCTATTAACGCTATTTTTTTATTTGTTGTGCAAAAAATAAAAATCGCAGAGGCGATCAAATACCACCAAAAGAAAGCTCTATTTGTGGGAACAAAAGGATAAAAAAAATTGTTTGGGTACAGTGTAGCATGACCGCGCAATTGTCATTCAAATTGCGACAGCACTGAAAGCTGAAAATTGGCTTGGGCAGGAAGGGGTATATGTGCCTGGTATTGAAGTGGTTAATCTTAGACATAAAATAATCATTTTATCAACTCCATCACAAGATGCAGATCCTGCACCCCGGTTGCTGCTGTGACTTACCTCTAGCTGACAGTTGAGCACAACCTCCCATTCTGCTTGTGTCTGGAATTTGCATTCACCCCCCCCCCCCTTTTCCCCTTCTTGTACTTCTTCCCTCTTAAATTTTTTCCATTTTGTTCCCTTGTTTCCATATACAACTAAATATATTAATCATACCCATAAGATTGTGATAATTCATCACTTGAGGTGTTTTTTTGTTCGATTCGGAGACTGAAAGTCCTGTACATTTAATATGTAAAGTTCTCGTGCTCTGACCCATTTTCTGCTTGAGCTCCTCAATTTGTTTTATGGAACTGTAGAGGTTATATTTTTTTTGTAATCCATATGTATGGACTTGCTTCTATGCTAAAGTTGTCCAATTGTTGGTGTATGATCGAAAATTTTAAATAAACAATAAAGAAAAAAAAAAACAATTTGCTTGTCCCTAATCCATGGTATTTGTATGCAATTTTATTGGAATCCATGGAGTTGCTGAACCATTCTTATAGGACCCACTTATCAGATCACAGTTTTGTATTACAACAGCAAGTAGCAGTAGTAAAACATTAATAAAGTATTACTTTAGCAAGTAGCCATTTTCACGGCATCTAGACTTAGTAAGTAGAACATTTCTATAGACAATTATGCCACGTACACACGATCGGAATTTCCGACAACAAATGTTCGATGTGAGTTTTTGATCGGATATTCCGACCGTGTGTAGGCTCCATCGGATATTTGCTGTCGGAATTTCCGACAACAAATGTTTGAGAGCTGGTTCTCAATTTTTCCGACAACAAAAGTTCTTGTCAGAAATTCCGATCGTGTGTATCCAATTCCGATGCACAAAAATTCTACGCATGCTCAGAATCATTGTACTTCATTTTTCTCGGCTCGTCGTAGTGCTGTACGTCACTGCGTTCTTGACGTTCGGAATTTGCGTGCAACATTTGTGTGACCGTGTGTAGGCAAGACAAGTGTGAGCCAACATCGGAAAAAAATCCACGTTTTTTTTGTCGGAAATTCCGATCGTGTGTACGCAGCATTATAGCTTTTGGTATAGTGTGGTTATAATTTGATGACTATGTTGTAGAAATAATATACAGTAATGAATGTTCAACACAGGTTTGGTGTGGATCTTATCGCCCAGAGTACGCCCGACACTCCATAAAGACAGATGTGCACAGTCCCTTTAAATACAGGTAAGAAAAACACTGGGAAATTCTTTTTTTATTCCTATACCTTCAGCCGTGCTTCGCAAAGTGAATGAGATACAATTACCTGTAGACTAGTCCCTGAATATGAAACGACACCCCTTCTCCCATCAGTCCTGGTACTAGAATAATTCGGTTGAAGTTTATCCCTCTTCCCTCAGGTCCCACTTACACATGCTGCAGATATTTCATCAAACAATCCTTGAAATGCAAGAAACTTAAGGCCCATACACACAATACGAAAATCAGAAGTAATATATGATATGAAGAGTACCCCCCATTCCAGGTACTTGGGACTTTAAGGGCAACGGATCAAAGACAGATTATGAGAAAGTAGAAATTTTATTAATATATTTATTCTAATAAAAGTTCTACTTTCTCATAATCTGTCTTTGATCAGTTGACCTTAAAGTCCCAAGTACCTGTAATTAGGGGGTACTCTTCATATATAATTTCTCATATCTGGATGTTGGCAAAAATTGGGTCTCCTTTGGTGGATTTATACAAAAATTCGGAAAGTAAAATTTAGTCCGATGAACGATCTGCCGATTTTTAGGATGTTGGTACGGTGCTTTTCGACAGCCGATTCCGATTTCTCATCGGACAAAAGCTGGATGTGCAGACTAGAACATTTCTGTCACACTGGAGACACAAAGTGCGATTTTCATTTAATTAGTACGGTTTTCTTCCGAAAAAAATTGTAAGAGCAAAGGCGGCCCGTGCATTAAGGGCACACGGGCGCCGCCTGCTCTATCCTCGCCACCCCCCTATATGCATAATGGATAGATTCATGCATTGCATGAATCTATCCATGGCCGCCGCTGCCACCCCCTATTCAGGCGTCCGCCCCCTTTTCAGGTGGCGGGCGCCTGAATTAAATTTTTTCTTTTAAGCACCTGATTAGAGCCATTAGCTCTAATAGGCTTCAAAAAAAGGTGGACTCGGAGCGCAGAGCATTGTTGGAAAAGCAAATGCTTTGCTTTTCTAACACTGAATTGCCTCTCCGCCAATCAGGAGGCGCGGGTCTGTTACCCGTTTCCCAATTGGCTGAAAGGTTAGGCGATCCTTTTGGACGCTTAGAAGGAGGGGAGGAGACGCAGGGCGGAAGCCACCGTGATCTCAGAAGGACACGAAAGGCGCTGCATGTTGTCTGCCGCAGCCTGTCCCCCTGTCTGATGTGCCCAATGATCCCCGATGTGCCCGCCGATCAGGTAAGTTCTGTTGGACAGGCATTGGGTGAAAGGTGAAAAAACATCCGACAATACCGTCCACTCCCCCCGAGCCCCCGTTTTACTTACCTGAGCCCTCGAAAGTCCCACGCTCGCCCCCGTCATCCTCCTCGTTTCTGAGCCTGGCCGTTGATTGGCTACACTGGATGGATTGAAAGCAGCGCAGCCATAGGCTCACGCTGCTGTCAATCACATCCAATGATGCGGCGCGCCGGGGGGCAGGGCCTCCGGCTGTATCACTGGAGCGCGCCCGCAATCACTCACCACCATGCGAGCTCGCATATAGGTGGTGAGTTCTTGCGGGGAGGAGCCGAGACAGTTGCTGAGGGACCCCAGAAGACCAGGTTCAGGGCCACTCTGTGCAAAACGAGCTCCACAGTGGAGGTAAGTATAACATGTTTGTTATTTTTTTTAAATAAAAAAATTTCCTTTACATACTCATTAAGGAAGTTACAAGCCGCTAAAAAACTGTAAGCAATGCTCAAATTAGAAACATTGACTAAAATAATATAACCATTTATGGCTGTCCATTTAGAAAGTACAATTGCCTTTTTAAGGCAGCAGTTTACTTGTTAAGTTACTTTGCTAAAGTGAAATTTGCACTTTTTTATTTTAATACTTTATTCAGGGTACAGTATGTCTTTATGGGGGTGTATTTAGGTTAGGTAATTCTATTGAATTCAGTGTTCTTTGTATTTGTGATTTTTTTTTTGCCTTTTTTGTGTACTGTAAAAAAAAAAAATCCCTTTTTGCTGGCTAATGAGGGGCCATTTTTTTCTACAGGAACAAGTCCAGGATAGGTGAAAATAAAACTGAAAATTCTATCATACTTACCTCGCAATTTTCCCTAATTGCCACCAATACATTGCAGCATACATGTAGTAGTAGCCTCACCTACTTTCACCCACAGGACCAATGCATAGCTATAAAGTATTGATGGCCACACAATAGTCCGTTCCCTGTACAATGCAAGGAACAGAGTGGATCCACATGTTGCCATTTATTGGATCCAGAAATGGAAAATTAGGAGGTAAGTTTGATAGAATCTTCCATTTTCCAAGTGCCAACAAGGCACCAACATGTCAAATAAGGAAAAAGGAGCCAAGCCGCTCCAGGTGAGCACAATCCCTCTCTCCAACCTTCAGGTGCAAGTCCAGTCCGTAATCTGGATAAGGAGCCACTGGAATAGAAGAAGTTGACCGCACTCACAGGTATGAAGCAAATTGTTAACTTTATTGTAGAAAAAAGTCCCATCAGATGATAAATAATTACATCCTAAACATCAATACAGACTGGCAGACGGTTAGAGATTAACGCGTTTCACGAATTGGAATTCGCTCAGATTATTACTAAGCGAATTCCAATTCATGAAACGCGCTAATCTCTGCCCGTCTGCCAGTCTGTATTGATGTTTAGAATGTAATTTTTTATCGTTTGATGGACTTTTATCTACAATAAAGTTAACAATCCTCTTCATACCTGTGAGTGCGGTCAACTTCTTCTATGCCAAAGGCACCAACATGGACTGGCTAGCTTTCTTTCATTTTGTCTCTGTCGACACCCCTCTGCCAGGTGCTCACAATATCCAGATGGTTCTGGTCAAATGTGCAGCAATTACTCATGGTGACTCCAGCTGGATATACAGTAAGCTCTTTGAATTAACTTACAGTGGTTGTAAACCTAGTTGCACCACTTTTACCTACAGGTAAGCCTATAATAAGGCTTACCAGTAGGTACTGGAAATATCTCCTAAGCCTGCACGGTTTAGGAGATATTTACCTTATATGCTTGTGCTGACGTCATCGGCGCATGCGCACTGAAGAAAGGGCGTGATCGTGACGTTTCTAAAGGGCCTGTGCCGTGACCGGTGGCTCCCACGCGTATTGCGTGGTAGTGACGTCACACGACTCCGGCCAGTCACAGAGCCGGAGTCCATGGCCCCGGAAGGAAGAGGGGTGAAGATGGACGCGGCCACCAGAGGGGACAGCGGGGACATCGCTGGCTTCAGAAAAAAGAGGAAGTAGAACCCATAAGGGTTTATTTCCTCTTTAAAGTGGTTGTATACCCAAATTTTGTACAAGCACCTACAGGTAAGCCTACATTAAGGCTTACCTGTAGGTGCTTGTAATATCTCCGAGACCTACACAGTCTCGGAGATATTTGCAAAAAAAACTGTACCGCTATCTACGGCGCATGCGCGCCGTAGATAACGGCGCAGGCGCACTGAGCGCGGCGGCACTTGAATGGGAGCCTGCCGTACACTGACGGTAGTTCGCGCATGCGCGGGGATCGTGCCGTTCCCCGCGCATGTGCGGGAGTGACGTCATCGCCGCTCCGGCCAATCACAGCGCCGGAGCGGCGATACCCGGAAGTCACTCCGGGTATCATGGATTTGACGGAGGACGCGTCCGAGGACCGCTGCGGGGGCTTCGATCTAAGGTAAGTGATTGATAATGAGCTAGTATGCTAGTCATACTAGCTCATTATACCTTTGCCTTGCAGGTTAACCAAAAAAAAAAAAAAGTTTTGCGGTATACAACCGCTTTAAGCTATGGCAAGGTGATTGTGTGCTGATGCCTTCTGCCATTGTTGGCTTCTAAAGAACTAGGAATGATCGTTCTGGCTTCCTAAATAACTCTGTTGTTTGCAAATGCACTATCCATAATCTGGATGCATTGAGAGAGTATTTAACCCAAGGATGTCCAAAGCCATCCCACTTCACACAGGATGTGAGTTCCATGAAGAAGAAATAAAGGAATGATTTTTTTGTATGTACATCAACACTTTATAGCTATGCACTGGTCCTGTGGGCACAAGTAGGTGGGGCTACTACCACTTGTTTGCTGCCATGTAGGTGTCATAAAAGCTTCCATAAACCTCAGGAGCCATTCCAATTAAAACACATTTCACCCTTAAAAAACACCTTGATTTTACCATCATAAACTTCACCAAAATGTCCAACAATTCTGACCAAAATTTCAGGGAACTTAAAACTCTTGCGTTTAGTTACGTGGTATACCCTCACCTCCATGGGTGAACCTTGCATTTAATAAGAGGTCTAATATAGCTTTTAAGCTCAGGTTTCCATTTTTCCGTTGTCAGCTGCCTCTTCTACACAGGCCCGCACACAGAAGCCGACACTGACAGTTCAGCGTGGGACCAGACCGGAGCGGCTGCAGAAAAGGTATGTATAGCGATTTCTTCTTTACAGGGCTAGATAGGTTAGTGTTAGAATGTTGCTGCGAAAAGATTTAGTCTTATGCCCCATACACACGATCGTTTTTCATGCCGTTAAAAATGCCATTTTAAAAAATGGCCATTAAAAATGATCGTGTGTAGGCTTCAGAGCATTTTTAACGATGTGAAAAACGGCCATTAAAAATTCCGGACATGCTCTCTTTTTTCACGTCGTTTTTCATGTCGTTTTTTTTAAACGACGTGAAAAACGATAGTGTGTATGCTTTCACGACGTGAAAAAAAACGCGCATGCTCAGAATCAAGTCTGAGACGGGAGCGCTCGTTCTGGTAAAACTAGCGTTCGTAATGGAGATAGCACATTCATTACACAGTAACGGACTGAAAAGCGCGAATCGTCGCTCAACAAACTTTACTAACATGAAGGGTGGCGCCATTCGAACGGAACTTCCCCTTTATAGTGCCGTCGTACGTGTTGAACGTCACTGCGCTTTGCTTGATCGTTTTTTTTAATGATGGTGTGTACGCAAGGCAGGCTTGAGAGGAAACATGAAAAAAAACGAGGAGAAAAACGTCGGTTTAAAAAATGACATTAAAAACGATCGTGTGTACGGGGCATTAGAGTTAATTTTTGAACTTCTACTTTAAGGCCGGGTTCACACATATGCGAATTGGATTGTGGAGAAAAACCGCATCCACTTCGCATTACATGCAAGTGTGACCGGCTCTCAATGGAGCCGGTTCACACAGGTCTGGGGCGTCCGCGGTCCGGATTGAAAAAAGGGTCTGGTGCGTCTTTGTGTCTGGTTCAAATGCAAATTTAGGTTAGGATTCGGAACTAAACCGCACCTGAACGGCACCAAACCGCAGCCATATATGTGTGAACCCGGCCTCAGGGTTAAAAGATTAAAAGGTCATCGGCTTCAAAGCATGCAATGATAATGAGAACCCCTCCAGATCTCTCTCTCTCTTCTGTGTATCCAGCAACTGCTCATTCCTTCTGAGAGTTCTGCCCAGCGTGGTGACGTCACAACCCCATCTCCTGACGCGTTGCGTCCAATTGGACTGTCTCAAAAATCTCTATTCATTAGTAAACAAATTTTTATTATAAGCATTTCTGTGTTATAAACGTACACAATCTTCCCTAAACAAACTTGCGGATTCTGACTTAGAACTTAACGTTTTCACGACATGTACTTTTTGTTTTCAGAGTAATGGGATCCTTACAAAACTTTGAAGCCTTCTCCGAAGAGTTCAACTGTAAAAAAGGCACAAAAATGCATCCAGTGGAGAGATGTCGGGTTTGGTAGGCGAAGTCTGTCCTGTGATCCTCGAATAAAAACCAGTCTGAGAATGTCTGGCGTACAAATATTGAACAGTTATAGCCAATAAGGTGCCTGGCTTTTCCCAGTGTTCAGGTCAGAGCCATGGTGTGGGGTAGCAAAAATGACAAGGGAGAGTGACTACTGTATTGTTTAAGGGTTCCACTGACCAAATGTTACTATTGCTAACAGCTCAGTATGTCCTAGGGAGTAAAGATGTGATGGAAAAAGACTGTTTTAATGGCATGACTGTTATCATTAAAAAAAAAATTAAAGTGTATGTCTGGTCAAAATAAAAATAAAAATTTAGGCAGTACATCTCTGCAATACATTTACAGTTCACCATAACTTTAAAAGCATTGCAAGTAGATCAAAATACCCATTGACTTGCCAAAAAATTAAGTAAGCTTCTAACTTCCTGTAGTGGGCTGACAACGCTGCCTCTGCTGCTCTGAAATTCCATTCAGTGTTGTCAGCACTGGCTGAGCTCCCCCTGCTGGACTACAGAAAACTTCCTTCTTATTCTATGAAGATGAGTTGGGTTATCAGTGCAGCAAAGACACTGGAGATGGTTTACTAAAAGTTGACTTTGCAGGCGCAGTTGCACTCTGTAAGGGCATTTGCTTCATTAAATGCGGTAAAACTTCACTTTGCAAAGAATACCCAATCACATGTAAGGGAAATAGAAAAAAAAAAACAGCACATGATTGGATGTTTAAAGTCAGCGGAGCTGCCCCTCGTTTACTAAGCTCTGAAGCAAATGCCCTTACAGAGTGCAACTGCACCTGCAAAGTCAACTTTTAGTAAATCAACCCCAGTGTCTTTGCTGCACTGATAACCCAACTTCATAGAATAAGAAGGAAGTTTTCTGTAGTCCAGCAGGGGGAGCTCAGCCAGTGCTGACAACACTGAATGGAATTTCAGAGCAGCAGAGGCAGGGTTGTCAGCCAACTACAGGAAGTTAGAAGCTTACTTGATTTTATGGCAAGTCAATGGGTATTTTTTGCCCTTAGTAAATCAACTGTCTTGTGTTGTCAGCCCACTACAGGAAGTTAGGCGCTCTCTGGATCTCTGGCAGATAAACAATTATTTTTATGTATTTGCAGCAATTTTAAAAAGACAAAACATGGCGGAATATGCATGTATTGAAGAGATGTACTGAATATATATAATTTTTTTTTTTTTGCTTAGACATACACTTTAAAAAATATATAAAATTTACTGCTGTCAGGTTTTCAAATACTAGTTTTAAAGAGATGTATTTTTTCCTCAAGTTGACTCTGCTTTTGATATTATGTTGTATGTCTGTGTTGCTCTCACCTGTCTGGTGTGATTTTCATTGTCTATAAGGATCAGTATGTTAAAAAAAAAAAAAAAAATAGAAAAATATTTTTTTTTTCAGGGAAATATAGAGGAGATATGATTTCTTTTACAAAAAAAAACACGTTCTTTACTTATGCACTTCTTTTGATGAAAATAAGAATCTCCCAAGTGTAGAAATCGCGTCACAACTAATATGCAGGGGTATCAAATGTGTTTAATAAATTCAACCCACTAGTGGCCTGTATATGGCTTTGAGAACTATCTATAACATGTAATTTTTTGGCTGTGTTAAAATGTATCTCCAATCAAGGCAGAAAGATATGAACAAAATCATTATGCTATTTTTGTAAAAATTTAAATATTAAAAATGTTATCTTTAATTTAGGTACAGTGATATTTTTATTGTATGTTAAAATTCTATCATAAATCCAAGAATATATTTGCTTATTTTTATTCCTTTCACTGTACTCACGTGCAAACTTAAATCATAGAATTATTATAAATAAACCACACATATTTTAGATTTCTGAGCTATAATTTTTTTATCTTAAAATTCTGCTGTTCAGAATTAGAACGTGGGTTTATGTAAATAACATTTTTTTTTTTTTTTTTACTAACCAGTACTCCAAGCTGCTGCTTTAGGCTCTGCATAGTATTATTTAGAATTTAAAACGGATGACTCTCAATTTAAAATTAAAAATACATTAAGACGTTCTGAAACATTTAAAATAGAATGCCATGCAATTAAAAAAATTAAAAATCTTTATGCAGAATTTTACTCTCTCAATCATTGACAATTTTTAATCCTTAATCATTTACTGTATTCTGCAAAAAAAAAAAAAAATAACTGGTTGACCCTGCTGCTCTCTATCTCCACCTTCTGTCCATGTCCCCAATTTAGCTAGGGATTTTGCAGATGTGGTGGCCACTCTGCACATGCTCGGTTTTCAGTGAGTTTCTATGCTGAGCATTTCCTCCCGATCTCATCGGAGCAGACCATGTAACTATAGAGTCACACATGTGGGCATGTACAGAGTGGTAAATGACAGCCCAATCCCTCCCTCCTCCTCCATGCCCACTAACCAGCTAAACACAATGGGGGAGGATGTTATATGTAGCTTATTGGTGGCTTCACCTCCCTCTTATTCTAAGACACAGGCTGTAGGGGCGTGACACAGCCTGTGACTGGCAGAAATCCACCCACATTGTGTTATTTCCACAAAATTATAAAGATTTGATTTAAAATATATATGTTTGATGATTTAAAACAGTTTATTCATATTATTTATTTATTTTTACGCTATATTCCAAAGGCTGTTTATTTTTTATTTTGAACATGTGACCAGCAGCAGAGGACTAGAAGCTCCTCCTGCTTATGTTTCCCTGCAGACAGGCTGGGAGAGAGCTGGGTCATGTGACAACTGTATATCCATTAGAAAAAAACTTACTTAGATTTTTTTTTTTATTAAAATAATTACAGTGCCATCATCCACATACAGAAAGAGAAGGGACAACGTAAATTAAACAGTGTGTGTTTAGTATCTCTTTAATAAAGGAACAAATGGAGGAACAGTAACTTTCTCGGGGTAGGTCAGTGGATTATGTCAGACGATGAGACCATAAGGATGGAGGATCTTAACTTCTCCCTCAAGCACCACGAGGTCAAATTTAGAAAGACATGGTTCTATTGGCAACAATTCTCTTCAAAATACAAGGGTGCCATAGCAAATCATGTCCATGAAAGTGGGACAAATAATATATCCTGATCAACCTGATCAACGTTCCTTCTATTTCTCTTCTTCTGCAGCCCATCACTAGCCTCATCCACCTGCACTTCCACTTCTACACCACACTCGTCCTCTCCCAACCTCCATTCCCCTCCTTTAAATTCAGCTTGAGAATCAGCTTGTCAGGCTCCAACAAAATGGTGGCCGCCTGCACACAGACACCAACTCCTTGTTGCATAAATGTGAATGAGATGGGTAAAAGATGGCTTCAGCTCCTGTTCTCTTACCTGTAGAGAACTCCTCAGACACGTTTCACCCTTTTCGGGGCCTAATCGTAGAGATCACCCCACATGAGGGCCTACATGGCGGATAGATGACCTCTGTTGGCTTGTTTGTCTATAACCCACTGTTGAAGGCTTCAAGGCTATTCAGACCAAAACAATACCGCCCTGAATGCCCCGCAAACCTGTGCCAGTCAGATTAGCATGTGAAAAGACTGGTTCAAGACAAAGAGAATCAGCTTGTCAGGCTCCAGTAAACTTCAACAAAATGGTGGCCCCCTACACACAGACACCAACTCCTTATTGCATAAATGTGAATGAGATGGGTAAAAGCTGGCTTCGGCTCCTGTTCTCTACCTGTAGAGAACTCCTCAGATACGTTTCACCCTTTTCAGGGCCTAATCGTAGAGATGACCCCACATGAGGGCCTACACGGCGGATAGATGACCTCTGTTGGGTTGTTTGTCCATAGCCCACGGTTGAGGGCTTTGGTCTATTCAGGTTATATTCCGCATCTGCCCTGTCATGTAATGAAAGAATGTTCTGACAAAAGTTATATACAATAATCTGTTCAGATTTACACTTTAAATACATAATTTAAAAAAATACCCGAACTACTGGCTATGTCAATGGGTGTTAATTAGATCTGGATAATCAAAAAATTAAAACTTCTGTGTTAATGCCGTTAACAATTGTATATGTAATTTTAGATTTTACCCGTAGTTACACCTTAATGCTTTTCAACACACCTGGAAAATAAAATCTCTAGAATGTTGGCCCGAGTCTCCCTTGGAGCTTCCACCCTGATTTGCCTGTCGTAAAAAAATTTAATCTATTTGAAGCTTCTAAAAGCACAGCTTAAAGTGATATTAAAGGAAAAGTATGGGTTTTCGTTTTTTTTTTAGATTCATACTTACCTTGGTGGATGGAGCATCAGACCGATGCTCCATCTGTCCCCAGCCGTCTGTGCACTGAGAACCGAGCCACCGAACATCGCCGTTGGCTCGGTTCTCACAGATCCCCGAGAGGGAAGCTGCTGACTGTCAGTCAGCGTCTTTCCTCTCTGCTTCTCCACACTCATTGGAGCGCTGAGCAGTGGAGGGGCGGGGAGAGGCGGTTTCAGCGGCTCGCTGATACGCTGAGACTGCCATCAATGAGGGCAGCTGGCGGATCCCGTCACGTGCTGCCCCGACTGATGGCAGTGACGTCAGCGGAGAGCAGACTTCAGACCGCTCTCTGCTGAAAACGGGTCACAAGAGTGCAAAACTAATTGCACTCCTGTGACCCAGAGGAGAAGCCCAGCCTAAAAAGCTCAGGCTGGACTTATCCTTTAAAGGCAGATCCTCTTCTCGTGTCCCCCCCCCTTGTCGACGCTCCTGGCCCCTCCCTCCTGCCGAGTGCCCCTGTAGCAAGCAGCTTGCTATGGGGGCACCTTTAGCAGGCTCGCTCCCGAGCCTCTACTCTGTGTGTCCATTCACACAAGGAGTGCAGCTCGGCCCGTCCTCATTGGCTCACTGGCTGCTGTCTCAGCCAATTAGGAGGAGGAGACCCAGGAGAGCTGCTGCTCTCATGCATAAAGCTGGATAGAGATGGGTCTCAGGTAAGTATTAGGAGGTGCTAAGGAAGCTGCTGCACACAGAAGGTTTTTCGTTCTCGAGATGCTACTCTATGTGACCATTCACACACGGAGCATGGCTCGGCCCACACCCCCCCCCCTTCCTCATTGGCTCACTGGCTGTGATTGGCAGTAATAGGAGCCAATGACTCCAATTGTTGTCCCAGCAAACGAGGAGAAACAGACCCAGGAGTGCATGGAGGTAAAAACCTTTAGCCTTTACAACCACTTTAAGAGCTGCCCAAAAAGGCCCAACTGACCTCTTTTCCAGGTCATCTGGGAAATATAACCATTGTCTATTTTGGATCATTCCCAGGGTCTTCACTCATGTGGACATGCCTGGAACCACATGAGTCAGCAACATAGAAGACTTCATAAAAAAATAAAAAAATACCCATACAGTATTTCCTCTTTTAATCCAAAGGAGCCATTTAGAACCGTAGAAGACCACCAGCCAAAACAAATAACAAAGTCCTCTGTCTTTATTAAATAATCAGTAGATGAAATGAACCGGTCCTTGTGTATAACCCGTGTATTCATTTATAAGATGATTATAACCCGCGTATGACCAACAAATTGGGTGCAGCAAAGACTACTGCTCACCCACAGTGTGCAATCATAAATCTGAATATTTTTATACCAAAATAAATATATCAATTCAGGACATTTTAACACATCAAATAGTTGCTGGAATGTGATTTGTTTTAGAAAAAAAAGAAAAATTAAATAAATATATATATATATATATATATATAAATATCCAAAAAAAGCTAATTTTGTTTCAAAATCTCTATATAGATATGACTATATACAATCTTGTGTATAAGTGTTGTCTCAGGCTATCTGTAGAATAAAAAAAAGAAAAGTTTATTAAATTGTAATGTATGTTATTTTTCCAAATAATGATATGTTATGTTTTGATGGCATTCTGTGTCTTTATTGCGTGTTGATGATTTCTTTTGATTAAAATTATAAGATTATGGACCGGTGTACATTGTCTGCATTTTTTTTTTTACCAGTTTACTGCTAAAGTGAGTGAACAAGGAATCTTTAGGACTGATTTACTAAAACTGTCGAGTGCAAAATCTGGTGAAGCCGTGCATGGTAGCCAAATGGGCTTCTAACTTTGGCTTGTTCAATTAAACTTTGACAATGAAAGCTGGAAGCCGATTGGTTTCTATGCAGCTATAGTAGAATTCTAATGTTGTATGACTAGTAATAATTATATTTATTAATTATTATTTCTAGTCAACCAACATTAGAATTCTTCTATAGCCTATGGGCGGAGCATTTGACCATAAATGTCCGCTCGCGGCGACTGCTTCGTCGAATCTTCATGTCAAATCTTTTCTCTCTATGTCAAATAATCTTGGACTAATAGAGGTAGGTTAGGCACATTCAACCGCAGGTTCGACTCAGATCGCTATGGTCACCATCATGTCGAATCTTCTATCTGTATCGAACTGTTGTCGCAACGAAACAAAAATAAAGCATTTTATATGTCGGATCTTTCGGATTTCGCATTCTGCGCATTCGTTATCGTTTGTTAAAACAAATGTGAAAATCCCTGAAATTGTAACAAAAATGCATTCGGATGAAAATTAATGCACACGTCTAATCTGTTCTGAAGTATCAGGATTTACAGGGACAGCGGGAGTACCTCTACATCCCCAGGAACTATAAGGGAGAAGTCTGCTAGATGCAAGTTCTTGGCAAGTCTTCAGGGGACAGTTTATTGCTTACCAAATTCCCTTGCCTTGGGATCAGATACCATAGGCTGGTGGGCTGGAATTTTCCACTAAAGGGGACCTAGAACTCCTACAAGTTGGGACTTTGTTGAATATACACTCAGGGGATACAGAACTCCTAGAAGGGGATTATTTTTGTTTTTCCATCAGGAAAACAGCCAAGTGTCTGTCATTTGCAGTGTGCTAGAGAAGGAAGTTGTCTTCATTTTGTTGTTCTTCGAGTCAAGTTGGGCATCCCATAACCCCTTTACCTTATCCAAGTTGAATTCTCTAATAAATAAAAAACAAAACAAAGCCTATGGACTGTTTCTTGTCTCTGCCTGAGAGTGAAAAAATACATGTTGCCTGGCTGTGCAGGAATACGGGGCCCCTTAAAATCCAGTGGCCCTCAAGAGGGTAGCGCAAAAAATGTAAAAAAGGGACAAAAGGGCAAGAATAGTTAAACAAGTGGTCCCCAATTTCTATTGAATAAAGTTCTTCTGGATCCAAAAATATGTACAAGCAGTAACCCTCCGGCAATAAAGTCAAAGCTTTGTGAAGTTTATGATGAAGTGTTTGCAGGGGTTGCAAAGCTCTATTTTACTTTTTGCGCACATTTATCATTTCAAAGAAGATGCTGGCTGGCACTGTTTAAAGTTTTTTTTTTTTATCGCCTTCAGGAGTCTATGGCCGAAGATCTAAAACATCTCTGAACTGTCTGGAGCACATATGGTTTTACGCAATTTTTAACTAGAAATATCTATGTGCATGCTATAAAGGTCCCGCCAAATGGCTAAATCCACAGCTGAAACATATAAAGCAACCGTTTCACCTGGTTTCAGACCAGCAGACAAAGGAGGGGGGCTGGTCATTATCAAGAAAAAGGACTATGAAATAGAAATGAACAACCTATTAAGCGTCCAGGATACATATAAGAAACTTAGGGGGAATCCAAAAATGGAATATGATAAAAAACTGAAAGCACTGATCAAAAAAGGTGAAGACAAAGGGATCCTAACCAAAAAAGAAGCCATTTTTCTGACCCCAGAAACAGCAAAGACACCAGTAATATACTATGTCCCCAAAATACATAAAAATCAAACATCACCACCAGGAAGACCGATTATTAGTGGTATCGACTCACTTTTTTCCAGACTAGGCTCTTATATAGATGGATATCTGCAACCTCTAGTAACAGAGGGAAGGTCATACTTGAAAGATAGTAGACAACTCATTGCAGAAATAAAAGATCTTAACATCAGGGATAGCGACATACTAGTGACAATTGATGTCAACTCACTTTATACAAACATCATACAAAAAGATGGCATCAATAGTGTAGAATGGGCCCTGTATAAACAAACAAACATGAAGGAAGAGCAAATTAAATTTATTTTAGAAGGATTGGAAATGGCTATGAGCCACAATTATGTTTGGTATAAAGGCGAGTATTATACCCAAACCAAGGGGGTAGCCATGGGAGCAAAGTACGCTCCAAGCGTAGCCAATTTGTTCTTAAACCGATGGGAAGAAGAGCAGGTTTTTAGTGTACATAGAAAACATCTAATCCTATACAGACGGTATATAGACGATATCGTCATTATATGGGGAGGCACAGAACAACAACTGCAAGATTTTTTTGATGAAATCAACCAGAACATTTATGGCATTACTTTTACCGGTATATGGAACCATAACAGCATAGACTATCTGGATCTGCAAATATATAAAGATAATGGACATCTGAATACAAAGACCTTTTTCAAACAGACAGATAGGAACGGGTACATCCCAACAAAAAGTTGCCACCATCCAAAGTGGATTGGGAATATACCAAAGGGCCAACTGATGCGTATTTTCCGCAATTGTAGTAACCTCAATGAATATGAAGAACAAGCAAACATCATCATTAACAGATTCATAGCCAAGGGCTACAAAGAAAAAGACCTACTCAATCTAAAAGAGCAGGTCAAGAAAATGGATAGAAATATAGAAATATCATGGTAACGGGAAATACCACAAAGAATAAGAACAAGAAAAATCTAGATATGGCCTTCCTCACAGGTTTCAATAGACAGCACAAAAGTGTAGAGAAAATTATAAGGAAACACTGGCCAATCCTAAAATCCGACAAAGTACTAAACAGCATATTACCAGCCAAACCATCCTTCATCTACAGAAAAGCCCCTAACCTAAGAAACAGATTAGTTCATAACGTACTGGATCCTCCAAAACAGATCAAGATCTTCAAAAATCTTAAAGGATTCTTTAAATGCGGACATTGCCTTCCCTGCAGAACCAGTAAGAAGACTGAGAAGAAAACATCTAAATTTACTTCAACTGCAAATGGAACTGAATACAATATCAGAGAACTGATCACATGTCACAGCACACACGTAACTTACGTGTTAGAATGCCCATGCCACAAGCAGTATGTGGGGAGAACCACCAGAGAGCTACATGTCAGAGAACACATAAATAACATTAAGAATGGGTTCCCTAAACACAGCGTCTCCAGACATTTCAGGGATTATCATAAAAAAGACCCCTCCTGTATGGTCTTCTATGGCATAGATAGAATAAAAGGTCATTGGAGAGGGGAAAATAAGAAAATTAAAATATCACAAAACGAGACTAAGTGGATATACCAGCTAGAGACCCTCCAACTAACAGGAATGAACATTGATCTCGACCTTAACTGCTTCCTCACCAATTTTTAATAATTTTTAACTGAAATTTTAATATAATTGTAATTTAATTTTGCTTTAAAATAGCCACATTCCTAACAATCCATACTTCTTTCACCAATTATCCACCAATTATCCACCAATTATCCTCAAATGTACCAAATATCCAGTTCCCATTTAATCAGATATATTTTTTCCTCCTTCAATACACATATTGTTCACACAGTAGGATTTATACCTATTTTAATTGTATTTTAATCGTACTTCAATACAAGCATTTTGGTACCTACAGCACCAACATAAGATGGTCGCTGTGTTTTTTACGAATCGTATCTACACTGAGATTGAATAATTTTAATATTTCTGTTTTTTTCCAAGTTCCCGTAATATTACATGGTTCATTTTTACTTTTATTTTTATTTTTATTTAAATTTTTTCTTATTTTAATGAAATTTGTATCAATATTCTATATTAAAGTATAAGTGTACATATATATATGTTTCTGCAAATTAGAATGCTATAGCCCCTCAGAGCACTTTTTAGTAATGAGATTGCTGTTAGACCTGAAAGAAACTGTTCTGATTTACAAAAAACCTATTAAATACAGCCATGGACTTCTGTCCTCAAAATCTCATCCAAAATGGCGGCTGAAAAGTTGTATCACACATGCGCAAGAAGGGCTATAAATTCTAGAGTGAAGTGCAGACCGACGTTACGCTCCCGATGACGTCAGACTGACGAAACGTGTAGGGCGAAGACACGTCGGCACATCACTTCCTACTTGGAATCACTTTGTATTGGCTGAGCGCCATTTTATACAAAAAACGCTCAATTTTACTTGTCGTATTGTAAGTACCCCCTTCTGATTTTAAAATTAAAACATTTTAAAACGGGTTCACGCTATGGACATCCTTTCTTCCCTCCTATAACAACTTTTTCATCATCTTGGAATCTGCACCCCGGAGAACCGCAAGGAACCCCTGGAACCATCCCCTGATTGCTACACAGTGGCACATACTGTGGCTACAGCATACCCCTAGAGGGTATGAAGGATCTGGTGAGTGCATATATTTAAACTCTTACGGATTGTCTCACTCATAAGAAAACTGAAGGAACATAAAGCATACCAAGAAAAAGTCAAATTTTTTCACTGCCACCTAATTATTGGACTTTTCTACTATGTATGCCGCATGTTTTATATAGTTTTAAGCTTCATTTGAATGCTATAAGGTAGCACTTTTTTCTGAACATATTAGGAGTAGTAAACACCCGGCTGAGACTATATCAGCTTATCTACCCCTTTACTAGCATAGACTATTACCATTATCACACATCTCTTTATGAACACATCTTATACACATTTTGGATAATTTTTCGTTTTAGCAAACACCCGGCCGACCATCGGTCTCACTAATGCTTTTTCATAAAAAAAGTATTTTATTCACTTTTTCGCTTCACACATGAGGGACACGTCTTGCTGGAAAGACACCCAATCAAAATATTTCAATTTAACAAAAAATTATTTTTAACAAACACCCGGCTGAGCCAATTTAATTTTTTTAATTTTTTCCATTTTTTCAATTTTATTTCAACTTTATTTTAATTTATTCTTTTATATATTTATTTTTCTTGTATTTATAATACTCTAAAGTGGATACCGTCATAGGTATACCATCACCTAAAATTTCCTTGTCTAATACATTGCATATCTGAACAGCGCCACATCTACCACCCCCCCTTTTTCATATTCTTGCTTTACCCATCGTGATATAGCAATCTAGTAGAGGCAGCAGTTCAGTCTACTGTGTTTTGATTTGATTTCCTTTGCGCGGAGACACCCCATCCATTTTTCATAATGACGGCTTGATGGGTCATCTTTGGTCATCTGGGCATGGACTGCTATACGGCTGCAAAACATTCTTTGCAGAGTATCATCACATGGTTACAACCTCCTGTTTGTCCTCCTAATTATCTCCCCCTCTCATCCATCATCTTATGGAGCAGGCACTCCCTTTGCAAACATGCTTTTAGTTGGTGTGTGGTATTAATTCAGGCTTTGAGCCAGGTTGAAAAAATGATTTCATGACATTTGGAGTTGTCCTTGAACCAGTGACAGTAGCAGGGGCGTCGGGAGGGGGGGCTGGGGGCGCTGTAAGGTAGGTCTGTGTATGTATGTCAGGTAGGTCAGTGTATGTCAGGTAGGTCAGTGTATGTATGTCAGTGTATGTATAATGTCAGGTAGGTCAGTGTATGTATGTCAGGTAGGTCAGTGTATGTATGTCAGTGTATGTATGTCAGGTAGGTCAGTGTATGTATGTCAGGTAGGTCAGTGTATGTATGTCAGGTAGGTCAGTGTATGTATGTCAGGTAGGTCAGTGTGTGTATGTATGTCACTGTACGTAGGTCAGGTAGGTCAGTGTATGTAGGTCAGGTAGGTCAGTGTATTTATGTCAGTGTAGGTAGGTCAGTGTATGTATGTCACTACCATCAGTCCAGGTAGGTCAGTATATGTATGTCAGGTAGGTCAGTGTATGTAGGTCAGGTAGGTCAGTGTAGGTAGGTCAGGGTATGTATGTCACTACCATCAGTGTATGTATGTCAGGTAGGTCAGTGTATGTATGTCAGGTAGGTCAGTATATGTATGTCAGGTAGGTCAGTGTATGTATGTCAGGTAGGTCAGTGTGTGTATGTATGTCACTGTACGTAGGTCAGTGTATGTAGGTCAGGTAGGTCAGTGTATTTATGTCAGTGTAGGTAGGTCAGTGTATGTATGTCACTACCATCAGTCCAGGTAGGTCAGTATATGTATGTCAGGTAGGTCAGTGTATGTAGGTCAGGTAGGTCAGTGTAGGTAGGTCAGGGTATGTATGTCACTACCATCAGTGTATGTATGTCAGGTAGGTCAGTGTACGTATGTCAGGTAGGTCAGTGTATGTATGTCAGGTGAGTTTAGTGGTCAGCATTGATGGGCACTGGTGAGCCAGGCAGCAACCAGCAAGTGAGCTTACCCCCCGCCACACAACCCCACAAACAAACTGATCGCTGTATAAATGTCAATGGTCCCAAAAAAGTGTCAAAGGTGTCTAATTTGTCCGCCGCAATATCGCCGTCCCCATAAAATTCGCTGATCGCCGCCATTGCTAGTAAAAATAAATAAAAATGCCTAAAATCTATCCCCTATAACTTTTGCGCAAACCACTTAATACACTTAACCACTTAAGCCCCGGACCAATACGGGCCATTATGACCTGGCCCCTTTTTGTGATTCGGCACTGCGTCGCTTTAACTGACAAT
Source organism: Rana muscosa (assembly GCA_029206835.1). NCBI lineage: Eukaryota > Metazoa > Chordata > Amphibia > Anura > Ranidae > Rana > Rana muscosa. Next base: position 284,152,701 of record CM055124.1, read on the forward strand.
TGCGCGGTCATGCGACGTGGCTCCCAAACAAACTTGGCGTCCTTTTTTTCCCACAAATAGAGCTTTCTTTTGGTGGTATTTGATCACCTCTGCGTTTTTTATTTTTTGCGCTATAAACAAAAAAAGAGCGAACATTTTTAAAAAAATTACATATTTTTTACTTTTTTCTATAATAAATATCCCCAAAAAATATATAAAAAAACATTTTTTTTCCTCAGTTTAGGCTGATACATATTCTTCTACATATTTTTGGTAAAAAAAATCGCAATCGGCGTTTATTGATTGGTTTGCGCAAAAATTATAGCGTTTACAAAATAGGGTATAGTTTTAAGGCATTTTTATAAAAAAAAATTTTTTTACTAGTAATGGCGGCGATCAGCGATTTTTTTTGTGACTGCGACATTATGGCGGACACATCGGACACTTTTGACACATTTTTGGGACCATTGTCATTTTCACAGCGATCAGTGCAATAAAAATGCACTGCTTACTGTGAAAATGACACTGGCAGTGAAGGGGTTAACCACTAGGGGCGCTGAAGGGGTTAAGTGTGCCTAGGGGCGTGTTACTAACTGAGGGGGCGTGGCTACGACTGACACATCACCGATCTCCGCTCTGATTACACAGAGCGGAGATCGCTGACATTGTCAGTAGAGGAGCGGGGAGATGTTGTGTTTACGCTAATATCTCCCCGCTCCGAGCCTCCGTGAGACGATCGCGGGGATCCCCGTGGCGATCGAGTTCGCGGGACCCGCGGTCCCACTCACGGGGAAGGCAGGGGGGTTGCGAGCGCGCCGCCTGCGGCGCGCGTGCGACTCCGACGTCGGCAGTTAAGGGGCCACGTACAGGTACGTGATTGTGCCTGTACGAGCCATTCTGCCGACGTATATATACCGTGAGCGGTCGGCAAGTGGTTAATATGCGCTTATTGCCATTTTTTTTTTTTACCAAAAATATGTAGAAGAATACATATTGGCCTAAAATGAGGAAAAAAATGGTTTAAAAAAAAAAAAATGGATATTTATTATAGCAAAAAGTTAAAAATAGTGGGGGTTATTTACGAAAGGCAAATACACTTTGCACTACAAGTAGAGCTTTCTTTTGGTGGCATTTGGTTACCTCTGCGGTTTTTATTTTTTTGCGCTATAAACAAATGAACAGCGACAATTTTGAAAAAAAAAACACATTGGGGGTTATTTACGAAAGGCAAATCCACTTTGCACTACAAGTGCAAACTACAAGTGTAAAGTGCTCTTGAAATTGAACTGAAAGTGCACTTGGAAGTGCAGTCGCTGTATATACGAGGGGGACATGCAAGGAAAATAAAAAACAGCATTTTAGCTTACCCATGATTGGATGATAAAATCAGCAGAGCTTCCCCTTGTTTCAGATCTACCCCTCAGATTTACAGCGACTGCACTTCCAAGTGCACTTTTAGTTCAATTTCAAGAGCACTTTACACTTGTAGTTTGCACTTGTAGTGCCAAGTGGATTTGCCTTTCGTAAATAACCCCCATTGTGTTTTTTTTTTTTTTAATTGTCGCTTTTCATTTGTTTATAGCGCAAAAAAATAAAAACCGCAGAGGTAACCAAATGCCACCAAAAGAAAGCTCTATTTGTGGGAAAAAAAGGATGTTAATTTTGTTTGGGTGTCACGTCGCACGACCGCGCAATTGTCAGTTAAAGCGACGCAGTGCCGAATCGCAAAAAAATGGCCTGGTCGGGAAGGGGGTAAATACTTCCAGGGCTGAAGTGGTTAAAAATGAGAATCCAAGAAACCTGAAAGACTCTGGAAAGTTATTTATTACTCTGTCAAACGAATTTGTGGACTGTACCAGTGTGCTGTCATTGGTTATTGAAAGCAGATTGGGTGGGAATGCGTTTGGAAGGACCCAAAGTGAACTGGATGAGCATCTGACAACGTTCAGATTTTTGAAAAGAAACATCTTTTTTTTTGGGGAACCAATTAATGCTTATTCTTTTATTGTTCCGTCTGCTTATAATACAACTAATTGCAGAGTGAAAACAAAGGTCTTTATTTAACAGCACAAAGAGCAACGTAGGAACATTCTAGACTAGAGAGTATTTCCAGTTGGTAGACAATTATTGTAACTTGAAAGTCATTGTTGGCGGCATTTTCACTCTTGCGCTCGCTTGCTGTTCCACATTGTAGGTAAGCCCCACTGTCAGGTTTACTTAAATGCATGGCAGCTGCGGTGGCACAAGCTGGTTTGACAGTGGCAGGGCCGTCTTTAATGTTGATTGGACCCTGGGCAAAAAAATTCTTGGGACCCCGCCATGCAATTTTGCTCTCCACCTGCTCTGTGACATACAATAAATATCAGCTAGACGTAAAATAAGTTTACTGTTTCAGATCAGGCAGAGATTGCGATTGGTTGCCAGAGGTTACAGCATATCATTACCACTTACTAACTGGTTGCTAGAGGTTACAGCACACATTACGGCTAGGGATGAGCTCCAGCATGTTCGCATTGAACACGTGCAGAGCCCGCTAGGATGTCGGCACCACGCTGCGATAATGACAGGCAGGGAGACATTTCCCGATGCTCGGCTGCAGAGATCGGGAAATGTCTCCCTGGCTGTGAATAGCGCAGCGCGGTGCCGACTTCCTGGCGGGGTCTGCACGTGTTCAATGCGAACACGCCGGAGCTCATCCCTAATTACGGCTCACTGATTGGTTGCTAGAGGTTACAGCACATGATTTCTTCTTGTTGATTCATTGCTAGAGATTACTGTACAGTAATACTGCTCACTGATTGGTTGCTAGAGGTTACAGCACATCATCTCTTCACTGCAGAGGGGCATGATATACATATGAATGCCGCCGGCCTCAGCTATTTACATATGAATGCTGCCGTTATTTACATGTCAACACAGGGTCTGCAGGTGAGTCATCTGTACACAACAATAGGGCAGAGCTGGGCAGCATTAGTAGCAGCACTTCACACTGAGATATCGGGACGCAGCACAGGGCTAAAACTTCAAGGGACAAGGGAATTTAAACTGGGATAGTTGGCAAGTATGAGGCAGCTGCTTTGGGTCCCACAACAATGACAGGGCCCAGGGCAACTGCCCCTTTTTCCCTGCCTTAAAGACGCCCTGTATGCGCAGCCTATTACATTAGGGTGTGCACCCCAAAGCTCAAACACACGTGCCTTTTTCTATGCTGAGCAGCTTCCTGTTCATTCACAAACGGAAAAATAATAAACCAGTTTTCTATGCTTCAGTTATGATTGAACTCAGTGAGTGGGTGTGTTCATTTAGAAACGGAAGGGGCCGTACATAGAGTTGCCACCTGTCCAGGATTCACCCGGACAGTTTGGGTTTGGAATCATGCATTCAGGTTTCAGACTGCCTGAAACTCGGATACATTATTCAGACTGGACTATGGCCTCCCAGCAGGGTTGCTGACTGCAGTTGTCTAAGCTGAGAGTGTCTGTTACATTCTTCCACACTGCCCAAAACCAGCACTAACAATCCCCCACCCCAAACACCTCTACCCCTCTTTGTCTACCCACACTCCAATTACCGGCGCTGTGCTTCAGAAAAGGAAAGTTTGGGGCCGGAAATTTGAAGTACTGACTGCCAAGGGTTGAGTGAGCTCACCATCCATCCCTGTCTGTGACTGAAGTCTCCTCCCTTCTCTCTCCTGCCTCTGAGTGAGTACACTAAGGTAAATCAGAGTTCTCAGAGCACCCCTTACATCACAGTTCCCCTTTACACCAGAGGCCACAGTGTTCCCCCTTACATCAGAGTCCTCTCCGTACATCAGAGTTCTCAGTGTTCCCCCTTAAATCAGGGTTTCCAGAGCATCCCTTATGTCAGAGTCCCCAGAGTTATCCCTTACATCAGAGTCTGCAGAGTCCCCCCTTACAGTGAAAGGGAACTCTGCGAGTTCAGATGTAAAGGGGAACTCTGTGGACTCTGATGTAAAGGGGGATTCTTGTTATTATTATTATTATTATTATTATTATTATTATTATTATTATACAGGATTTATATAGCGCCAACAGTTTGATGTAAAGGGGGATTCTTGTTATTAACTTCATATGATTAAAAATTGTATTTAATAGCAAAATATATGTATAGTTTATGCTATAAACAAAAATTGCTGTGCGCTGCTAAAGTGTTCGGGTTTGACTTGAAGAAAAGGTGGTAACCCTACTGGTACATGACCTATTGATTAGTTCCTTTTCCCCGCTCTCCATCTTAAAACATTCCCCCAGAAGCCAGGGGGGAGAGGAGAGGAGAGGAGGGAAGCCAGACGCACTGTGGTGGGGGGCGCAACATGGAGGGAAGCCCAGTGCAGTAGGGTTAATTGGCACCACACAGAGTGATTAGGGTTTGCCCAAGCACACCTGGCACACCCCCTGCGCACACCTATGGCAGTTTACCAGTCTTAAATGTGGCAGTTGTATTAGCTGTCATTCAGATGGGTGAATAAGGGCGGATAGGCAGTTGCATTTGGATGCTATGCTATGGTCGCATTGGATGATTTGCTGCAGCCAGTTTGTATGCAGCCAGATATGCCATCCCTGGACGCACACTGCCTCCAGGGTCACAGACAGACCCTATTACATTTAACCACTGGGATTGTCCGGGAAGAGTGGTTACTTGCAAACATATGTAACTCATCAATTTGTACAGGGTGCAAATCTGGCCAGGCCACTGCTTGACGCAACTGTTTGCACACATTAGCAGAGATTTACTAATACTGGAGCACTCAGAATCTGGTGCAGCTCTGCATGGGAGCCAATCAGCTTCTCACTTCAGCTCGATCATTTGAGCTTTGACAATAAAACCTGATTCACACCTAGGCATTTTTAGTGCTTTTTTGCATTTTGCAGATTTGCACTACAGACCATGTTTCCTATGGAACACGTTCTGTAGTGCAAATCTGCAAAATGCAAAAAGCACTAAAAACTCATAGGTGTGAATCAGGCCTAAGGCCGGGTTCACAATGGTATGACACGACAGTCGTATCCGACTTTGCCCTGGCTTTGAAGTCCGACATCCATCCAACTTCAATGAACAGGGATCCGACTTTGATCCCGACAATACCAGCCACTTTGTGTCTGGTATGAATCTTTAGGGGGAACCCCCACACCAAAAAAACAGCTTGGGGTCCCCCCCAGAGTCCATACCAGACCCTTATCTGAGCAAGCAGCCCGGCAGGTCAGGAAAGGGGATGGGGATGAGCGGGCGCCCCCGCCCCCACCTGATGCATACCAGGCCACATGCCCCCAACATGGGGGTGGGGGTGCTGTGGGATAGGGGGGGCCCTGCGCCCCCCCACCCCAAAGCCTTTTTTTTTCCATGTTGATGAGGACAAGGGCCTCTTCCCGACAACCCTGGCTGGTGGTTGTCATGGTCTGCGGGAGGGGGGCTTATCGGAATCTGGAAGCCCCCTTTAACAGGGCCTCCACCCTATGTGAATGAGTAGGGGGTACATGGGGGTGTGGAGGTCCCCCCTGCCCCAAAGCACCAGCACCCCCATGTAGATGGCATGTGGCCCGATATGGTTCAGGAGGGGGGGAGCTCACTCATTCCCACCCCCTTACCTGACCTGCCAGGCTGCGTGCTCGGATAAGGATCTGGTATGGATTTTTTTGGGGGGGGGGCTTCACTTTTTTTTTTTTTGACGTGGGGGTTTCCCTTAAAATCCATACCAGACTGAAAGGGCCTGGTATAGTCTTAAAAAGGGGAACCCCATGCCGTTTTTTTTGTTTTTTTGGTGTGGAGTTCCCCTTCAAGATCCTCAGAGCATAAGTCCTCAGAGCATACTTCAATGATACTTCAATGATATTCAATGGGCTAAACTGGGATCAAAGTCGGACCAAAGTAGTGCAGGAACCTTTTTCAAAGTCGGACCAACTTGTGTTGGACCAGGTAAGACGGCTCCCATTGATTTTCACACGTCATGCGTCATGAGCTCACAATGTTAGAGCGTTTGTCGTGCAAGTGTGAACCCGGCCTAAAACCTGGAAACTGATTGGTTACTATGCAGCTGCACCAGATTTTGCACTCTCCAGATTTAGTAAATTTACCCCATAATGTGCAATTTCTACTGGTACCAGTTGACAGTTGAATGAGCTTGGATGGGGTGCAGGGGGAGGGGTATGCCTTACTAGTAGATAGGACAGCAATGGCTGCTGGCTTTCTAGCAACAAAAATCGCTGAGCAGGAAACTGTCACGTTCAATAGCTGTAGTTATACAGCTGCTAAATCACAAAGAAAAAAGCGGCGCCTTCTAAGCGTAGCAATAAGAAAGTTTAACCACTTGCCGCCCGCCCTATAGCGGATTGACGGCGGCAAAGTGGTTTCAAAATCCTGACTGGACGTCATATGACGTCCTCAGGATTTTGAGCCGCTGCGCGCCCCTGGGGGCGCGCATCGCGGCGATCGTTGCTGCGGGATGTCGAAAGAAGACTCCGAGATGCTGACAGCATCTGCCACAAGGAGCAAAGTGCGGCGTGGCCAGTCTGACCCAAATGGGAAGCTTCCTGAAGAGATAGATGTAGTCCCTGCTCTCTCCCTACTTCTTCGGAAACCTTTCCCTATCACTGCCATTGTCCCTGTAAGTCAGGGAACCTGTCCCTAACCCGTCCACTCGCATAAAGCACGCCAAACCTAGGGGTCAGAGTCTTAAATAGACTGTGCCTAACCTAAGATGGCCACCAGGGACAGAGGAAATCATAGAGAAACGTAGTTTCTCTTAACTCTTAACTTCCTCTCCCATCTGCATTGCCGCTGCAGACAAGCACCACCAACAGTGGAGAAAATAGACTGCACTTGTCTACAAGCACGTCCACGTTCTCCATGTGTTAGCAGCAGGTGCCTCACTTCTGCATCTTGGCCCTGGGTGTTGGGTGAGCAATGCAGCCACTACATCTAAGTTCCAATATATTACATTTTAGTTCTTGGCTTTAGATGTACTTACATTTTTTTAAACTTCTTCATAAAATGTGAAGCTTATTATGGCCCACCATATCCTATCCATTGGTCAAGTATTTGATTTTTTTTTTTTTTTTTTGTGCCTACAAGTCTCCGGTGTGTTGCCCTCAGCCCCCTAAACTCATTATATGGCCCTCCTGTATACACTATATTGTCAAAAGTATTAGGACGCCTGCCTTTAAACTCACATGAAGTTTAATGGCATCCCAGTCTTAGTCCGTAGGGTTCAATATTGAGTTGGCAATTTTTTATTTTGAGAATCTTGCAAACAAGAAACACATTCCAACTTTTGTTTTATACAAAAATACAAAAAATAAATATATATTTTCCTTTTTTTTTTTTTTTATATATGCATAACATATTGTATACAAGACTAATAATAATAAAGGCATACTTCAACCTATAATATATGAACAAACGTTTTTTTCCACCAAGAGAAATATCACTGCATTAAATTATACTATATATATACATATATAGACACACACACACACACACATCACTACAAGCACGGACATCTTCAAAAATACTACACATTACTCAACTTGATTAACACTCAGACCAAGAAACATAGATTATCATGTGTATGTAGCCTTTCTTCAAAAATTATGTGTATCTTTGAAAATCTAAGGGAGTGCCCAGAGAGAAAACAGGGAAAGAACCCAACACCCAGAGATCAACAAACAGCAGCTACAGGCCTGATATTCCTCCACGCCTTTATCCAGACCCTTTGCCGCCATCTGTCTTTCTCGAGACCCCGAATTTTCCCTACCTCACCAAGAATCTCACACACCACCACCGGAACAGGAAGGACTTTCTGCCGAAGGGATACCTGACACCGTGCATTCCAGGTGTAATATCGGACTACTAAGCTGACTAAAAAAAGAGTGTCCAAATCAAATCCCTTGCGATTCTGCAATGCTCCATACACCCACTCAGCATAAGACATGCTAGGCAAGAAAGGAATATTTAGAGCCCTCCCCACCTTTTTATAGACTTCTATATTGAAAGGGCACTGAAGCAAGAAGTGGTCCATGGTTTCCACTTCACCCTGACACTCCGCTCTTGGACAACCACGATTGTCCAAAGAGCGGCACTTCACGTTCCCCCTCACATAGAGCCTACCGTGGAAAGCGAGCCAGGCCTGGTCCCTAAATTTCAAGGGAATCCGCTCAGAATTTATTAAACGTAAACCTTCCCTCATAATATGACCTGGGCAATCCCTTAAGGCCAGTGGCGCATGAAAGACAGTACCCACGATCTTCTCACCCAGGAGTCTCCTAGGGAGGGACCTGATATCCTCCGCTGTCACATGCCACCGTTTAAGAATTTTCAGGCACGGGGCAACATAAGCCGGGAGCTTACCATGCTTGATCCTTAGGCTTTTCACTGGCCCGCCACTCTCCCAACAACCCAGAAAAGGTCTAAACCAGATCTGGAAAATACCTACCCATCCAGGCGGTCTCTCTGCTAGCATGTTACCAAAATTGTGTTTCAAAAACATCAGAGAGAAGAACACAACCGGGTTGACCATCCCTAGGCCACCCTTCCGCCTTGATAGGTAAGTCACATTCCGCTTCACAAGATTCAGCCTGTTCCCCCATAATAATTGGAAGAAACAACTATAAATCCTGGTATAGAAGGACTCTGGCAAGATGCAAACAAAGCTGACATACAGAAAGGTAGGAATCAGGTAGGTCTTAATCAAGTCCACCCTTTCCCTCAAGGAGAGCCGCCACCCCTTCCAGCATTTCACCTTGACATCAGCATCATTCAGCCTGGCTTCCCAATTTGACTTACTGTAATCATCAGGGCCAAACTCGATGCCTAATATTTTGACTTTCTGCTGAGGCCTCGGGAAGGTGTCCGGAAGTGCAAAGCTCTCACCTCCCTCGCTCATCCAAAAAACGTCACTTTTATCACGGTTGACCTGGGAGCCCGATGCCTCGGAATACTGCTCTATAACTGAGACCACCTCCTGCGCCTCCTCTGTCCCAGAGATAAAGACAGAAACGTCATCAGCATAGGCTACAACCCTCAAGGGTGGCTCACCAGTAATGCCCACCGGCACCCCGCACAACGGTCCGCTCTCTAGCCTTCTGATGAAGGGGTCGATTGCGAACACATATAGCAAAGGGCTCAGTGGACACCCCTGGCACACCCCGGATCCAACCCTGAAGGGTCGTCCAACCCAACCGTTAACAAGCATGAAGCTCTCTGCCTCTCTGTATAAAGTCTTAAGCCATCCAATAAACCCACCCTCCAGGCCATACTTGTCAAGGAGAAACCAGAGGTACTCATGGTTGACACGATCAAAAGCCTTCGCCTGATCCAATGCCAGCAAATACTTTCCCCAGCCTTCAGCCCTGCAACGTTCCAGAGCCTCCCGGACAGCTAACACCGCTGAAAAAGTGCTCCTGCCCTGGACCGAACAGTGCTGCTGACGAGAAAGCAATCTGTCTGCTACTGACGACAAGCGCCAGAAAATTATCTTCGCCAGAATTTTTCTATCGACATTGAGAAGGCTAATGGGGCGCCAATTCTCAATCATCGAGGGATCCTTGCCTTTTGACAACAGAATCACAGCAGATTGTCTCATGGAGGGAGGGAGCGAACCCTCTTGCAGGCAGCCATTAAATACCTCCACAAGATAGGGTACCAAGCTGGATTTGAAAGTCTTATAAAATTCAGCTGTCAATCCGTCTGGCCCAGGTGTTTTCTTAATAGCCAGACCGTCTATAGCTTTGACTACCTCTTCTGCTGTGATTTCCCCCGTCAAACTTGCCAGCGGAATGTTATTTCCCAGACCTGGTGTAGAATCCAGAAAACTTGACATCTTTGCCCGATCGAGGTACTTCTCCCCCAGAAGATCCACATAAAAAGACCTTGAGACCTCCAGGATCCCTGACCTGGATTTCGTCAAAGAGCCCGTACTATCCCTTAGCCCAACAACCGTCTTAACTGCTGCGCTTTGTTTGCAGTTCTGATAAGGGTCGGGCGAGTGATATTTCCCATAGTCCCTTTCCAGAACCAAAGAAGCGTGCCGATCATACTGATACTTCCTAAGGAGAAGTTTTACCTCAGAGATTGCCCCTGAATCTCCACCACTCGAGACAAGGCGATCAAGTTTTCTCCGCAGCTGCTGGTAGGCAATGTACCTACCAAGCTGTTTCCTTTTTCCTATGGCCTTGAAAAACCCACTAATCCGGCTTTTGGCAAGCTCCCACCACTCCGACTTACTGCTGCAGAAATCCAGGATAGTTACCTGAGCCTGAAAAAAATCCTCAAACGATTGTCTTACCTCCTCGTCATCCAGCAGAGCCGAATTCATCCTCCAAATACCCTTTCCTTTAGGTGGCATATCTGAAGCATTGAGAATAACAGACAGCATAAGGTGATCAGAGAACTCCACCATACGACACTCAGGAGCCGAAAAGGCAGAGTCCCCCTTAAAAAAAAACCTGTCTATCCTGCTCTCACAACTGCCTCGCTTAAATGTGTACACCGTGCTGTCTGGGCAACGCTTAATATGCGCATCTTCCAGACCTGCTTCCCTGGCTATCGAATTAAGAAAGACGCTATCATATCTCAGGCTGTCAGTGGAGCCTTTCCTGTCTTTGGGCCTAGTAACGGTGTTAAAATCACCTCCGAAGACAACTTGCCGAGATGTAAAAAGGAAAGGCTTAATCTTTGTAAAGAGGCATTTCCTCTCCCATCTAGTTTGTGGCCCATAAATATTTACTAAACGTAGATCATGCCCCTTCACAGAGACGTCCAAGACCATACACCTTCCAATCTCTACCTCGATAACCCGCAGACACGTTACCATGCCAGTAAAAAGTACTGCAACTCCGCTGTAAGGCTCGGCCGCAAGAGACCAGAAGGAGGGCCCACGCCTCCACTCCCTCTTTGCCAGGTGGACATCGGCAAGGCTATTTAGCCGGGTCTCTTGCAAAAATAAAACATCAGCATCCATCTCGCTGAGCAAAAATAAGGCCATGTTACGAGCCCCTACAGATTTTATGCTGGCAACATTAATGGTTGCCACCTTTATCGGAGTGGGAACTGCCATCAGGATGATTGAGGTAGGCGTTTCTTAGCCTGAGCTCCCTCCCCCTTTACTGGAGACCTTGACCTCTTTAGGGAGCACTCTACCTCATCCTCCTCCATCTGAGATACGGAATTAGAAGACTCCTTCTCCCCCTCAGATAAGGACCCAAACTTGTTTCCCAGAGGTAGATCATCTACCTCTAAAGATGAAACCGAGGAGGCAGAGGTCAGGACTACCTTATTCCTCCTTCTGCCCACCTTGGTCCACTCTCCCTCCTCCCCTGAAACATCACCCTGAAAGGCCTCATCTACATCATTAGCAGTGGCAACTTCCCCCTTCTTCCCCTTAGAACCACCACTAGAGGTCTTACGTTGCCTCAGGGAAGGCCCAGGTGAAGCTGCCACCTCAGATCGGCATGAATCTGCCCCTTTGGCAGCCTCAGCCAATCTGGAGGACTTATTTACACCTGGAACACTGGGCACCTGAAACACTGGGGAAGAACACACAACAGAAGTAGACACTGATACAGTAGGGAGCACAGACTGGGGAGCAGACACAAGAGGGGTCACACCTTCAGATTGGGAAACTGACACCTGGGGGAGCCCCTCAGGACTAGCTGAAACAGCTCCACCAACCCCTTGCTGCCCCCCACGTTCCTCCTCCTCCATCCTCAGCAGTTCTTCCACCACCTCTGGCTGATTATGGAGGGCTTCAGAGCAAAGGCTATAGGGGTGACCTAACTTGTTACAAAGATTACAACGAATACTATTGCAGTCCTTTGCAACATGCCCTGAGCCCTGACAGAGGGAACATTTCTGCGCAGAACATGAGCTTGAAAAATGGCCCTTTTCACCACAGCGATGACAAAGCTTTGGTTGCCCTGCATAAAATGTAATAATCCTGTCACGACCTATAAAGGCAGACGAAGGGATGTGCTTAACAACATTACCCGTAACATGTAGTTTTAATAACACTGTCCATCCTCCTGTCCATATCCCCCTGTCATCTACAACTTTCCTCAAGGGGGCTTGGACATCCGCATATCTCCTCAACCACACCACCAGATCCGCAGCAGGAATGGACTCGTTACGCACTAGAATGGTGACGTTCTTGTATAATGGCTGGCGGGAGACTACTTTAGGTGACAAACCTGCCCATCTTGGGGACTCCTTACACCTCTGCTCATACCTCTCCCAAAAGACATCTAAACCTTCCGCCTTGACAAAGGAGAGGTCATATTCATATGACCCAACTGGGCTGATAAGGGCAAAAATCTCCTCTGCTTTAAAACCCATCCCCAGAATACGGTCCACCACATCTCTCCTATTTGGGGGGGGGGCCTTCTCCAGTCCACCTCAATTGGACCACATTGCGGCGTTTAAAGGAGCTACCAGATGGTGACAGATTGGCCTGACCTTCACTCACATTACTCCCAGTGACCGCAGAATAACTGGTCCTACTCACCCCGGGGACAGGTGCAGCCAGTGCTGCAGCATGGGAAATAACCGCACTCCTTGCAACATCAGGCACATCACTTTTAGTAACAGACCCTTCTTTAGATAAAGTATTAACATTATTGTCAGGAACAGATGGAGCAGAGACTTCTGACACAGAAATGTCATTTACATTACCCTTGGTAATTCTTACTTCATTACCAGCAGTAGAGATGTCTTTGTCAGCACTCTTCTCAGCAGAGTCTGCACTGGCTGGCTGTACACAGGTGTAAGTCTCAGCCAGGAGATGAGCTTGCTCTCCGCTGCCCTCTACTGCACCATCCATAGGAACTACACCTCCATTACATTGTACAGGCAAGTCATGACCAAAAACTTCTTTTTCTGTCACCCGATGTTTCAAAGGTTTTGGGGGGACATCATCAACCTCTTCTTCATCCTCAGATGATCCAGACACTTCAAACTTGCGACCATGCAAAGGTGATTCCATTTCTGATATGAAGTTCAGCATACCTGCTCCCTCCACAGGCTCAGATGGATCATCTTGCTCCATGGCCTCCTGCTGCGGTGGTAAGGGCACAGAACTTCCTTGGCCCAATGACATACTGCCAGTCAAAACACCTGACTGCTGATCACCTGCAGCCTGTGTGCCAGAGCTTTCTCCACTTTCTGCAAGCATACTGATAGTTGGCTCGGGATGCAAAGATTTTCCAGCGTGCTGGCCAGAAACACAATCCGAGCCCACAGAAACTTTTTTGCTTTGCACTGACCTTTGCTTCATGCACTCTGATGATGCCTGCCCTCCACTGGCCTCTGTGGCCCCTCTGCGCATTGCACGGAAGCGATCATCGTTGCCATACTTCTCCTTGAAAGCACCGCTGGTTTCTTTCAATGTGGCCACCAGCAGACTCTGCTTTTCCACTTTGGCCTCCAAAGCCATTAACTCAGGCCGCATCTGTTTCCTCTTAGAACTGTGAAGCCGGTCACTTGCAATTTTTTTATGCTTGAAGTCAAACTTCAACTTCGCCAGTACTTCTTCCTCCTTAGCGACTCTCGCAATCCTAGCACAAACCTTCTTTCTGTAGGTTGCCGGGCTTTCACCTTTAGCTGGGCCATTTCCCAGGTCCTCAAACACTGGTATGGGAGGACCAGTAATCTGGCCATCCGGGGGATCCTCCCCTGGGTCCACCCCAGGTTCCTGCATCCACCCTGGGTATAGGGAGTAATCAAGCTCCCTGGATCAGTAGGCCTCACTGGAGCTCAGGAGATCAGCAGTAGTGCAGCCACACCCTTTGCAGCTATAACAGCTTCAACTCTTCTGGAAAGGCTGTCCACAAGGTTTAGGAGTGTGTCTATGGGAATGTTTGACCATTCTTCCAGAAGTGCATTGGTGAGGTCAGGCACTGATGTTGGAGGAGAATGCCTGGCTTGCAGTTTCCACTCTATTTAATCCCAAAGGTGTTTTATTGGGTCAAGGTCAGGCCAGTCAAGTTCCTCAAGCCCAAACTCGCTCATCCATGTGTAGCGGGGTGTTCCCCTTTAATCAGAGACAGGAAATTCCAGAGAGAGGGGAGTCGGGAGGAAGGAGGAAAGAGACGTTTTTTTGTTAACAGAAGCAGAGGACAGAACTACTGTTCCCAGAACCCCACTGGGTCCCAGGATGTTTTGAGTTATGCCCCAGAGACTCATGGGGGAAGGAATATAAGGAGGGGGTGAGGTCTAGCTCTTTCTTTTTGGACACGGGGAGAGAGAGAGAGATACACCTGTGCGGATCTGTGCTGTTCCAGGCCTGAAGCCTGGGGCCTGTGGAGCGAACCAAAGAGCCTTCCACCCCCTTTGCGAGCCTGGGTGGCATCCAGACTCATCTCTTCTAAAGTTATCTGGATCGGGGATCCGATTGCAGAAGCCGCTGTGGACGAGGACCCACACAGCCGGTGGAAGTTCCGGACTGAGGGAAGTGTTCCGGAGTGGTGAGCGAGCGAAAGCTCATCTTTAAACTGTTACTTTTATACTTTGTGCCTACTAGACTTCCGAGGCCTAACACCTCCGGTGAGGGAGAATTACCCCCCCCCCCCTATTGGATTACAAATACATGGTTTTAAATACTTCAAGTGCACCACCTTTACAGATCCTGTGCCGGTGAAGATTTGTGTTTCTTCTAAGACTGAGTTTCATGGTTAGGGATCAGGCCTGATCCGTTAGATAGTTATAAGTTAGTTATCACACCACAGGGTGTTTAGGTAACGGTCGCCCCACGTGGCGTTCCGTCCCCTTTCCATTGCTGGTACACACACACACAGTATTGTGATTTATAACTGCAGGGACCTGCTTATGTGTTGTGAACCAAATGTTACATGCATGTTATTCCCTTTTATCTTACCACTAGCAGTAAAGTCAGTTATTATTTACAACATTGTCTATGAGTCTGAGTTATCAATCCACACACCCACATTTAAAGCATAAGTGATTGTTTATGTGAAATTGCTGTGGGTTAACTGTGCCAGAGCGGGTAGAGCAGATTGCCGGGGGGTTGGGGAAGCTGTACTCAGGGCCCAAATCAAAACTTGCGGCTCTCTTAAGTTGAGGGTATCGCTACACGTGGGGGCTCGTCCGGGATTACTGAGACAGCGGTGAGAGCCCGCCAAGACTTACCGGCATGGACCCGAAAGACATCAGAACGTGGTGTGAAGTAGCTAAGACAGATCCAAGCCAGTCAGTGGTCATTAACATTCCGGGTCAGGAATGGTCGACCGAAACGATGGAAGGGTTAATGAAGTCAGACCCAGACACCTCACACCAGTATACGCTAGTGGAATATTCAGATAGGAAGCCAGAGGCTTGTAAATGCAAATATGCGCGGATGCCGGATAACAGATCTTATAGTTTGGCGCACGCTATTAAGAAAGAGCTATCACCAACGGGATCACCGCAGGTTGCGGCCCGTACCCCGCCAGAGAGGAAAGACGGAGCGACACCTCCGGTGACGCCTGCACCTGCCACGGCCATATCACCTGAACTGATAAAGGCGTTAGGGGATCTACTAACAAACTGTCAGAGGACAAGCACAGTGCACGTAGAGACTAGCTACCGGAGACTAAAAACATTCTCGGGGGAGCTCCCCGTCCCTGCGGGGGAGGAAGATTTTGACACTTGGGTGGAACAGGCATTACAAGCAGTAGAGGCATGGGAGGTGCCTGAAGCACAGAAAAGACAACGAGTTTTAGAAAGTTTGAAAGGTGCCGCGGCAGAAGCGGTGAAGAGCTTCCGGTTTGGAAATGCAAACTGTACAGCTCAAGATTGTCTGGCCATGCTGCAGGAAGAGTTTGGACAGCTGGAGAAGGTGACAGAGATGGTCTACCAATTTGAACATACTTTCCAGCAGCCGAATGAGAAACTGTCAGAGTATGTTAGAAGGTTGAACAGGCTGTTATGCAAGATCGTCCTGAAGAAGGGAATGCTGCCCAAAGATGCGGATGAAGCACGAATGAAGCAGATCATGAGGGGAGCGCGGCGCTCAGACCCAGTCTGGCTGCACCTGAAAACCTCAGGAGGAGGAATGTCACTGACCTACTCTGATCTAATAAAAATTATTAGGGACGAAGAGGCGCTGCAGAGAGATCAGCAGGTGGCCAGGGTGAGTGTCACCCCTGTACCAGTGTTGGTCAGTTCGGTCAAGAGCCCGGAAAGAGATGCAGAAGTCGACACTTTGAAATCACAAATGTCCCAAGTGTTGGAGATGCTGACCTCTTTGATGGAGAAAGATCAAAGAAGAGCAGAGAAACCAAGTCCAAGAAAGGAGTTGTTCCCGAATACCTCCGAACCAGCCTCCATACAGGACCGAGAAGAGATGCTATGCTACAACTGCGGGGGCAGTGGCCACTTTGCCAGTAGGTGTTCCAGTCCCAAGAAGAAGAAAATGGATAATCGCCAGCCGGCGGGAAACTCCAGAGGGCCCCGGTGAGGGAGTCAACCGGGTGCCCATCTCTTTTAGTGAGCTCCAAACTGAATGGAAGGAAGCAAAAGAGAGAGAACAAAACTCCTCAGAAGGAATCTAGGGTCTCTCAACCAAGATACACACCAGAGAGAGGGGACAAGACCCCTCAGAAGAAATTTAGCACTCCCAAGAAGGAATGCCTACAACCAAGAGACAATAACATCCCTCAGCGGGTTTGTACTCCCATTAGGGTGGGGAAGGTCAATGCATACCGGGCTCAAGAGAGAATAAAGTCAAAAACAAACTGGATGAAGACAAGTCCTCAGAAGAAAGTGACCTCAACCCGGCCGTACCCAGAAGAATTGGTCGGCCCGTCCCCCACTGTATCTATCCAGGTGGAAGAAGTATATACGAAGGCCCTCCTGGACACTGGAGCTCAAGTGACTTTGTTGTACAGAGACTTCTACGATAGGCACTTAAGCCATTTGCCTATACAGAAGATAGAAGAGCTGGAGATATGGGGCCTGGGAACGCAGAGGTTCCCCTATGATGGTTATCTGCCCATAAAGCTGACATTCGACCCCTCTGTGGCTGGGAAGACAGAAGTGTTCGACACCCTGGCAGTTGTGTGTCCTACACCACCCGGGGCCAGCAAGATGTCCCTCATCATAGGCACCATTACGGATCTAGTGAGAAGACTTCTGACGCCCCTGGTGAAGATGAGGAGCCATCAAGATCCAAACATCCATCCCATGCTGAAGACAGCCTACCAACGGTTAGTGTTGGAGCAGAAGACCCCAGGAGAGGGGATAGGGAAGGTGTGGAGACTGGGGAGAGAAGGAGTGGTGCTGCAGCCCGGACAGGTGGCTTGCCTCAGGGCCACTGTGAAGCTCACCTGGGAGCAGCCTGGTCCCTTTGTCATGCTGGAATCCGACCCAAGGGAAGATCACTCAGGCCTGGAAGTGATACCGGAAGTGATTCCAATCAAGGCCCTGAAGAAAGCCAGGGGAAGAGTCCCGGTGAGTGTGAGGAACTCTACAGAAAGGGCCATAGAGATCCCTGCCCGGATGCTGTTGGGACAGGTGAGTCCTGCTGTCCCAGTCAGCTGGTCAGAAGTAAAGGGGACGGGTGAAGAAGGAGATGTTTGGGAAAAACTTTCCATGGAGAACCCGAATTTACCTGGAGCCTGGAAAGAGAGAGCCAAGGCCCAGCTGACTAGATGGGAGAAGATTTTCTCCAAAGATGAGTTCGATGTGGGGTGTGCGAGGAGTGCTACCCACCGCATCCGCCTGCAAGAAGACAAACCGTTCAGGGAGAGAGTCAGGCGGGTTCCGCTGGCAGATCTGGAGGATCTGAGGGAGCAGCTTGCAGAACTGAAAAAGACTGGGGTGATTCGAGAATCCAGAAGCCCCTATGCCTCTCCAATAGTGGTGGTCAGGAAGAAGAATGGGTCGTTGAGGCTCTGCATTGACTACAGAACTCTCAACAGGAGGACCACCCCTGGTCAGTACACCACGCCAAGGATAGAGGACACCTTACAGAGTTTGTCTGGAGCCAAGTGGTTCAGCGTGATGGACCTCAAGAGCGGGTACTATCAAATTCCCATGAACCCAGAGGATAAAGAAAAGACCGCTTTCATAACTCCTGTGGGGTTCTTTGAGTTTAATAGAATGCCTCAGGGCCTATCTGGGGCCCCAGCTACTTTTCAACGTCTCATGGAGAAGACTGTCGGAGATATGAACCTCATAGAAGTCCTCGTGTACCTGGACGATGTCATTGTCTTCGGGAGAACTTTGGAGGAACATGAGGCCCAATTGGAGAAAGTGTTGAGAAGGCTTAGTGAAGAGGGACTAAAGCTTTCCCCCGAGAAGTGTCGGTTCTACCAGTCTTCGGTGAACTATCTGGGACACATAGTGTCTGAAAAGGGGGTGGCTACTGATCCTGAGAAGTTGGAGGCAGTTACCTCCTGGCCAAGACCCACAACAGTCACTGAACTTAGATCTTTCCTGGGCTTCTGCTCCTACTATAGGAGGTTTGTGGATGGGTTTGCCCGTATTGCCAAGCCCCTAAATGAACTGCTCAAGACTGAAGGGGAAGAGGATGGCCAGGGACCCAGAAGACCCGGGGAGTCGGTTCAAGATCAGTGGACCCCCAGGTGTGAAGAGGCCTTCAGAACCCTGAAGAGGAGCCTCACCACAGCCCCAGTATTGGCCTATGCTGATCCCACCAGACCATACGAGTTACATGTTGATGCTAGTCATGAAGGCCTAGGTGGAGTGCTCTACCAAGAGTATGAAGAATAACTGCGACCAGTGGCCTATGTGAGTCGGAGTCTGACCCCCTCGGAGAAGAACTACCCCACTCATAAGTTGGAGTTCTTGGCCCTCAAATGGGCAGTGGTGGACAAACTAAGAGACTACCTCTATGGGGCAGAGTTTACAGTAAAAACAGATAACAACCCTCTGACTTACCTATTCACCACTGCCAAGTTGGATGCCACAGGACACAGGTGGCTGGCTGCATTATCTGGGTTCAACTTCAGTCTTAAATACAGACCAGGGACTGGAAATAGGGATGCAGATGCCCTGTCCCGAAGATCTCATACCATGGCTGATGACTGGGAGGACTGGACTCAGGTAGCACCAGAGGGAGTGCGAGCCCTTTGTCAGGGGGCTGAATTTCAAGCCAGAGGGGGCTCCAGAGCCGAGGAGATAGGAGTTACCACAGTGGGAGTCCCAAAACACTACTGCGGGGTGACTCAACTTGAAGAGGAATGCTTACCGAAGCTGTCTAAGAAGGAACTGAGGTGCGACCAATTGGAAGACCCCATGGGGAGATTGGTCTTTGAAGCATTGGAAAACGAGAGTCCAGAGAAACTTCGACATCACCCCTCCAAGGAGGCTCATCTGCTAAGGAGAGAGCTAGACAAGCTACAGGTCCATCAGGGAGTGGTCTACCGAAGGGGCCCCTCTGATGACTCCGAGGATAAATGGCAGTTGTTTCTCCCAGAGAAGCACCGAGAGACTGTGCTGGTTGCCTTACATGACCAGCATGGTCACCTGGGAGCTGAAAGAACCTTCCAACTTGTCAGAAGCCGGTTCTATTGGCCCTGTATGAGGGCTGAAGTGGAGGAATATTGCCACTCCTGTGCACGATGCATCCAGAGGAAGACTCTACCCCATCAAGCTGCCCCAATGGGCCACCTACAGAGTCAAGGCCCAATGGATCTGGTATGCATTGACTTTCTCTGCCTCGAACCCGATTTGAGTGGATTGGGAAATGTTCTGGTGGTAACCGATCATTTCACCCGTTATGCACAGGCGTTCCCCACCAGAGATCAGAAGGCTTCCACTGTAGCTAAGGTGCTTCTAGAAAAATACTTCGTCCACTATGGATTACCACAGAGAATCCACTCCGACCAAGGAAGGGACTTTGAGAGTTGCCTGATCCGGAACCTACTGGACTCCCTGGGAGTGGAAAAGACCAGGACTACCCCTTATCATCCACAAGGAGATGCCCAGCCTGAGAGGTTTAATCGGACTTTGTTAAACATGCTGGGGACTCTGGAGACAGAGAAGAAGCAGCATTGGAGTCAACACATATCCACTTTGGTGCATGCCTACAATTGCACCACCAGTGATGTGACGGGTTACTCTCCCTACCGCCTCATGTTTGGGAGAGAAGCAAGATTGCCAGTGGATCTGGCCTTTGGCATTTCTCTAGACTATACCTCTGCTACCTCCCACAAAGGATATGTAGACAGACTTAGGTATAATTTGAAAGCGGCCTATGAACAAGCCCAAGCGGCCTCAGACCAGAGAGGGGCCCGAAATAAAAGGAACTATGATTTGAAGGTTCGAGTGCAAGACCTGCAGCCTGGAGACCGTGTTCTGCTACGCAACCTAGGGATCCCAGGGAAGCACAAACTTGCTGATAGGTGGAGGTCTGAGCCTTACGTTATTTGTAGGAAACTCCCTGGACTACCGGTGTACAAGTTAAAGCCAGAGGGGAGAGTGGGACCCTTGAAGACCTGGCACAGAAACCACTTACTCCCGCTTAAAGAAGCAGTCAGGATACCTCCAGTGAGGAACCTACCGGAATCTGTTTCCATCTTGGATACTCCCAGACCCAACACTCGGTCTCAGACCTCTCGATCTAGAGGTGGACAGGCTTCTCAACCAAGTGAAGATGGGAGAGGAGAACTGGAGTGGCTATGGCCTTCCCCAACCCCGGAAAATCCCACCATAGACCTTCCACCCACTGAGGATATGCAGGATGGGACCCTGAACCCAGAAGCTACAGAGTTCATTCCATCCAGTGGCGTGCCTGAATGCTGGGAAGATATTCCGGGCCTGTACTCAGATGAAGAAGAGACAGAGGCCCCAGAACCAGTGACGATGTCAGAGAGTGTTCCTGAAACAGAGCCTGTGGCACCAGAGCCTGAAGTCCCAAGGGAGCAGAGAGCTCGCAGAGTCGTGAGGCCTCCCATGAAGTTAACCTACCCTCAATTGGGAAAGAGCTCAGAGGACTCTGTTACCACCGCTAGAAGAAGTACCGAGTGCTCCAATCCTTCCACTGTTCATTTGGTGGAGGGCAACCCCAGCTCACTCTCTGGCACAGTTAGGCAGGCCACTCATGCCAGTGTGACCTGTAGGACAGGGAATCCCACCTCTGAGTTTTGGTGGCAATTCCCTGTACCAACATCATACTCCGCACTCTCTAAAATGGTTCAGAAATTTTGTTGAAATGTTTATCTTTGGGGACCAAAGAGTTTTAGTGGGGGGAGTGTGTAGCGGGGTGTTCCCCTTTAATCAGAGACAGGAAATTCCAGAGAGAGGGGAGTCGGGAGGAAGGAGGAAAGAGACGTTTTTTTGTTAACAGAAGCAGAGGACAGAACTACTGTTCCCAGAACCCCACTGGGTCCCAGGATGTTTTGAGTTATGCCCCAGAGACTCATGGGGGAAGGAATATAAGGAGGGGGTGAGGCCTAGCTCTTTCTTTTTGGACACGGGGAGAGAGAGAGAGATACACCTGTGCGGATCTGTGCTGTTCCAGGCCTGAAGCCTGGGGCCTGTGGAGCGAACCAAAGAGCCTTCCACCCCCTTTGCGAGCCTGGGTGGCATCCAGACTCATCTCTTCTAAAGTTATCTGGATCGGGGATCCGATTGCAGAAGCCGCTGTGGACGAGGACCCACACAGCCGGTGGAAGTTCCGGACTGAGGGAAGTGTTCCGGAGTGGTGAGCGAGCGAAAGCTCATCTTTAAACTGTTACTTTTATACTTTGTGCCTACTAGACTTCCGAGGCCTAACACCTCCGGTGAGGGAGAATTACCCCCCCCCCTATTGGATTACAAATACATGGTTTTAAATACTTCAAGTGCACCACCTTTACAGATCCTGTGCCGGTGAAGATTTGTGTTTCTTCTAAGACTGAGTTTCATGGTTAGGGATCAGGCCTGATCCGTTAGATAGTTATAAGTTAGTTATCACACCACAGGGTGTTTAGGTAACGGTCGCCCCACGTGGCGTTCCGTCCCCTTTCCATTGCTGGTACACACGCACACAGTATTGTGATTTATAACTGCAGGGACCTGCTTATGTGTTGTGAACCAAATGTTACATGCATGTTATCCCCTTTTATCTTACCACTAGCAGTAAAGTCAGTTATTATTTACAACATTGTCTATGAGTCTGAGTTATCAATCCACACACCCACATTTAAAGCATAAGTGATTGTTTATGTGAAATTGCTGTGGGTTAACTGTGCCAGAGCGGGTAGAGCAGATTGCCGGGGGGTTGGGGAAGCTGTACTCAGGGCCCAAATCAAAACTTGCGGCTCTCTTAAGTTGAGGGTATCGCTACACATGTCTTTATGGACCTTGCTTTGTGCACTGGTCCAAATCATTTGGTGAAGGGAGGATTATGGTGGGGGGTTGTTTTTCAGGGGTTGGGTTTGGCCCCTTAGTTCCAGTGAAGGGAACTCCTAAGGTGTCAGCATACCAAGACATTTTGGACAATTTCATGTTCCCAACTTTGTGGGAACAGTTTGGGGACGGCCCCTTCCTGTTCCAACATGACTGTGCACCAGTGCACAAAGCAAGGTCCATAAATACGTGGGTGAGCAAGTCTGGGGTAGAGGAACTCGACGAGCCTGCACAGAGTCCTGATCTCAACCCGATAAAACACCTTTGGGATGAATTAGAGCGGAGACTGCAAGCCAGGCCTTCTCATCCACATTAATGCCTGCCCTGTACTTCTGGAAGATGTTCAAACACTCCCATAGACACCCTCCTAAACCTTGTGGACAGTCTTCCCAGAAGAGTTGAAGCTGTCATAGCTGCAAAGGGTGGGCCAACACAATATTGAACCCTACGGACTAAGGCTGGGATTAACCGCTTCACTACCACAGCACAAGGATATACGTCAACAGAATGGCACGGCTGCGCAAATGGGCGTATATATACGTCCCCTTTAATTTGCGGCCCGTTGTGGTTGCGCACGCGCCACCGGCGCCGCGCTCTCGACCCTGTCGCAAGCTCCGCGGGACCCACGGTCTTGATGTCCACCGGTATCCCGCGATCGGGTCACAGAGCAGAAGAACGGGGAGATGTCAGTGTAAACACAACATCTCCCCGTTCTGCCTAGTGACATGTCACTGATCGTCTGTTCCCTCTCATCGGGAACAGCGATCAGTGACGTGTCACGACAAGCCACGCCCCTTAACAGTTAGAAGCATTCCCTAGGTCACACTTAACCCCTTCACTGCCAATGTCATTTTTACAGTAATCAGTGAATTTTTATAGCACTGATCGCTGTAAAAATTACAATGGTCCCAAAATGGTGTCAAAAGTGTCCGATGTGTCCGCCATAATGTCGCAGTCACGATAAAAATCGCTGATCGCCGCCATTACTAGTAAAAAAAAATATTAATAAAAATGCCATAAAACTATGCCCTATTTTGTAGACGCAATAACTTTGTGCAAACCAATCAATAAACGCTTATTGCGATTTTTTTTACCAAAAATATGTAGAAGAATACGTATCGGCCTAAACTGAGGAAAAAAAAATTTATATGTTTTTTGGGGATATTTATTATAGCAAAAAGTAAAAAATAATGATTTTTTTTTTCAAAATTGTCGCTCTACTTTTGTTTATAGCGCAAAAAATAAAAACCGCAGAGGTGATCAAATACCACCAAAAGAAAGCTCTATTTGTGGGAAAAAAAGGACGTCAATTTTGTTTGGGAGCCACGTCGCACGACCGCGCAATTGTCAGTTAAAGCGACGCAGTGCCGAATCGCAAAAAAGTGGCCTGGTCTTTGGCCAGCGAAATGGTCCGGGGCTGAAGTGGTTAAAGTTCATGTGTGGGCAAAGTCAGGCGTCCCAATGCTTTTGCCAATATAGTGTATATTTTATTAAAGTTCCTGGAGGATGGGGTCCCAATTCAGTCGCAGGGATCGCACACATGTCTACTGCCAGCTCTGACACTGTACAAATATTTGATTACAGAAACAAAGAGCGCCGTGGCAAGATCAGTTGCAGTTTGTTATGGTTGTAAAAACAAACTCGGGAATCAAACAAATTCTGGACGAGCGTCAACACCCTGGGCCAAACACGTTAAACTTACGATTTTGCTTTCGTCACGAAACCGAGCTCAATGAAGAAACACATGAACTGGTACGAAGAATTAAATTGTAATACTAAAAACAAAAATGACCACTGAGTCTTTTATGGGATTTCAGTATAAGAATATAAACTGAATGAGGCCCCAGGCTCTTCTCTGCTGGATAGAAGCTTCATTGGTCAGCGGAAGACTTCATTCAATTTTATGGACCAATTCTCAAAAAAGTTAAAGCGGAAGTAAACCCATTGATTTAACAGTTTCAAAAAGCAGTTACATTCCCGGCATGCCAACTGTCACATTGGTTGTGCTCTTAACCAAACTGTCAAACCATCCAATGGCTGGTGTCATAACTGATCACATGTGCAGCATCATGGCAGTTGAAGATTAAACAGAGGCCAAGATGGCAGCTTCCTTGCCTGAAAATGATAGGAGGGTTTACTTCCACTTTAAGAAATGCAAGTCGCCGTTCTAACAGTCATATTATTGACCAACGTGTGGTCCTCTTTTTCTGGAATGATGTGGGCGTGACCCTGCGCAGACACAGCGAGGAATCCTCGCCGATTCATTCAGTTCGGCTGACTGTTTCCCATGAGTTGGAGGCGCCTGCAGCAGAGGATAGTAAACAAATTTGGCACCATTTATAAACATTGGTTGGAAGCTAAATGCCATAAATTTTGGAATCTTGCCCTTGTTACAGCACACTCTCTTAGACCCGCTTCACACGGGCGCCGTCATCGTCTATTCAGCAAAGGATCTGTGAACAGACCCCCCGGCTGAATTAGACACACCTCCCAACTTTCTGAGATGGGAATGAGGGACACCTATCAGCAAAAGTATGCAGGCATAGGACACACCCCTTGTCACGCCCCCTTAACCACTTCCCGCCCGGTCAATAGCAGATTGACGTCCAGGAAGTGGTTCAGTTATCCTGACTGGGTGTCATATGACGTCCAGCAGGATAACAGCCGCCGCGCGCCCGTGGGGGCGCGGATTGCGGCGATCGGTGGTGCGGTGTGTCAGTCTGACACACCACAACACCGAGCTCGGTAAAGAGCCTCCGGCGGAGGCTCTTTACCACGTGATCAGCCGTGTCAAATCACGGCTGATCACGATGTAAACAGGAAGAGCCCTTGATCGGCTTTTCCTCACTCGCGTCTGACAGACGCGAGTAGAGGAGAGCCGATTGGCGGCTCTTCTGACGGGGGGTTTGCGCTAATTGTTTATCAGTGCAGCCCCCCCTCGGATGCCCACCCTGGACCACCAGGATGCCGCCCAGGACCACCAGGGAAGCACCTAACATGTGGATGGCCAGGTAAGTCCCCCATGGCCATCCACATGTACAAATATATGCATAACATATGCCAATCAGTGCCCACAAATGGGCACTGACTGGCACCATAATGGCACAAACAAATGTGTGATGCCCAGCAATGCCACCCACCAATGTCATCAGTGCCACGTACCAGTGTCCATCAGTGCCACCTATCAGTGCCCATCCGTGCCCATCTGTGCCCATCAGTGCCCGTCCGTGCCACCTATCAGTGCCACCCATAAGTGCCCATCAGTGCTGCCTATGAGTGCCCATCAGTGCCGCATACCAGTGCCCCATATTAGTGCCCATTAGTGCCGCCTTTCAGTGCCCATCATCAGTGCCACCTCATCAGTGCCTCCTCATTGGTGCCACCTCATCGGTACCCATCAGTGCCGCCTTATTAGTGCCCAGCAGTGCAGCCAAATCAGTGCCCATCATTGAAGAAGAAAAGGTACTTATTTACAAAAAAAAATAACAGAAACAAAAGAAAAACTTTGTTTTTTTCAAAATTTTCGCTCCTCTTTTATTTGTTGCGCAAAAAATAGAAATCGCAGAGGTGATCAAATACCACCAAACGAAAGCTCTATTTGTGGGAACAAAATGCTAAAAAATTTGTTTGGGTTCAGTGTAGCATGACCGCGCAATTGTCATTCAAACTGCGACAGTGCTGAAAGTTGAAAATTGGCTTGGGCAGGAAGGTGTATAAGTGCCTGGTATTGAAGTGGTTAAAGGAGAATTGTACAAAAAAAAAAATAAGATTGGTTAAACCCACAAGTGCTTATTTTACAACTACTATTCCTTTATATTGGCTTTTGGAATTTACATATGCAGCAATTTAGAAATCATATGAAAGGTTTAGCACTGGGAAACACTTTTTGATAGATAAAAAGTGCATTTTATATACAACTATATAGATCAGACCAAAATGAGGGACAAATGAGGAGGAATGAGGGACTTTGCTCCAAATCAGGGACAGTCCCTCGAAATCAGGGACAGTTAGGAGGTATAGAATTAGAGCAGAACAGGCAGGATGTCACTTTTTGTGACATCTGTGTCCATTTGTTGTTAGCTCCATTCAGAAACTGGAGCTTTCTGGACCCATATTTGATCTATGGGCCCCTGGATGTGTAGCGTTACCCCAACAGGGGCCGCTGAATAGATGTCCAAGGATGTTTTCCCAGTAATTGCCCCGCAGCCAGGAACACAGTCGCTCTTTTGGCTCAATAAACAGTCTAGGGTAGGGTGACCAGACATCCCCGGTTTCCAGGGACAGTCCCCAGGTTGAGGACACTGTCCCCGGACCAAGTCTGTCCCTGTTTTTGTCCCCAGATTAAATTTGAACAGGGACTGGGGCAATTTCATAGACAGTCAGTGCAGAATTAAAAAAAAAAAATTCTGAATTACACACCCCCGCTCCGTCGCTCCTACTAGCTTAGGGGGGTGTATTTTTTTCCATTATCTGTGCCCCTTTCTGATGATCATGTGCTGGTCGGAGTGGAGGGAATATTTCTTCAGTTTCGGGTGCTCATGCCCATTCAGCTCCGCTCGCATGTTCTTCTGCCTTGGCTCAAGTCCCGGCCAGCCGCCTGCCTGCTGATCTCCTTGCCTTCCCTGGCGGAGTGATCTTCCTCCACTCCCCACCCAGTAGTAGCCGGGACCCGCAGAGTGAGACTTGACAGGCTGTGAGCTGGGCAGCGGCAGCGACGGGCAGAGAGTCGCTGATTGCAGCCATTACTAGTAAAAAAAAAAATATGTCCCCGGATTTCATTTAAAAAATCTGGTCACCTTAGTCTAGGGGTTTGTTTTTCTGATGCCTTATTGCAGTATTTGAACTTGGATAGGTTCATGGTAACTGTTGGAGATTCCAGTAACTTTTAGAAATGAGCCTTAGGGCTGCAGGGCACTAAACTTGCTCTTAGTAAGAAAACATTGGCCCGAGCTTTCCAGGAACACTTTAGTAGTAGAAGTGAATTCCCTTTAGGTAGAACTCAGTCTGCAAGAGATTTAGCATGTGAGTAAAGAGTCCATGCTTTCAGCAAATAGCAAACTGAGCTTTTCGGGGCAAGCAGACACAATGTCCCCTTTGGACAAAACTGACTCTCACACAAGAGGTATGGCAGTGGCACACAAACTCAAGGGTGCCTCACACTAGCCGGTGCTTATGTTAAGCGGAATTCCGCCGGAAAAAAAAAAAAGTAAAGTCAGCAGCTACAAATACTGCAGCTGCTGATTTTTAATATTAGGACACTTACCTGTCCATGGCGCCCGCCATGTCGGCACCTGAAGCCGATCTGTCCCTCGGCTCTCGGGTGCTGCCGCCGCCATCTTAGGTAAGAGAATCAGGAAGTGCGGCTTCACTTCCTGGTTCCCTACTGCGCATACGCAAGTCGCGCTGCGATATCCCACAAGTCCCTGCTGTCTTCTGGGACCTGTGTGTCTCCCAGAAGACAGCGGGGGGGAGACGAAATAGGCGTAGGTCACCTCGATCACGAGGCGATCTATGCCCGGAAGTGGGAGCAAATACCTGTATTACACAGGTATCTGCACCCCCCTCCCCCCTGAAAAGGTGCCAAATGTGACACCGGAGGGGGGGAGGATTCCTAAAAGCGGAAGTTCAATTTTTGGGTAGAACTCCGCTTTAATAATGTTCTTGAATAATTGGTTGCCTCCTTCCAATATCTGCCAGACACTTTTTTCAGTGATATCAGACTAGATCCCAAGATGAAAAAATCCCTCAGTCAGCTTAAGTAAACTTTCAGTAGAATAGCCCCCCAGATAGCCTAGCTGGGACCTTAATGAACTGCAGACACATGGCACGCTTGCCTAGGAGGCAAATACCACCTCCCAAGCAACTGGTAGGGCTGATATCAAAGTATAAGCAACTGGTGGGTCACCAGTAAAATATATGTAACTGATGGGGCTGCCATTAAATTTGAAGCAACTGGTGGGGCTGCCATTAAAGTACAGGTAACGAATGAAACCACAAATAAAGGTAAAGCAACTGACGGGCCATCATGATAGTGTAAGTAACTGGTGGGGCTGTCATTAAAGTACAGGAAACGAATGGAACCACAAATAAAGGTAAAGCAACTGACGGGCCATCAATAAAGTATAAGTAACTGGTGGGGCTGCCATTAAAGTAGAAGAAAATAATTGAACCACAAATAAAGGTAAAGCAACTTGTGGGCCACCATTAAAGTATAAGTAATATCTATTGTTAAAAAAAAAGTATAAGTAATTGGTGAGGATGTCACAAAATTGTAAGGAACTGATGCAGCCGCAATTAAAGTATAAGCAACTCTTGGGGCCGCAATCAAAGTTTAAGCAACTCTTGGGGCTGCAATCAAAGTTTAAGCAACTCTTGAAGTCGCAGTTCAGATATATGCAACCAATGGGGCCACCATTAAAGTTTAACAACTGATGAAGTTGTAAACAACTGATAGAGCTGCAATTAATGTATAAGCAAGTGGCTGGGCTGCCATTAAAGTATAAGGAACTAGAGGTCCACCATCAAAATATATGCAACTGATGGGGTTGTCCATTGAAGTATAAGCAACTGATAAAACCATAATTTAAATATAAGCAACTGGTGGGGCTAACATCAAAGTATAAGCAGCTGGTGGGCCATCATTGGAATATATGGAACTGGTAGGGTCGTCAAAAATTATAAGCAACTGTCTGGGCTGCTATTAAAGAATAAGGAACTGATAGAGCTACAATTAAAGTATAGGCAACTGGTGTGGCCCCCATTAAAGTATGAGCGATTGGTATGCCACCATTCACGTATAAGCAAAAACATTTTTAAAAGTATAAGCAATTGATGGAGCAGAAATTGATATATAAGCAGAGTTGCCATTACAGTAAAAGCAACTGAAGGGCCACCATCAAAATATATGCAACTGGTGGGGCCACCATTGAAGTATGATCAACTGACGAAGCCATAGTTTAAATATAAGCACCTGGTGGTCCATCAATTAATTATATGTAACTGGTAGGGTCACCATTAAATCATAAGCAACTGGTGGGACTGCCATTAAAGTTTAAGAAACTACTGGAGCTGCAGTTACAGTAAAATCAACTGGCAAGCCACCAATAAAGTATATGCAACTGGTGAACTATAAGCAACTAATGGGAATTCCATTAAAGAATAAATGACTCGAGGATCTGCCATTAAAGCAACCCTATCAGGGGGAATGGAAAATGAAATAAAGCCTTCTTGTAATGAAAGAGGAATTATACTCAACTTGTAAGCCCACAATCCCTATATCCCCCTTGTTCCAGAGCTGCTGCCACCGTCAATGTCTTTGTTATTCAGCAATTACAGGAAGTGGACAGAGGTTCCTTCCTCTGTCCACCCTACACGACTAAGCAGTGACAAATGGGGTGGATTAGAACCTAATTTTTACGGAAATTGGGCAGAACTCCAATTCCTGTTTTAGCACACCCCACCTAGGAGCTGCAGATTAAAGGGATCAGCCACTCCTGCACAGCCAGGCACACAAATCTTCACAGGCACACAGAGTCACAGAACAGTCCATAGCTTTGTTTTTTTATTTATTGGGGGGTTAATAACTTGGATAGGGATTGACAAGTTATGGGATGCTCACTTGACTTGAAGAAGATCTTCAGGGACAACGTCCTATATACAGCTTCCTATATACACCTCCAACTCCTTTAGCCTTCCACCTGCGCACACTCTGTCCCGTCTTGCTCCAGTGCCTCCAGGAAAGCCAAGGCCCAAGGCAGGTCACCCCTCCACCCCCCCAGACTAGGGGGCACCCCTCAGGGCCACGACAGCCTCCTCAACACTAAATCTCCATCTTCCACCCAACTGTTCCTGCTGGTATGGCCCAAGTCTATTTATGAGGTAAACTCAATCCCCTGCCAGCCCACTACAGGGGATTGGCTGTGGCCTCATAAATATTCTAGGCAGCTCCTCCTAACCCCCACGCTCTAATTAAAGAAGATTCACCAACCTTCTAGACCAGGGGGAGGCACCAGAGATCTGCCAGGATGAGTCACTCAGCCCTGACCTCTAATAAACCCTGACCCAATTAAGACTCTCCAGCTTAAATGTGAGTCAGAGTATGGTTTGCCTACACACTAACTTCTAGCACACACTAGAGGGCGCTACACTGTCATGTAGACACAACAGGAAGTGAAAGAAAACTCCCCAAAATGAGGGCAATTAACTTTGACAGCTGTCTCTACTGGGAGATTTCCCATTTTCTCTGGTTTCAGTGACTGCTGGAAAATGAGTTCCCCCAGGGCAGGAGGTGAGAATTAATTTCCTAATGAGGAAAACAGACAGCTAAAAAAAAAAAAAAGGTTCTAGCCTTTACCATTCTAGAATAAAAAATAGAAATAAAGATTTGGTTGGCAGTCTTTCATAAATCTGACCTCCGGCCTTCCCTCCAGTCTTGCATAGTTGTACCGGCTCCTCTCCTGGACTGAAATGGCTTCCTCTGATTTGCCTGCACACTGTGAGCTTCTCACAATGTGCATCAGGAGCTGTGACAAGTCAGATAGATCCCACCTCATTTCCTGGCTGGGGAACGTCCAACATCATCTGTCACTCCTCAAGCCTGGATGTCCTTGGTCCGCCCTATTCATTGTATTTTAGTTCTTTCCATCATGGAGGCTCAGCATCACCTAAAGGTGATTTACATGCCTGGGAATGCCCACTCCTCCACCCATGAGGGCCTTCCCATATTTACATAACCCCTCCCAAGAGCCAGCCCACTGCTGGCATCAGGGCTGAGAGCTTTTGAGAGGAGTACTGAGGAAGGGGGCTGTGATGTATTCAGGAAGCCAAGTACAGCACCCTACTGGTCTCTCCCACTAGCTATGATCTACCTGCATTGCATAGAGAAGCACAGAGATACAGGGCTGATGTCATT
Source organism: Rana muscosa (assembly GCA_029206835.1). Classification (NCBI taxonomy): domain Eukaryota; kingdom Metazoa; phylum Chordata; class Amphibia; order Anura; family Ranidae; genus Rana; species Rana muscosa. The sequence continues at coordinate 284,183,947 of CM055124.1, forward strand.
GGGTCCAAAATAAGGGTTTTTAATGAAAATGGAAAGTTGTGTTTTTTTTTAATCCCATTTGCATTTTGATGAGGGCAGGAGGAACTAGGGAGGGCAAAATATAAGCAGATTAAACTTTATCTTTAATTAAATACAAACCATATTGGTGAAGTCACTGAAAGCATCTGCAACACTAGAAGTTTCTGCTAATATTCCAACAAAAGTACAAATGCGCAAAGCAATCCCATCTGGGGGTTATTAGACACAGAGACAAGGGCAACGCATCTAAACTTGGACTATCGTGGAAATAACGAATTGCAATTTGAAGGATAAAGTCTTCGATTTGGTTTATTTCGCACAACTGACACCTGGTGGTGATATGTAGTATGTGTACCACTGAATCTGACATGTATTACATTTATATGTATTTGTTTTATTTGCCTTATTTGTGTTTGGCCATTAAATAAAATGAAGTAAACTATAAGCAATGGGTGAAGCTGTCACTAGAGCGTAAGATACTGATAGAGCTGCAATTAGGCTCCTGTAGCGGTACCCCCATAGGAGCCAGCAGTATTAAATGTCCCTTAGGTCTTTTCCTGTAGATGCACCCAAAACCAAGCACATAGTAACAGTCACTCCTTTGGCTCAATTAACAGTCCAGAGCAGGGGTCTCCAAACTTTCTAAACAAGGGGACAGTTTACTGTCCTTTAAACTTTTGGGTGGCCAGACGGTGGTCAGTGGAGTAAGAAAATGTCTTGGCATCAATGAAGAAAACAATGCCCCATCATTGGTATTAGGAGGAGTAATTGTGCTCCATCGTTGGCATCAGTGGGAGGAATAGTGCCCCATTATTAGTGTCAGTTGGAGGAATAGTGCCCCATCATTGGTGTTAGTGGGACGAATAGTGTCCTGTCCATTGGTGTCAGTGGGACGTAAAGTGCCCCATCATTGGCATCAGTGGGAGGATTGGTGCCCCATCATTGGTGTCAAAAAAAGGAATAGTGCCCCATCATTGGCATCAGTAAGAGGAATAGTGCCCCCTCACTGGTGTCAGTGGGAGGAATAGTGTGCTATTTTTGGTATCAGTGGGAGGAATGGTGCCCTATCATTGGTATCAATGGGAGGATTAATGTTTCATTGTTGGTGTCAGTGAGAAGACTAGTGCCCCCATTGTCAGTGTCAGTAACTATGCCAGCAACAGTGGGGGAGGGGGGGGGGGCAAGGCCGGATAAAGGCATGAAAAAGGCCACATCCAGCCCCAGGTCTGCAGTTTGGAGACTACTGGTCTAGGGGTATGCTTTTCTGATGTTTTATTGAAGAACTTGAACTTGGAGTAGGGTAACTGTAAGACACTCCAGTAACCTTTAGTAGCAAGTTCAGGATTCTAAACTTTCTTCCTTAGGCCCCTTTCACACTGGGGCGGGCAGGAGCGGTGGCGGTATAGCAGCGCGATTTTCAGCGCTGCTATACCGTCATTATTACCGCGGTATGCGGTCGCTAGGGGGGTTAATTTAACCCCCGCTAGCGGGCAAAAAAGGGTTAATACCGCCCGCAAACCACGGCTATTGCCGCGGTTTGCGGGCGGTATTACCGCGCTGTCCCATTGATTTCAATGGGAGACCGCGGTAAAGGAGCGGTGAATACACCGCTCCTTTACCGCTGTAAAGAAGCGGCTAGCAGGACTTTTGGAGCGGTCCTGCTAGCGCACCGCTTCAGTGTGAAAGCCTTCGGATACATCTATGATAAACATTATAGACCCTTCATTTCTTTGTAAGTGGGCAAACTTACAAAATCAGCAGGGCATCAAATAATTATTTTCCCCACTGTATGTATATATATATATATATATATATATATATATATATAGATATATATAAAATAAATGTTTTTAGCACAGAATTCAACTTTAATTTAATAAACACTATGAAATAATTGAATGTATTTTAAGCTTGGGTAAGACTCTCCTGGGTAGAGACCGCTTCCCTCAGAGGAATCTAAGAGAGAATAAAAACCCTTCCAGACCTCTGAGATGTTCGCTGTGCCGCAGAGCTCAGACTCTGGGCAATATCGCAGACATTTCGATTTACCATTGTTGTAATACATTACACACAAAGCCAGACCGCTCTGCATGAGCTCCTATAAGGTACCGTAAGTGTTCTTTCACCCAGTTTTCCTTATCTTATATCTTGACGACTGTGGCTGCAAATATTTCCTCATGAACATGCTAAGTCCCTGGCTGACCCCATTGCTTAGTACTTGCTCATGGACCGGGACCTGGAAAATGTATGCAGCTCATTAGTTCTGCCTTTACTTGCTGCATGCTTATTCTGGGTCCATGAAGCACAAGCTACCGCATGCAGCGACGAGCATTGACTGTATAGGAGGTCAGTAGCTAGAAAATGCAAGCTTTCTGGCTGATGCTAATTCAGAACAAGCATGCAACTAGGAAGGAGAAATGACTGGTCGGCAACTCAATGGATTTAGCATGATAGAAGGAAAGTCCCCTCCAGCCTACGTATCCGTCTCAGTACAGGTTTCCCTTCAGGGAGTTATTAGACATGCAGGGCCGCCATCAGGAATTTTTGGGCCCCTTACACAGCTTCAGGCATGGGCCCCCTGGAGCCGAGGAGAACCAGGGGGGGGGGGTGCTGTCGCCGCAAATTGAGAAGCGCGGGGGGCTTCCGCAAATTCAGAAGCGAGGGGGGGGGGGGGTGTGCCACGAATTGAAAGGCAGGGGGTTTGGGTGCTGATGAACACAAAAAAAAAAACAGAAGACCAAAAAAACAGAAAAAAGGGGACCTCTGGGTCTATAATAAATAAAATAAATAAAATAAATAAATAAATAAAATAAATTAATTTAAAAAAATTAAATAAAAAAATTAATAATATTTTTTTTTATAAAAAAAAAAAAAAAAAAGGGAGGTTTCCACCTGGGGCCCTGGGGACCTCCGGGCCTCTGGGGACTTCTGGGCCCCTTACAAAATAAATAAATAAATAAATTAAATTAAATAAAAAAAAAATAAAAAAAAAATTAAATAAATAAATGAATAATAAAACAAATTATAAAAAAAAAAATAATAAAGGGGGGTTGACATTCGGGGCCCTGGGGACCTCCGGGCCTCTGGGGACCTCTGGGCCCCTTACAAAATAAATAAATAAATAAATAAATTAAATTAAATAAATAAAAAAAAATTAAATAAAAAAAATGAATAATAAAAAAATTTATAAAAAAATAAAAAAAAAATGGGGGTTGACATTCGGGCCCCTGGGGACCTCTGGGCCCCTTACAAAATAAATATATATATATATATATATATATATATATATAAAAAAGAAGAGGGGGCATCCGGGCTCCTGGTGACCTCCGGGCCCCTCACAGGTGTACTGCCTGTACCCCCCCCCCCCCGATGGCGGCCCTGTAGACATGCAATAAGCTGTGTTCAAGGCGTGCATTGGAGTTTAGATGCGGCCAGGGAGGGACAGCCACTGGCAATGATCTGCAGATTCTTGCTGTCGGTTGAAAATGCTGCCTGCAGACAATGTTATTCTGTACAAACCAATGTAACTGCTCATCCAAGTCAGGAGAAGTGTTTTTTTTTTTTTTAAAAGCTTAGGGCTCTTTCACACGGAGGTCCGTTCAGGTCCGCCTGTCAGTTTTTTAGGCGGACCTGAAACGGATCCTCCATGCACCCCTATGGAGGCACGGATGTCAGCGGTGACATGTCCACTGACATCCACTCCGCCAAAGTGTGACGGAGGAAAACCCTTCCGTCGGCGGAGCGGATCGGATGACAACGGACTCTACGGTCCGTCGTCATCCGATTCCCCATAGGGGAGAGCGACGCTCTGACAGGGCGGTCCCTGCACAGTGTGCGGGGACCGCCCAGTCATCCGTCGGCTCAGCGGGGATCAACGGAGCGATCCCCGCTGAGCAAGCGGAGCTTCACGGGGCGGATCTGCACGGATCCGCCCCGTGTGAAAGGAGCCTTAGACCCCTTTCAAACTGAGCCGCCCATAGCGTCTGTGGTAAAACACCGCTATTTTTACCGCCGATGCTATGGACAGGTTTGCGGCGTATTTCGGCCGCTAGCGGGGCGCTTTTAACCCCTGCTAGCGGCCGAGAAAGGGTTAAAACCGCCCGCAAATTTGTCCGCAGAAAATCCGATCATGTGTACGAGGCTCAACACTCCCCTCCCCCCAGACTGACAATGCTGCTGTCCAAAGGTGACTCTGTTGCTCCTTCTAGAATGGAAAAAAAATATGACAGGATGTGAGTTACTGGCCAGATCACCAGGTGAAAATAAAGGAAAAAAAGCCTTAAAAAAGAAAACGAATGCAGCTATCACATCTTATAATTGGTAAAAAAAAAGCTGCAATATATGACATTTTTATTTTGGTGTTTAGACACTTAAAGTGGATATAAACCCACTCTCATCCTTTCTAATCTCCTGCCATAGTGCTGATCTATAAGGATATAGATGCCTCCTGCATGTATCCTTACCTGTCAAATGTCTCCCCTCTGTCTGTTATAAGAACTGAAAAAATTGCAGATTCTGTGGGTGGATCTGTTGTCTGGAGCTCGGTGGGTGGAGTCGTGATGTCAGTAGACTCCCCGCCCACCTCTACACTCCCCTTGTCAACATGCATTTTCTCCTGTGTATTCCTTCTGCTATGATCACTAACATCCAGTCAGAATCCAGAAAAGTAACCACATGACTTCAGAAAAGGAGTGGGGGTGGGAATTAAAAAATAATGCCTGTCTAAAGCTAGTGCACGAGATATGTAAATAACCTGTCACTCAAAGCAAGGGGGCGGAACGGACAAAGGTTTTTCTCTGTTTGTCCGTTTTATCTCACTGAACAATAAAAGAGGATTGCTCAGAGCTGGATTAACTCTTTGTGGCAAGACCTGGGCACAGATGATAGGAAATCTTATATTCTACATTGTGACAGCAAAAAAATAAAATAAAAATAAAAATTCGGGTTTACATCCACTTTAAGGCCGCATTCACACCTGAACATGGCGTTTTCAGGCAGAAAGTCGCGCAATTTTACAGCGATTTTGCAGTGTTTTTTGCGGCGTTTTTTACCGTGTTTTTTACCACGATTTTGTACAGGTCTAAGGGTCACCAATGTAAAATGCAGACAAACGCCCAAATCTGCCCGAATCGCGCGACAAAAAAAGGGTCCTGAGCTTCAGGCGTTCGGCTTCAGGCGTTTTGGAGTGGAGATGTGAACCATCTCCATAGAGAATAATGGATTTTTTCCCCTCTAGCGTTTTGTAGCTTCAGGCTTCAGGCTACAAAACGCTCAGGTGTGAATGCAGCCTTAGGTTTGAAAATGTTTTTTTTAAGAACAACGTTCAATATACATCAGCATGACATAATATGGTAGAATGGGACATCGAGTCTGCCTAGTTGATTATCGCCTACAGATGGACTCGTGCCGGTAGACATTAATGCCCTGTACACACGATCGGATTTCCGATGGAATAAAATCCGATGGAATTTTCCGTCAGAATTCCGATGAAGCTGACTTTCATCGGTCTTGCCTACAAACCCATCAGACAAAATTCCGACCGTCCCAAACGCCGTGACGTACAACACGTACAACGGCACTATAAATGGGAAGTTCAAATCCAATGGCGCCACCCTTTGGGCTGCTTTTGCTGATTTCGTGTTACCGCGTGTTAGTAAAAGTTTGGTGTGTTAGCCGATTTGCTCTTTTCATTCTCCGTGCTTTTCAGTCCGTTACAGCGTGACGAATGTGCTCTCTCCATTACGAACGCTAGTTTTACCAGAACAAGTGCTCCTGTCTTGTAATTTAGTCTGAGCATGCGTGGATTTTTCTCTGATGGAGTTCCCCACAGACGATAGGAATTTCCTAACGTTTTGTTTTTTTCCATCGGAAAAATGTAAAACATGTTCTATTTTTTAACTCTGATGGAAAAAAAGTCCGATGGGGCCCACACACGATCGTTTTTTCCGATGAAAAATGTCCATCTGACTTTTTTCATCGGAAAAACCGACCGTGTGTACAGGGCATTAGACATAAAAGACTGTGGAAAATTTAATGATAAAGCAAAAAAAAAAAAGAGGAAAATAAGAGGTTAAAGAGAAATAAATGAGAAAGAGAAAAAAAAATACCGGTAGATAAAAAGAGGGAAAACAAAGAAAAGGTGGGAAATAGGAGTAGTGGGAACGGAGGGAGAGGAGAAAGATAAAGGGGGAAGATCTGCTGGGGAATGTGTAGAAAAGAGTGACAAAGTAACAGTGAAGAACCATCTCTAGAAGCCCCGGGTCAAGGCTAATGTGGGGATGGCCCTGTTTGATTTGAGAGCATATTAGAAAGGGTATCAGAGGAAAAGAAGCGGAGCCAAATACACCATAAGACCTTCTATCTACTGCCAACATTTCCTCTATTCTCATAATGTCATTCATAGTGGAAACCCACAAGGACAGCGGTGGGGTAGTGGGAGTTTTCCAATACAATGGAATTGAGCTGTCGTGCTGCGGACAGAAAAAAATGGCAAAGGCATTTTTTTTGCGATGCCATGGACCCGGGGAGGATAGAGAGAAGAGCAATCGCTGGAGTTTTCGTCAGAGGTTCTTTATATATATATTTGAAATACCTGGTTTCAGAAGGGATGTATCCTCTCACATTTTCTCAATAGAAAGAAAGCTTGTACCTCTAATTGGACAGCATCCCCTGAAGAAGCCCGACATTTGGGCGAAACATGTTGGGAATTCCATTCTATAGTGCTGTATCCATGAAACTGTATTAAAACGTACTTGCCAGATGTTTTTTTAACTATTTTTTACTCTGTCTTTAAATAATAGGATTTTTGTACTCACCGTAAAATCCGTTTCTCTGATGTCCATGGACTGACACAGCACCCACCCCTCCTTTTTTAGAGTTTGTACTGCTTTGATACGAACTGAGGCTGCTGGCTGCAGGTAGGAAGGTTATGTCCGGAGGGACCACCCCCTGGGCGGGGCTGTACAGCTCTGGTAAATGAATGTATGTTAAAACATCTAACATTCTGCTTAGTCTTCTCCTATGAGCAGGAACATAACCCACTTTGTCAAGAATGAAGAGGCTGTGTCAGTCCATGGACGGTAAGAGAAAAAAACGTTTATATCATATTTCAATATCATTTGACTTTACTCCGCACCTTAAAAATCCCATTTAACTCTTCCTTATTTATTCAACTAAGGGATGTGGTGCTAATAATAAGTTGGGTTGCCCGTGGCTATAAAGTCCATTCCCACCAGACATGGAGGTAAGTGCCAGAAGCTGAACCACAACGCCAGCAGAGGAGGCGGGGTGAACGGAAAGATTCTGTGTAACGTTGATGGATCCCTGCACCGTCTGGATAAAATCTTGAAATTATTTTCTTGTGAGTAGCAGGAGATGGTAGATTTATGAGTAAAATGAAATGAAGTTTGCCCATCTGCCCTTGAAATGTCCTTTCCCAGATCTGCAGACCACATCCTAGTGTATGGGGGTAAGTCGTTATGTGTAAGGGCTTGAATCAAACCATATAGGGAGGAGAGTAGATGTCTAGGCATATGCAGGGAGCACAGCCTTTCAAATTCAGTGAGAGGATGAAGTATTTGGGAAGAAGAGGAATAGTTGTTTTGTAAAGGAAGATAGGTGTAGGGAGGTTAGCCAGTCTCGCCTACCCACAGGGACAGCAGGGGTTTAGACACACTTTAACGTGATATTGAAGCCTGCTCTGTGTAATGTAAAAACAAAGAAAAAATAGTGGAGTTGGGACTTTGGATGAGGCATGATGGTATATAAATAGAATAAATTGAATGTCATAGTTCCCTAAAGTATAGCATGATTATAGAATAATAAATCAGCTACCAAAATACATTTATGACACAAAAATGTCATCATAAAAGAGCAATTCATAATGATCATCATTAATTTAATAACACATGATCAATAGGGGAACATAATTATTGACATACAGACATAATAATAAAAACACCATCAAATAATAAAACACATAATTCATACATGGTCAACATATATGTAATAGATACATGATGTAATATATTTGATAGAATAGGCTTATATAGAGTATCCATGGATGTATACTCGACGCGTTTCATGGCCGTATGCCGCTCGTCAGGAGTAAGATGCATAAAAGGGTTCTAGAATTGAATAAGTAAAGAGATTAATTTAGGTGGTTTCCAAGGATCCACTACTCCGCATAGATACAACCAAAAATAGACATGAAGAGAAAAGAAAAGATGTCAGTATAACTTACAAAATAGCCCGTATGTTGTGGCCACTGTTAGGATGATGAATAGAGAGATGGTCTCGTATGGATGGCCCCAACCGGGGTTGAGGCGGGAGATCCACTGTCAGGTCACCTGTGGCCAGATGACAGATGCACACCATTGGGGGTCAGGAGTGCACCACAAGGTAGTGAACCCTATCGCTGACTGCTGCGGATGGGACACTGGGTGGTTGTGGAAAGTGGGACCAGTGGAGCACAACAGGGATCCACAGGGAGCTAGAGCCCAAGATTCCCCAGGGCGCAGAGTCTAAGATCCAGCAGGTTTTCACCAGAGCCTCTAGTGGTGAGGATGGCCTACGCTGCAGCTGAGTCCAGGTCAGGGCCCCCAGAGTCTCCTAGGTAACGCTCCATAGGGTAAGGAGATTAGAGGGGAAGCAGCAGCACAGGATACAAGAATAGTGAGGGGAAAAGCCAAGGTCAGGGCAACAAGCAGACAAGGATAAACGAAGGGCAAGCCAAAGGTCAAGGTCACTAGCAGACAGTGATAGTCGGGAACAAGCCAATATCGTAACACAGAGACAGACGTAGCACACGGTAGGCAGGAACCCAAACACACAATAGCTTAACAAACACGTTGATCAGCAAGGCAGACTTGCAGTGCACAGGTTAATATAGAGTTCTGTGATAGGGCCTGGGGTGGAGCCAGGCTGGGAGGAGAGATTATAAAAGCAGCCAGGTGAGAGTGTCTGGCCTCTAAGGTGAACACAAGAGGAGGAAGGTAAGATGGCAAACAAACATTACTGCTAGTGATGAGCCGAACACCCCCGGGTTCGGTTCGCACCAGAACCCGCGAACGGACCGAAAGTTCGTACGAACATTAGAACCCTATTAAATACAATGGATGCGAACGTTCGAATTCTAAAGTGCTAATTATAACAACTATTATGCATGTTATTGTCCTAAAAAGGGTTTGGGAACCCGGGTTGTGCACCAGGGGACATGTATCAATGCAAAAAGAAGTTTTAAAAACGGTCGTTTTTCGGGAGCAGTCATTTTAATGATGCATAAAGTGAAAAAAAAAAAGTCAAATATTCCTTTAAATATCGTACCTGGGGGGTGTCTAAAGTATGCCTGTGAAGTGCCACGTGTTTCCCGTGTTTAGAACTGTCCCTGCACAAAATGACACTTCTAAAGGAAAAAAAAGCCATTTAAAACTGCTTGCGGCTTTAATGTAATGTCTGGTCCCGGTAATATGGATGAAAATCTTTAAGAAAAATGGCATAGCTACCCCATGACCCCCCCCCCCCTACCCCAGCCCATTACCAGCCCCTTTGGGTCTTGTATGGATATTAAGGGGAACCCCGCACATAAAATAAAAAAGGCCCTATATACTCTGAACAGCCGTATACAGGCGGTGCATACAAGACAGGGACTGTAGGTTTGTTCTTATGTAGAATCTGTTTGTAATTTTGAACAGGTACATTGTTGAAGTGTAGCTCCAGCCCAAAAATCTATTTTTAAACTTTTTGGAAAACATAGGTAAGGGTTATCACCCCTGTAACATTTGTTTTGCTGTCTGTGCCCCTGTTCAGAACATTTCACCTCACTTTCCGTCCCAATGACAACTGTTTTTGAAATGTGGTGTTTTTCTTGAAACAAGGATTGCTGATAAAGCATCAGTACAGAGGAGACACCTTTCTCCCATATTTATTCTTACAGGAGAGAATTTTCCTTCCAAGGGGTAGATTTCCTCTCACTTCCTGTTGTCTTCTTGCGTTTGCAAGTAGGAGTCGTTTGTAAGTTGGATGTTTGAAAGTAGGGACCTGCCGTATATACTCTGCAGAAATAGGCCCCTTAGTTGTTGGTGTTGGCACAACACTGTAAGCACTCACAGTTACTCTTGGTTGGTGCTGGAACGCCCTGCTGTCAACTATTATATCAGGAATTTTAATTACATATAATTGTTGAACAGTGGTAGTAAAAATTGGGCCTTTGATGGTGGTGCTGGTGCCACAACACTGTAAGCCCTGACAGTTACACTTGGTGGGTGCAGCAATGGGCCCTGCTGTGAATTATTAGATCAAGAATTGTAATTGCATGCCCCTGTTGAACAGGGGCTGAAAAATTGGGCCTTTCGTGGTGGTGGTGGTGGTGGTGGTGTTGCCACAACACTGTAAGCCCTCAGAGTTACTCTTGGTGGGTGCAGGAATGGGCCCTGCTGTGAATTATTAGATCAAGAATTGTAATTGCATGCCCCTGTTGAACAGGGGCTGAAAAATTGGGCCTTTCGTGGTGGTGGTGGTGGTGGTGGTGTTGCCACAACACTGTAAGCCCTCAGAGTTACTCTTGGTGGGTGCAGCAATGGGCCCTGCTGTGAATTATTAGATCAAGAATTGTAATTGCATGCCCCTGTTGAACAGGGGCTGAAAAATTGGGCCTTAGGCACTGGTGGCACAACACTACAACCCCTCACAGATACTGTACTTGGAGCACAGCAATGAGCCCTATGGCAAATTATTGCTAAAAAAACTGTAATTACACGCCCCTGTAAAACAGGGGCTGAAAAATTGGGCCTTAGCCACTGGTGGCGGCACCCATAAACAAAAATGATCTTCCAAGCTATCATCATCAATCGTATCATTGAGGACTCGGAGGAGGAGGATAGCCAGTCAACATAACAGCACAGGCACTCAGCATCAGCATCAGTCTTGAAGGGATGTGACATGTTAAAATCAATTAGTCTGTTATATCAGCATCAGGTGTGTGGTAGCTGGTGGTGATCCAAGACTGGTTCATCTTGATGAAAGTCAGTCGATCAACCGAGTCGGTGGACAGGCGCACCCTGTGATCCGTGACAAATCCTCCAGCAGCACTGAATGTGCGTTCCGAAAGAACGCTGGATGCAGGACAGGCCAGTAGCTCAATTGCATACTGTGCAAGCTCTGGCCAGTGATCCATCCTCAAGACCCAGTAAGCCAGAGGATTTTCGGTGGGGAAGGTGTCCAAGTCTGACCTTGCCCCTAGATATTCCTGCACCATGTTTATCAGACGCTGGCGATGGTTGCTGGAACCGATCATACTTTGGGGCTGCGGACTAAAGAATTGTCTGAACGCATCGGTCAGACGGCCACCTTCCCCACCGCTCCTTCTTTGACTGGCCGAAGCCTCAGCAACTCGTTGTCCAGGACCAGGAGTTTGTAACCTCCCAGTCTCTGGGAACGCGTTGCACAGACCTTTCTGCAAGGCCTCCCGGAGTTGTCTCATCCTCTGCTCCCTCTGCGACGGTAACATAAGGTCCGCAACCTTACCCTTGTACCGTGGATCAAGGAGAGTGGCCAGCCAGTAATGGTCCCTCTCCTTGATCCGAAGAATACGAGGATCCTTCCGCAGACTTTGCAGGATCAGGGAGGCCATGCAGCGTAGGTTTGCTGAGGCATTCGCTCCGGAGTCCTCTGGGTCACTAAGGACGACATGATCCGCAGCCACCTCCTCCCAGCCACGTACAAGTCCACTGGTTTCTTGGGACTGTAAATCATCCCTAAAAGACTGCTGCTGATGATGCTGAGTGCCAGCCTCCACCTCCATGCTGACACAATCCTCCTCCTCCTCCTCCTCCTCCTCTTCCTGTGCGATGGGTGGGACAGAAGGAACACTGGGTAAAGGGGGCCTTGAGAGGCAAGGAAGTCCTCCTCTTCCTGCCTCTGTTCTGCCTCAAGTGCCCTGTCCATTATTCCACGCAGCGTGTGCTCCAACAGGTGGACAAGAGGTACAGTGTCACTGATGCATGCACTGTCACTGCTCACCATCCTCGTGGCCTCCTCAAATGGTGCCAGGACAGTGCATGCATCCCTGATCATGCCCCACTGGCGTGGAGAAAAAAAACCAAGCTCCCCTGACCCTGTCCTGGTGCCGTAGTCGCACAGGTACTCATTGATGGCCCTCTGCTGCGTGTGCAGCCGCTGCAGCATGGCCAACGTTGAGTTCCACCTGGTGGGCATGTCACATATAAGGCGGTTCTTGGGCAGGTTCAACTCCTTTTGCAGCTCAGCCAGGCGAGCACTGGCATTATAAGATCTGCGGAAATGCACACAGACTTTCCTGGCCTGCCTCAGGACATCCTGTAAGCCCGGGTACCTGCCCAAGAACCGCTGCACCACCAGGTTAAGGACGTGAGCCACACAGGGCACATGGGTCAGTTGTCCCTGTCGGAGGGCGGAGAGGAGGTTGGTGCCATTGTCGCAAACCACCATTCCTGGCTTAAGCTGGCGTGGCGTCAACCACCTCTCGGCCTGGCCCTGCAGAGCAGACAGGACCTCTGCCCCAGTGTGGCTTCTGTCCCCCAAACACACCAGCGCAAGCACGGCATGGCATCTTTTTGCCTGCGTACTTGCGTAGCCCCTTGAACGCCTACGGAGCACCGCTGGTTCCGAGGACAAACCAGAGGAAGAGGCCATGGAGGAAGAAGAAGAGGAGGGGGTGGAGGAGAGAGGTGTGTCACAACCAGTAGTAGCATTTTGGAGGCGTGGCGGTGGAACAACCTCCAACACTACTGCACCTTGTCCTGCATCCTTCCCAGCTGCCAAAAGAGTGACCCAATGGGCCGTGAAAGAAAGGTAACGTCCCTGTCCATGCCTGCTGGACCATGAGTCAGCGGTAATATGCACCTTACCGCTGACCGCCCTGTCCAGCGAGGCCAAGACATTGCCTTCCACATGCCGGTAGAGAGCCGGAATAGCCTTCCGTGAGAAAAAGTGGCGTTTGGGAACCTGCCACTGAGGAACCGCACATTGCACAAACTCACGGAAGGGGGCCGAGTCTACCAACTGAAAAGGCAGCAGTTGAAGCGCTAGCAATTTAGCCAAGCTAGCATTCAACCGCTGGGCATGTGGATGGCTGGGAGTGAACTTCTTTCGACGGTCCAGCAGCTGGGGCAGGGAAATTTGCCTGCTAGAATCGGACGTCGGTGTACTGCTAGCAGAGTGGCCGCAAGTACTTGGCTGTGACACACCTAATTCTACACCTTCATTCCTCTCAGTGCATGTTTCAGAGAGGACTGAAGTTATAGTGGGGTTGGAGATCCCAGCTGATGCGGTGCAAGGAGAGGCCCGCTTTGTTCTTTGGTGTGGGTCTTTGAGGTAGGCTTGCCAACGAGCTGCATGGCAGGTCAACATATGTCTGGTCAGGCATGTGGTACCCAAGCGGCTGATGTTTTGGCCACGCGATATACGCTTGAGACATATGTTGCAAACAGCAGCTGTGCGATCTGATGCACTAGCCTCAAAAAAGGCCCACACCAAAGAACTTTTTGAATGACGGGCAGAGGCAGCGCCCTGCACAGGCGGAGCTCTGCGGTGTGATTCCGTCGGTGTACTGCCCTTACGCTGGCCACCAAAGGGCATCCTGCCTCGTTGGAGATGTGCCTCCTCCTCATCCTCCTCCTCCTCCTCTCTCCTATTAGGCACCCACGTGGAGTCAGTGACCTCATCATCACCTCCCTCCTCATCACTGGAGCCAATCTGGCAGTATGCTGCAGCTGCTGGAACATGACTGCCAGATTGGTGTCCTTCTTGAGCATCCCCTCTGTCTGCTCTCACGCTACTGCCTTCCTCTAGCTGGGTTTCATCATCAGACCCTTCAAAACGCTGGGCATCCTCCTGGAGCATGTACCCAACACTGTGCTCAAACAGTTCGGGGGACTCCTCAGGAGGAGGACATGGTGGGTCTAGGGAAGGAGTGACTGATGATGAGTCTGACATTGATACCAGGGAAGAGGACGCTTTGGCAGCTGCTTTTCCAGTACCCTGAGCCTGGGTGAGAGAGGATGAGGAGGAGGAGGAGGGCTTGGTCATCCACTCTACCAAGTCTTCGGCATGATGTGGCTCAACATGTCCAGCTGCCGAAAAGAAGGACAAGCGTGTCCCATGGCCATGTGCTGATGACAATGCACCGCGTCCACGACCAGCACTGTTGCCCCCAGACACAGAGCCTGCTTGCCCTCTTTTATTGCCTCCTGACTGTCTGCCTCTCCTTGTTTGCCTTCCAGACATTCTAATAGATGGCCTGCAGGGAGATGGGAAAAAAGCAATAAGGGCTACCTTCAGGTGTCCTTCTCTGTCCCTTTACTTAAGGATTTCTAAATATGGTTGAGGATGATTGCTTTTGCACAGAATAGCACAACGACAATTTCCCTGACTGTCCAAAAAAACAAGGATTTCAAAGATGGTTGATGAGGAATGCTTTAGCACACTATAGCACAAGGAGAATTCCCTCACTGTCCTTCCCTGTCCCTAGAAACAAGGATTCGCACAGTAAAAGACACTGACACTCTCCCTACCTATAGTTTTCTGTCCCTAGAAAAAATGTTTTTTTAAAGCACACTATAGCACAAGGAGAATTTCACTCACTTTCCTTCTTTGTCCCTAGAAACAAGGATTATCACAGTGAAAGAAACTGACACTCTTCCTTCCTATAGTTTTCTGTCCCTAGAAATTTTTTTTTTTTAAAGCACACTATAGCACAAGGAGAATTCCCTCACTGTCCTTCCCTGTCCCTAGAAACAAGGATTCGCACAGTAAAAGACACTGACACTCTCCCTACCTATAGTTTTCTGTCCCTAGAAAAAATGTTTTTTTAAAGCACACTATAGCACAAGGAGAATTCCCTCACTGTCCTTCCCTGTCCCTAGAAACAAGGATTCGCACAGTAAAACACACTGACACTCTCCCTACCTATAGTTTTCTGTCCCTAGAAAAAATGTTTTTTTAAAGCACACTATAGCACAAGGAGAATTCCCTCACTGTCCTTCCCTGTCCCTAGAAACAAGGATTCGCACAGTAAAAGACACTGACACTCTCCCTACCTATAGTTTTCTGTCCCTAGAAAAAATGTTTTTTTAAAGCACACTATAGCACAAGGAGAATTCCCTCACTGTCCTTCCCTGTCCCTAGAAACAAGGATTCGCACAGTAAAAGACACTGACACTCTCCCTATCTATAGTTTTCTGTCCCTAGAAAAAATGTTTTTTTAAAGCACACTATAGCACAAGGAGAATTCCCTCACTGTCCTTCTTTGTCCCTAGAAACAAGGATTATCACAGTGAAAGAAACTGACACTCTTCCTTCCTATAGTTTTCTGTCCCTAGAAAAAATGTTTTTTTAAAGCACACTATAGCACAAGGAGAATTCCCTCACTGTCCTTCCCTGTCCCTAGAAACAAGGATTCGCACAGTAAAAGACACTGACACTCTCCCTACCTATAGTTTTCTGTCCCTAGAAAAAATGTTTTTTTTAAAGCACACTATAGCACAAGGAGAATTCCCTCACTGTCCTTCCCTGTCCCTAGAAACAAGGATTCGCACAGTAAAAGACACTGACACTCTCCCTACCTATAGTTTTCTGTCCCTAGAAAAAGTGTTTTTTTAAAGCACACTATAGCACAAGGAGAATTCCCTCACTGTCCTTCTTTGTCCCTAGAAACAAGGATTATCACAGTGAAAGAAACTGACACTCTTCCTTCCTATAGTTTTCTGTCCCTAGAAAAAATGTTTTTTTAAAGCACACTATAGCACAAGGAGAATTCCCTCACTGTCCTTCCCTGTCCCTAGAAACAAGGATTCGCACAGTAAAAGACACTGACACTCTCTCTACCTATAGTTTTCTGTCCCTAGAAAAAATGTTTTTTTAAAGCACACTATAGCACAAGGAGAATTCCCTCACTGTCCTTCCCTGTCCCTAGAAACAAGGATTCGCACAGTAAAACACACTGACACTCTCCCTACCTATAGTTTTCTGTCCCTAGAAAAAATGTTTTTTTAAAGCACACTATAGCACAAGGAGAATTCCCTCACTGTCCTTCCCTGTCCCTAGAAACAAGGATTCGCACAGTAAAACACACTGACACTCTCCCTACCTATAGTTTTCTGTCCCTAGAAAAAATGTTTTTTTAAAGCACACTATAGCACAAGGAGAATTCCCTCACTGTCCTTCTTTGTCCCTAGAAACAAGGATTATCACAGTGAAAGAAACTGACACTCTTCCTTCCTATAGTTTTCTGTCCCTAGAAAAAATGTTTTTTTAAAGCACACTATAGCACAAGGAGAATTCCCTCACTGTCCTTCCCTGTCCCTAGAAACAAGGATTCGCACAGTAAAAGACACTGACACTCTCCCTACCTATAGTTTTCTGTCCCTAGAAAAAATGTTTTTTAAAGCACACTATAGCACAAGGAGAATTCCCTCACTGTCCTTCCCTGTCCCTAGAAACAAGGATTCGCACAGTAAAAGACACTGACACTCTCCCTACCTATAGTTTTCTGTCCCTAGAAAAAATGTTTTTTTAAAGCACACTATAGCACAAGGAGAATTCCCTCACTGTCCTTCTTTGTCCCTAGAAACAAGGATTATCACAGTGAAAGAAACTGACACTCTTCCTTCCTATAGTTTTCTGTCCCTAGAAAAAATGTTTTTTTAAAGCACACTATAGCACAAGGAGAATTCCCTCACTGTCCTTCCCTGTCCCTAGAAACAAGGATTCGCACAGTAAAAGACACTGACACTCTCCCTACCTATAGTTTTCTGTCCCTAGAAAAAATGTTTTTTTAAAGCACACTATAGCACAAGGAGAATTCCCTCACTGTCCTTCTTTGTCCCTAGAAACAAGGATTCGCACAGTAAAAGACACTGACACTCTCCCTACCTATAGTTTTCTGTCCCTAGAAAAAATGTTTTTTTAAAGCACACTATAGCACAAGGAGAATTTCCCTCACTTTCCTTCCCTGTCCCTAGAAACAAGGATTCGCACAGTAAAAGACACTGACACTCTCCCTACCTATAGTTTTCTGTCCCTAGAAAAAATGTTTTTTTAAAGCACACTATAGCACAAGGAGAATTTCCCTCACTTTCCTTCTTTCTCCCTAGAAACAAGGATTATCACAGTGAAAGAAACTGACACTCTTCCTTCCTATAGTTTTCTGTCCCTAGAAAAAATGTTTTTTTAAAGCACACTATAGCACAAGGAGAATTCCCTCACTGCCCTTCCCTGTCCCTAGAAACAAGGATTCGCACAGTAAAAGACACTGACACTCTCCCTACCTATAGTTTTCTGTCCCTAGAAAAAATGTTTTTTTAAAGCACACTATAGCACAAGGAGAATTCCCTCACTGTCCTTCCCTGTCCCTAGAAACAAGGATTATCACAGTGAAAGAAACTGACACTCTTCCTTCCTAGAGTTTTCTGTCCCTAGAAAAAATGTTTTTTTAAAGCACACTATAGCACAAGGAGAATTCCCTCACTGTCCTTCCCTGTCCCTAGAAACAAGGATTCGCACAGTAAAAGACACTGACACTCTCCCTACCTATAGTTTTCTGTCCCTAGAAAAAATGTTTTTTTAATGCACACTATAGCACAAGGAGAATTCCCTCACTGTCCTTCCCTGTCCCTAGAAACAAGGATTCGCACAGTAAAACACACTGACACTCTCCCTACCTATAGTTTTCTGTCCCTAGAAAAAATGTTTTTTTAAAGCACACTATAGCACAAGGAGAATTCCCTCACTGTCCTTCCCTGTCCCTAGAAACAAGGATTCGCACAGTAAAACACACTGACACTCTCCCTACCTATAGTTTTCTGTCCCTAGAAAAAATGTTTTTTTAAAGCACACTATAGCACAAGGAGAATTCCCTCACTGTCCTTCTTTGTCCCTAGAAACAAGGATTATCACAGTGAAAGAAACTGACACTCTTCCTTCCTATAGTTTTCTGTCCCTAGAAAAAATGTTTTTTTAAAGCACACTATAGCACAAGGAGAATTCCCTCACTGTCCTTCCCTGTCCCTAGAAACAAGGATTCGCACAGTAAAAGACACTGACACTCTCCCTACCTATAGTTTTCTGTCCCTAGAAAAAATGTTTTTTTAAAGCACACTATAGCACAAGGAGAATTCCCTCACTGTCCTTCTTTGTCACTAGAAACAAGGATTATCACAGTGAAAGAAACTGACACTCTTCCTTCCTATAGTTTTCTGTCCCTAGAAAAAATGTTTTTTTAAAGCACACTATAGCACAAGGAGAATTCCCTCACTGTCCTTCCCTGTCCCTAGAAACAAGGATTCGCACAGTAAAAGACACTGACACTCTCCCTACCTATAGTTTTCTGTCCCTAGAAAAAATGTTTTTTTAAAGCACACTATAGCACAAGGAGAATTCCCTCACTGTCCTTCCCTGTCCCTAGAAACAAGGATTCGCACAGTAAAAGACACTGACACTCTCCCTACCTATAGTTTTCTGTCCCTAGAAAAAATGTTTTTTTAAAGCACACTATAGCACAAGGAGAATTCCCTCACTGTCCTTCTTTGTCCCTAGAAACAAGGATTATCACAGTGAAAGAAACTGACACTCTTCCTTCCTATAGTTTTCTGTCCCTAGAAAAAATGTTTTTTTAAAGCACACTATAGCACAAGGAGAATTCCCTCACTGTCCTTCCCTGTCCCTAGAAACAAGGATTCGCACAGTAAAAGACACTGACACTCTCCCTACCTATAGTTTTCTGTCCCTAGAAAAAATGTTTTTTTTAAAGCACACTATAGCACAAGGAGAATTCCCTCACTGTCCTTCCCTGTCCCTAGAAACAAGGATTCGCACAGTAAAAGACACTGACACTCTCCCTACCTATAGTTTTCTGTCCCTAGAAAAAATGTTTTTTTAAAGCACACTATAGCACAAGGAGAATTCCCTCACTGTCCTTCTTTGTCCCTAGAAACAAGTATTATCACAGTGAAAGAAACTGACACTCTTCCTTCCTATAGTTTTCTGTCCCTAGAAAAAATGTTTTTTTAAAGCACACTATAGCACAAGGAGAATTCCCTCACTGTCCTTCCCTGTCCCTAGAAACAAGGATTCGCACAGTGGGAGCGGGGACACCACGCCTGGCCTCCACCACGTGTCAGTGCGGTATAAGCAACGTTCTTGTATTACCTTCGGGTCAGTGTTGTGCACCTGGATCCTCCCTCCAAGAGTCACCTTGAACAATGTCTGTCAGGAAATGAGCCCCACACCATTAAAGTTCAACACTCCTTTATTCTTCTTGAATGAACACAATCAGTTGAACTCCCTTAGTAGGAACAGAACAGGAAAGGAGGTGTGGATGCGAATAGGCCCAGACACAATGTAGTTCTCCACTTTCCTTCCTGAAAGTGGGTTACGGTCTCCGCACGAGGGGGAATTTCCTTCCAGGCGGTCTCCGATGAGAGGCTCACCTGTCACCGGCAATATGCTGCACCGGGTCTTCAAGTGAGGAGCTCCCCCCGGTCCATTGCGCCTTCACGGATTCGGGTACCCACTCCCGGGGTTCCCTAGGATCTCCTTCCCTCGCGGAACTCAGTGTTGGGCACTGAGCTCCGGACCTCCATCCGAGTACCTCACCCCAGGCTAAAGGTGCACGATGGAACACGACCTCCGATTGTCCTCTAGGCCTAGGCCACCGAGAGGACCGACACGAACCACCGTCCGCAAGCTGAAGGTGCTTGGGACTTCGACCCCGTGACAAAGATGGCCGGCCCCTTTATACCCTCTCCCAGCAAGCACGGCGGGTTCCCTGCCCCACCATACCGCTGCCGAGGGAGGACAAAAAGGAGGCACAGCACACAGCAATGATTCAACCCCAGGCCAGGGCAACAGCGCCACCTACTCGGCTGCAGGGAATTTCACATCACCAATGTCTCTGCCAAGTTCAAATTTACACCCGGGAAAGTACATACCCGCTACACTCTCCCCCTGGTGGTTTGACACTGGTCCCCAGTGTCTGGAGTAAATCATGCCCTCAACGGCTGACATAATCCAATCCAGAAACCGACTAACAACTGCACAAAAATATAAAACTTTTGAAAAAACTATCCAACTGAAACATTGTGTCCGAGCCTGTAAAGAAAGGGAATAAAGACAGAAGAGAAACAACAGCACTGATTCATAACTTTGAATCACATATATACATTTGACTTTTCCCACCCATCCTGACTAAGACCCACCCCTTCCTCAGTAAACTTGATGGGATATTCTCCTGCAGAGGGAAAAGAAAGGATTAACACACATAACCCTGACACCTGTATTCGTGTAATGGAAAAGAAACTTCTCCGAGAAGAAATCCCTTTTCTCCAAAGAGTGAGTGCATGAAAAGTGTCTTATCGTTGCGCAACACTGCCACCTGGTGACAGCACTGTGGTAACTGCACTCGTGGAACTTTCTGCTTTCCTTTCGGCCCTATCTACCCCAGAGTCCATAATCTCTTTCAGGAAAGTGAAAAACAACAGGAACAGTTCTTCATTCCTCTGGGCACAAAAGCAACGGGCCCCAGAAAGTTCAGCAACATGATAAGAACGGAGTCTCTTTTCTCCTACAGGTAAAAGCGGGGATGCGGCAGAACAAGTGGTTTCAAGTGCTGATCCATGGTCTCCAGATGATACTCTTCTCCTTCTTTGCGCCGGATCAACACTTTATCTGCATGGATGTGTCGTCCCAACATCCATTCTGCCTTGCAGTCTTTAAAACGTTGAGAGGCCTTTGGAGAGCATGCCAGGTACCTGCGGGCGTGGGGAACCTGAAGGTGGGTCCACACAAAGTCATTGTACCAGCGCTCCCGGCACACTTCCACCTCATAAAGCAGTTCCTTCGACAAGTATGGATACTCCCATCCATAGTCTGCAGCAACCTTCTGACCAAACAGCCGTTGCAATCTCGCCAAAGGAGGCATGGTAGCTTTGTCCCCTTCACCAGGCAAAACTATCGAGTCGAGGGACCTTGATCACATCTGATCTGGGCATAGGTGCCCGCAGCAGCAGTCTCTTTTCCCCGGCCCTCGATACTGATGTCACCGGGGATGTAGAAGCAGGCTGGGGACTGAACCTCTCTTCAGGCGCTGATGCCTCCACCCGGGGTGTACTTTCCCCTGTTGACATGGGTGGATCTCTGGCTCTCCGAGATGAAGCGAAAGGTACTTTGTCCCAGCCCTTCCCGGCAAACAAATCGTCTATGGCAGCGTTGTCTCCCATGTCCGAGAGCGACTCCAGGTCAGAGGTGTCGCACTCCTCCGCGGGTATGTAGCCGGTTGTAGAAACGGAGCCACCACCTCCCGCGGATTCGCTAGGCCATGACTTCCCGACACCTCCGCCCACACACCAAGTCTCCCCGCCTGGCTTACCTCGACCTTTACTTGAAGCGGGACGTCCGGAACTCTTGTCAACGGATCCATCCAGGCCGGGCGTAAGCGGGCGAGACTGTCCACCACAACCGCTGGTCGGGGCTACCATGCCGGTCTTTCTCTTCGGTGGCGGACGCTGCGAGACAGTGGTGACCGAGTCAGCATCCTCAGATTTCTCCCGTTGGGGTTTTACGACCTCCTCCGTGGTCGTTGCAGTGTGCGTAGGGATGGCTCTCACAGCAGTGATTCCTCCTCTCTGAGTGGTGTTTTCTGCAGCCCGGCCGGGGTATATGGTTCTCGGCCTCTCCACCACCGGATCCACTTCGAACAGGAACTCCCCACAGGCCTCACATTGCCCGAATGGCTTCAGCTGGCACACCAGTCCCGAACAGCCGGGACAAATCACACCCAGGGCCCTTTAACGTCCATGCACGATTACAGGGTGAATCGACCCCTTGGCTTTAGCTGGATCCCCGTATCTGTTACCGGAGCAGCAGCAGTCAATGTCGTGGTGGAAGCAGGGGCGGATCCAGAGTCTTTTCTCGGGAGGGGCACTGCCAAAAAATGATTTTTTTGTGGGAAATTTAATCGGGGAAATGGTTGGTGTCGGCGCTTCAATCATCCCGGCACCATGGTTGTTATGGTGTCAGGATGATTGAAGCGCATTATTTCTATTATTACATTGTAATTTGAAATTAAATAGTTCAATGCAGAATCAGTGGGAGCCCCGAGTGTGTCACTTGCCACCGTCGCCTGCAATTAGTGGGAGCCCTGAGCGTGTCACTTGCCACACGTTGTGGATTGTCACTTGCCCCGTCACCTGCCACATCTTGTGGATTGTCACTTGCCACACCTTGTGGATTGTCACTTCCCACATCACCTGCCACACCTTGCGGATTGTCACTTGCCACGTCACCTGCCACACCTTGCTGACTGTCACTTGCCTGCCACCAGATGCAGATTGTCATTTGCCACGTCGCCTGCCACACCTTGCGGATTGTCACTAACTTGCCTGCTAAGGTGTAGTTTTGGTTGTCTCTTGCTGTGTCCCAGACTCCCAGAGTCAGGCAGCAGAGAGATAATGTAATCTCTCTCCTGCCTGCACAGTGAGGGCGGAAGTCATTGCAGGAATGCAGGGCAGGCACGGGCGGTGAGATATGATCTCATCTCCCTGCTCCCCCGCTCCCGGCTAGCTGATTGGCCAGCTGCCACACTGAGCCTGCTCTCTCACTCTCACCTGCGCTGCCAACACACTGAGCAGCACGGTCTGCCCACGAACCGCGCCGCCCCCGACAACAAACCGCGCCACAAGCGGAGCCGCCCGCTTTCTTACCCGTCTGTGGAGCCGCACGCTATTGCACCTGCCCACAGAGTGGCCTGACGTGACTCACTGACGTCACTCGTTGCTAGACGCCAAGCGGCCCGGGCGTTAGCAGCGATTGCAGGGAAGAGGCTCCACCCACCTCCTCCTCCGCTCCTGGTATCGTGTCAGTGCGCAGCGTAACTACATTAGACGAGTCTCTCTCTCAGCGCCGCTGGTCGGCTGATGTGAGAAACTGAGAGAGAGACTCAGAGAGGCAGCGGCAGCCGCAGAACAAGTACTCTATATACTCGAGTATAAGCCGACCCGAATATAAGCCGAGGCACCTAATTTTACCCCAAAAAACTGGGAAAACTTATTGACTCAAGTATAAACCTAGGGTGTCCTAGGCTTATACTTGCCTCACTTTGCCTCACTGTGCCCATGCCTCACTGTGCCCATGACTAGACTGATGTTTAACATGGAAGTCTATGGAAGGAGTGCCCGGCTTTGAAAAATCGGTTCTCCCAGACACCAAACTTTTCAAACTTATAGAGGAGACATTGGGCTACATGTGTGCCAAGTTTGGGGTCCAGGAGACCTACGACCGGCCGGTACCGGGTCCGCAAAATCACTGGAGAAATGACCGTTTAACATTGGAGTCTATGGAAGGGGTGCCCGGTTTTAAAAAAACAGTGCTCCACGGCCGTAAGTCCTCCAGACACCAAACTTTGCACACTTGTAGAAGAGACATTGGGCTACGTGTGTGCCAAGTTTGGGGTCCAGGGGTCCTACGGCCGGCCAGTACAAAAAAAAAAAAAACAGAGCAAGCAAGTGAGTGTGACAGATGGTCTCGGGGGGGGGCAATTGCCCTGTTGCCCCCCCCCCTGGATCCGCCACTGGGTGGAAGGGTTAACTGGAATCCACAATGTATGTCCGAACATGGCGACCTGTTGCTGATCCATCGCACACTGCAGAGTTTGTTTGTTTTTTGCGCCAATGTCCCACGTGTAGTCCTTCACACGTATTGGACTCCTCCCCTTTGCTCCAGTTCGCGGGCTTTTCTTCTTTTCTCAGTCTGAGTCACGCCCACGAACTAAGTGATGGGGGTGTGCCTGGTGGCGCAGTGCAATAGAAGCCCCCACGTGTAGTACTTCACACGGCTGAACTTCCCCCTCTTTCCACTCTTCTGCGCGGGCCTTTCCCTTAATTGGGTCATGTCCACGACTTCGAGCAGGGATGCACTTCGGCCAATGAAGGCCTGCCTATTCGCTTAACTCTTCCAACAGACACATTCAATACTGTGGTGCACAAACACTATACCAGACCCGAGCCCCCACGTGTAGCGCCCTCCTCACTCCCCTCTTTCTCTCGTCTCGTCTTTCTCTTGTCTAGGGGTATCTTAGAGGGGAGGGAGCGGGGACACCACGCCTGGCCTCCACCACATGTGTCAGTGCGGTATAAGCAACGTTTTTGTATTACCTTCGGGTCAGTGTTGTGCACCTGGATCCTCCCTCCAAGAGTCACCTTGAACAATGTCTGTCAGGAAATGAGCCCCACACCATTAAAGTTCAACACTCCTTTATTCTTCTTGAATGAACACAATCAGTTGAACTCCCTTAGTAGGAACAGAACAGGAAAGGAGGTGTGGATGCGAGTAGGCCCAGACACAATGTAGTCCTCCACTTTCCTTCCTGAAAGTGGGTTACGGTCTCCGCACGAGGGGGAATTTCCTTCCAGGCGGTCTCCGACGAGAGAGAGAGAAAAAAATAAAAAGAAACTGCGCTATAGTGTAAAACCTGGTAAATGATTAAAGTTTACCTAGAAAAAAAGAAATAAAGGAAAGCAGCAACTATTCTGAAAACAATCATCAGTGCATGTAAATAAGAAAAAATATATATAGTCGCGCTAACTTATGACTGAACATAAGCCCACCACTGAATAGTTGAAAAAATCCAAATACCAACAGTGATAAATCATATAGATACTCAATGAAGAACCATGAAAGATCAGTAAATTATAAATAATGATAAGGTGAGTGAACTATGATTAAACAGTTAATAAGATGATAGTCCACAACTGCTATATGAGACTCTCAAAGTTCATGTCTGAAAGTCCATGATAAACAATAAGTGTCCAAAAAAGCCAACGACAGAAAATCTTCTTATAATCCGTGACTTTCACCACCACCAGTAAGAATTCCTGCTTACCAAAAAGCGATGGTCCCCTATGACAGAGGACCTATAACAGCCTCAAATGATACTCAGTGGAACCTCCGGATTTCAGCAAATGATGAACTTCAATGGTTTAGTAGCCCGACAGCTCATACAACATCATACGAATGTTCAACATCAACATGAAAAGAAGGAAGGACACCGAATAGTGTAAAATCCTTGGTGTACATTTATTAAAAGAAAATTGGAATCATACTCACAAAAGCAGTTAAAAAGACAGCCTTAAAGTGTGTCAGCGCCGACCGGTCAGAGGCGCTGGCACACAAATACGTCCGTGGAAGCCGAGCAGTGGAGGGTGACGTCAGCACAAAGCTCGTATCCTGCCTGACGAGAGGCTCACCTGTCACCGGCAATATGCTGCACCGGGTCTTCAAGTGAGGAGCTCCCCCCGGTCCATTGCGCCTTCACGGATTCGGGTACCCACTCCCGGGGTTCCCTAGGATCTCCTTCCCTTGCGGAACTCAGTGTTGGGCACTGAGCTCCGGACCTCCATCCGAGTACCTCACCCCAGGCTAAAGGTGCCTGGGATGGAACACGACCTCCGATTGTCCTCTAGGCCTAGGCCACCCAGAGGACCGACACGAACCACCGTCCGCAAGCTGAAGGTGCTTGGGACTTCGACCCCGTGGCAAAGATGGCCGGCCCCTTTATACCCTCTCCCAGCAAGCACGGCGGGTTCCCCGCCCCACCATACCGCTGCCGAGGGAGGACAAAAAGGAGGCACAGCACACAGCAATGATTCAACCCCAGGCCAGGGCAACAGCGCTACCTACTGGGCTGCAGGGAATTTCACATCACCAATGTCTCTGCCAAGTTCAAATTTACACCCGGGAAAGTACATACCCGCTACATATAAGTATATAGAAAAGTAAAAACGTGAAAAAGTGTTGGGAGAAATGTGCTACAAAATGAGTGAGTAGTGTGGCAGTGTAGTGAGAATATTAATAAATTGACTTATATGCATATCAAATGCATATAGGGGAGCTTATCTATAGCAAAAAAAATAAAAATGCACCAGTGACTAAGAAGTAATTGTAATGAATGAAATATGTGAAAGTGTATGTGCATGTAGATGAATGTGTATATGTATGTGTGAGTGTCAGTATATGTATGCATGTATGTATGTATGAGATGTAGTATGTATGAAAGTCAGTGTGAGTGTGTGTGTATAGTGAAAAAATGTGTAGTAAGAAAGATGAAATTGCTCCATTTAACTGACCTTGTCAAGGTGCAGCATGTGGAAATTGATGCCTCGGATTGACAGCCGCAGAAAGGAAGAGATGGTCTGTCCCCAGCTAGGTCTCATCTGTTTTTATTTATTGCTCTGTGTAAATGGTTTTGTACAGAGCAGCCCCGATCCTCCTCTTCTCGGTTCCCTCCCTCCTGCCCAGTGCCCCCACAGCAAGCAGCTTGTTATGGGGGCACCCGTGCTCTGTGGGTCCATTCAGACACGGAGCCGTGGCTTGGCCACGCCCCCATCTCAAAGTTTAAACTTTTAAAGGACTATGTTTATTTTAACGTTAAACTTTACCAAAATAATAAATAATTAAATAACACATAAATAAACAAGCATTTAGATAACATCTCGACTAAATCAGAACTTTGCTTTCCTGGCCTTCACAGCTGCACATTTTAAAATAACATCATCAAAATCAATGAATTTCGCCATCGGGCTCTCTCCTGTGTAACCTACCACAGTCCCCTGCAGGGCGCTGAGCAGGCTAATTTTGGGCCGGCATCACAAACCCGCCCCTGTAAATGATGCAGCCGGTGCCGGTGAGCCGATCTGCACACGGTCACAGATGGGGGTGACACCATCACGGTCGGATATCACTTTCTTCTCAATGGTGTCACTCGGGTGCTGTCCGCACCCCCCATAGTGACGCCACTGCACCCTGTCCAATCAGAGAACAGTTTTGCCTTTACTTCAATATAAGTTCCACCATTTGCACCTGGACTGTGTTATTGCCACTGCACCACGCGGCACCCACCCACATACTAGCTACACTGTTTACCCATTTACACCTACTGAATCCTAAGGAGCTCCAGTAGCTAGGTGAATTGGACCAACCTGGGCCTTACATGCTGACTGGCTACATTATTTCCTTTCTTTTACAGGAGGCTGGACAACCATCAGCAGTGAAGAAAAATTCCTAACAGTTGGTCAAAAACCAAAATCTCCAATACTGAGTCAAGCTCCTAAAAATGAATACAATTCTTTTTTTGACCATAGACTTTGATTGATGATGCGAAGGGAATGGCAAACCAAACTTTCTTTAGTGGTTTTGTCTTGTTAGGATTTTCGAATGAACAGGTTTTACTTTCCTTGATGATCCTCACGATTTATACTATGATTCTTGTTGGAAACCTCACCATCTTTAGCGTCATCAAGATTGACATTCACCTTCACACGCCTATGTACTTTTTCCTCAGCTACCTATCCATATTAGATGTCTGTTACTCTTCCGTTACCCTTCCGGCTATGTTGGCCATGGCCCTAACAGGCAACACAAGAGTGTCCTTCAACCTTTGTTTTACTCAGCTCTATTTTTTTGTCTCTCTTGGTGGGGCGGAATGTCTTCTTCTGGCTGCAATGGCTTACGACCGATATGTGGCAATATGTGACCCTCTTTGCTACCCCGTAGTTATGAACAAGATATTCTGTTCCTATTTGGTTGGAGGATCTTGGTTTTTTGGATTCTTGAACTCTGTTCTTCACACCACATTGACATCTAAGCTGACTTATTGTAGAGATCGGCGTGTGAACCACTTTTTCTGTGATGTTCCGGCCATGTTGAACGCTTCCTGCGCTGATACTCACGCCAGCCAAATATTACTTTATATAGTCAGTGTTTTTCTTGGCATGACTCCGTTTGTGTTCGTCATTGCTTCCTATACTCAGATCATTTCAACCATTTTGAAAATCGCCTCAGCCACCGGTAGAAAAAAGGCCTTCTCCACTTGCTCCTCCCACCTCATTGTGGTTTCGGTCTTCTACGTGACTGCCAACTTCAACTATATTGGTCCAAAACCAGGGGAATCCTTTGATATCATACGACTATCTTCCATTTTGTACAGTGTTCTCACCCCTCTGTTCAATCCCGTTATATACTGTCTGAGGAATCAAGAGGTGCAACAGGCCTTGAAGAAAGCATTTACCAGGAATTATTCTGCTCTAAAATGATCATTATGTGCAGGGCCTGCTGATAAGGCAGTACAGCCAGCCCTCCTGTACTGGGCCCGGGCACCATCAGTTCAAAATGGGGGCCCAAGCACCTGCTGAGCAGGAAGGCTGGCTATACTGTATTATTGCAGCCACCGATCCTCTTCTGCTTCCTCCTGCAGCGCTGCCAGATTCTCTTCCTCTGGCTCCACAGCAGGGGGATTGGTCCCAGCACATGCGTCCCTTACATCTGCTGTCCAGGCCCCCCCGTTTGCCCTTTTTACCCGCAACACCTCTGGCTTCCCTCCTCTCCTCTTATGCCAGAAGCTACTGCAGGCACAAAAGGGAAATGTTTCAGGTTTGAGAGCGGGGAAAGGAGCCGGTAGCTAGGTGAAAGAGTGAAAGAGAGACCCACGAGAGTGAAAGAGAGAGAGAGAGCTGTGCGTGATGTCATTAGCCTAGGCTTTTTAACCACTTCCCGACCGCGCCATGTACAAAAGACGTCCACAGCGCGGTCGAGTTATCCTGAGTGGACGTCCCAGGGACGTCCTCACAGAATCTTGCTCCCGCGCGCCCCCCAGGGCGCGCTCCAGGATATGTCCGTGACCGCCGGGTCCGGAAGACCCGGCGCATCACGGATCACGGTAGATGGCCGCTAATCGCGGCCGTTTACCACGTGATCGCTCCGTCAAATGACAGAGCGATCACTTGTAAACAGACCGGCGTCATTTGATGACGCCGGTTCCTCCCTCCCCTCTCTGTACCGATCGGTACAGTGTGAGAGGAGAGGGGAGGGAGCGGATCATGTCCGCTCCCTCCCCCATGTCAGCTGTGGGCTGGATCTGTGACAATTGCAGTCACAGATCCAGCAATCCATCCATCCCTGCTCAGCCATCCCTGTGCAATACTCTGCCAATACTCTGCAATACACCCTGTGCAATACTCTGCAATACACCCTGTGCAATACTCTGCAATACCCTGTGCAATACTCTGCAATACCCTGTGCAATACTCTGCAATACACCCTGCCAATACTCTGCAATACCCTGTGCAATACTCTGCAATACACCCTGCCAATACTCTGCAATACCCTGTGCAATACTCTGCAATACACCCTGCCAATACTCTGCAATACACCCTGTGCAATACTCTGCAATACACCCTGTGCAATACTCTGCAATACACCCTGTGCAATACTCTGCAATACACCCTGTGCAATACCCTGCCCATACTCTGCAATACCCTGTGCAATACCCTGCCCATACTGTGCAATACCCTGCCCATACCCTGCCATACTCCGCAATACTCCACAATACCCAGCAATACTCCACAATACCCGGCAATACTCCACAATACCCAGCAATACTCCACAATACCCGGCAATACTCCACAATACCCAGCAATACTCCACAATACCCGGCAATACTCCACAATACCCGGCAATACCCGGCAATACTCCACAATACCCGGCAATACTCCACAATACCCGGCAATACTCCACAATACCCAGCAATACTCCACAATACCCTGCAATACTCCACAATACCCTGCAATACTCCACAATACCCTGCAATACTCCACAATACCCTGCAATACCCGGCAATACCCCGCAATACTCCTCAATACCCCGCAATACTCGTCAATACCCGGCAATACCCGTCAATACTCCTCAATACCCGGCAATACTCCTCAATACCCGGCAATACTCTGCAATAACCACTTCCCGCCCGCCCGCCGGCCGTCATATGACGTC
The DNA here is from genome assembly GCA_029206835.1 of Rana muscosa. Taxonomy (NCBI): domain Eukaryota; kingdom Metazoa; phylum Chordata; class Amphibia; order Anura; family Ranidae; genus Rana; species Rana muscosa. The sequence continues at coordinate 284,213,814 of CM055124.1, forward strand.
CTTGACTTTGTGCGGAGATATCTGAATGATGGGAGCAGCTACAGGCATCATTCAGATATTCGCTTTTTCAGCTGGCGATTCCCTACACCATAAGAACAATCATAGCGGCTGTTCCACCGCTTGATCGCTCTTACGGAAGGTGAGAGGGGATGCCCCCCCCTCCCGCTGCCCTCCGGTGCTTCTACCGACTCACCGCTACGATCAAAGCCAAGATTGTTTTTTTTTTGTTTGTTTTTTAGGCTTCCCAGCCTAGAGGTGAGATGTGGGGTCTTATTGACAACCCCCCCATATCTCACTGTAAAGAGGACCTGTCATGCCATATTCCTATTACAAGGGATGTTTACATTCCTTGTAATAGGAATAAAAGTGCTAAAAAAAAAAATTTGGGGCGGAAAAACATGTCAAACTAAAATAAATAAAGTAAAATGAACAATAAAATATATATATATTTTTTAAAGCGCCCCTGCCCCCGCGAGCTCGCATGCAGAAGTGAACGCATACGTAAGCCCCGCCCACATATGAAAACGGTGTTCAAGCCACACGTGAGGTATCGTTGCGAACGTTAGAGCGAGAGCAATAATTTTGGCCCTAGACCTCCTCTGTAACTCAAAACATATAACCAGTAAAAATATTTAAAGCATTGCCTATGGGGATTTTTAAGTAGCGAAGTTTGGCGCCATTCCACGAGCGTGTGCAATTTTGAAGGGTGACATGTTAGGTATCTATTTACTCGGCGTAACTTCATCTTTCACATTATGCAAAAACACTGGGCTAACTTTACTGTTTTTTTTTTTTTCTTTTAGGCACAAAACAGTTTTTTTCCGTAAAAAACGCGTTAGAAAAATTTCTGCGCAAATACCGTGCAAGATAAAAAGTTGCAATGACCACCATTATATTCTTTAAGGTCTTTGCTAAAAAAACATATATAATGTTTTGGGGTTCTATGTAATTTTATAGCAAATAAATGATGATTTTTACATGTAGGAGAGAAATGTCAGAATTGGCCTTGGTGCTCCAGAACGCCTGAAGGTGCTCCCTGCATGTTGGGCCTCTGTATGTGGCCACGCTGTGTAAAAGTCTCACACATGTGGTATCGCCATACTCGGGAGGAATAGCAGAATGTGTTTTGGGGTGTAATTTGTGGTATGCATATGCTGTGTGTGAGAAATAACCTGCTAATATGACAATTTTGTGAAAAAAAAAAAAAGAAAAAAAAATCTTGATTTTTGCAAAGAATTGTGGGAAAAAATGACAACTTCAAAAAACTCACAATGACTCTTTCTAAATACCTTGGAATGTCTTCTTTCCAAAAAGGGGTCATTTGGGGGGTATTTGTACTTTTCTGGCATGTTAGGGTCTCAAGAAATGAGATAGGCCGTCAGTACTTCAGGTGTGATCAATTTTCAGATATTGGCACCATAGCTTGTGGACTCTATAACTTTCACAAAGACCAAAAAATATCCACCAATTTGTACTTATTTTTACCAAAGATATGTAGCAGTATAAATTTTGGCCAAAATGTATGAAGAAAAAATACTAATTTGCAAAATTTTATAACGGAAACAAAGAAAAATTCATTTTTTTACAAAATTTTCAGTCTTTTTTCTCTTATAGCGCAAAAAATAAAAAACCCAACAGTGATTAAATACCACCAAAAGAAAGCTCTATTTGTGTGAAAAAAAGGACAAAAATTTCATATGGGTACAGTGTTGTATGACTGAGTAATTGTCATTCAAAATGTGAGAGCACCGAAAGCTGAAAATTTGTCTGGTTAGGAAGGGGGTTTAAGTGCCCAGTTGTCAAGTGGTTAAATTTCAACATCTAAACAGTCTAAACAGTCAGACGGAGTTCTAAGTACTGTATTTCACTATATAACCTCAGTTTACTGTTATAAATAAGTGTAAAATGTAAAACTCCGGGGGGTGTACAAAGATGTCCGCTTGTCCCCTTCTCACTGTATCCTTAGTGTGGAGGAGTGCGTAGTGTAGCAAGATGGCGGTGTTTCGTCACATTCGGCTACCCATCATGGTTTTAGTGTGCTGTTTTGTCGTAAAAGTGTTGGAACGCATATGGCGGCGGCGCGCATGCGCACTCCAGTGGGTAGCTAAATGTGATGGGTCGCCATATGTGACGAAGCACCGGCAGTCCCGATCCAGGAGAGCTGCAGTGACAGGAGGGAGGAGCTGGAGGGGCAAGAGAGCACAACCTGCACCTCCTCCTGGCTCTCTCCTCCTCGCCAGATCTGGTTCGTCTCCTCCAGCGCTAAGCTAACAGGAGTGGTGAAGCCGCTGTCACTACTCATGTCAGCTTGTAGGTAGGAGCTTTACATGCAGCGCCCTACTACCTCACATGTAACCACCGCACCCAAGGCAGCCATCCCTCCTACCCACCCCTTGTCCCGGCCCTGGTAGCCACCTTCTCTCTAAGACTTGGTAGGAGGAATCTAAAAACTCTATTCCTAAAGATTCTCCATTCCTCCGTTGGTGGACTGTTCCTCAGCGTCATCACATTCAATCTAGGTCTTTGGGCCCTGCACCAGTTTGGATGAGGTTAGGACCTTGGAGCACTGGAACATAGGGGAGAAGATGGTGCAGGGCCCACTCTAGCAGCATGGAGGAGTGAAGAATTGGATAAGTAGATCATCTTTTCTATATCTTCCACACTTAAAAGAGCAGTTAATTCTTGCAGTGTGGATGCAGCCTTAATTACTACAATGGATTTTTTTTTATGTTTCAGGGAGTTGGGCTTTTAATACGAAAGTAAAACTGTGATCCTTATCCGCTTGCTGACCGTATAATATAGAGGCGCTACTGCGCCAAATCAAGTATCTAGTACCTGATCTGACACTTCCAGGTAAGGGGCTCCCTTCCGCTGTGATTACACACAGCGGAAGCCGATCTGTGGATGCCGGGCACTGGATGTCTGCCAGCACCCACCGATCGTCAGGCAGAGACACAGAACAGAGCTCTGGCTATGTAAACAAGGCAGATCTCTGTTCTGACAGCGGGAAGGAATGGATTTTGTGTCTCTGCAAAGCAGGGACTAGGATCCATGTCTTTCCTTAGTAAAAGAACCTCCCAGTAAAACACTGGTTAGGCACACAGTTAACCCTTTGATAGTCCCTGATGTTAACCCCTTCCCATCCAGTGTCATTTGTACAGTGCCAGTGCATATTTTTAGCAATGGTCACTGTATTGGTGTCATTGGTTCCAAAGTGTCAGTTAGTGTCAGAATTTTCGCAGATCACCGTCATTACTAGTAAAAAAAAAACTAACACAAATAAAACAAAATAAAAATATCCCATATTTTGAAGACGCCAAAACTTTTGCGCAAACCAATCTATATACGCTTATTGGTATTTTTTTTTACCAAAAACATGTAGCAGAATAGACATTGACCTAAATTCATGAAGATTTTTTTTTTTTTATTGGATATGTTTTTTTTTTTTTTTGCAGAAAGTAAAAAATATTGTTTTTCTCCCAAAATTGTCGGCCTTTTTTTTGTTTACAGAGCAAAAAAATAAAAAAGGCAGAGGTGATCAAATACCACCAAAAGAAGGTTCTATTTGTGTGAAAAAAAGGACATCAATTTTATTTGTGTACAGCGGGACACGTCAGCGCAATTGCCAGTTAAAGTAACGCAGTGTCGTACCGCTAAAAAATGGCCTGGTCATGAAGGGGGGTAAATCTTCCAGGGGGCAAGTGGTTAAATTAGTTTTTTTTTTATAAATATATATATATATATATATATATATACACACTGTACAAATATTTGAGGCTTAAATGTTGCAAATATCAGAATTTTTTGGGCAATGTCTAAATATACTTTAGACATTCTATACTTTAGTTCAATGACAAACCGCCTGTGATCTTCATTAACACAAATGAATTTAAAAATGTATACAATGACACGCCAGGATACTAAAAGTAATGACACTTCTATAATATTTTCCTGAATGTTATAAAAAAAAATTGTACAAAAAAACTTTAATAAACTTATTGAAAAAGAAAAATAGTTTACAGATTAGGTTGATAAGGATGTATGATGGGTAAATACCATCACCAATACTTTTTCCCCCTCACTGTATATGCCATACCTAGCCGATCCACCTAGAAGCTGGAAATGTCTGAAGTAGACACCACTACTACAGTGATCTGCACTAGCTTCTCCGAGGTCGATTGTACAACACGGGACCCATTCAAAGAATACTTTGCATTTTCTGAATAACCGCAAAGCATTTTCTGATTGGATAAAGTGGAGAGGCTGGATGGTGATGCCATAATCTCCACCTCGTCAAACCAGGGAACCCTTTGCATCGATTGAGAAAATGCTAAGCTTTTCTGTGAATGGCGCCTGTGCTGATTAGACAAAATTCCTGTATTCAGTAAACAATAGGGCAGCCACTTGGCATGGGACCCAGAAGCTAGTGGAGATCACTTTAGTAGTAGTAGTGGTGCCTATTACAGTGATGTCCAGCTTAGAAGCATCCCACAGGTATGGTATCCCCCTAGTAATTACCATATTTATCGGCGTATAACACGCGCCGGCGTATAACACGCACCCCAAGTTTAGGAGGGAATTTTAAGGAAAAAAACTTTTAGGAGGGAAGTGTAAGGAAAAAAACTTACATTTAAATGCCCATCAATGCAGCCTTATCAGTGTCCATCTGCAGCCTTGTACATCATTGCAGCCTTGCCCAGTGTCCATCTGCAGCCTTGCCCAGTGCCTTTGCAGCCTTGCCCAGTGTCCATCTGCAGCCTTGCCCAGTGCCTTTGCATTTGCAGCCTTGCCCTGGCCTGATTTAAATTTGGCGCAGATTTCCGCCTACTGTGAGCGGAGCCGAGATACAGAAAGCCGAGTGTACTTCGGCTAGACTCGGCTCTGCTCACAGTCCCGCCCATCTCCACTGATTGCGAGAGGAGCCGAGATACACAAAGACGAAGTACACTCGGCTTTACTCGGCTCCTCTCGCAGTCACGCCCACCTCCACTGATTGCGAGCGATGCTGACATACAGAAAACCGAGTGTACTTCGGCTAGACTCGGCTCTGCTCACAGTCAGGGGCGGGACTGCGAGAGGAGCCGAGACTAGCTGAAGTACACTTGGCTTTCTGTATGTCAGCGGCGCTCGCAATCAGTGGAGGTGGGCGTGACTGCGAGAGGAGCCGAGTAAAGCCGAGTGTACTTCGGCTTTGTGTATCTCGGCTCCGCTCGCTCACAATCAGCGGGGGGATCGGCGGGGATCGGCGTATAACACGCACCCACGATTTTCCCCTGATTTTAAGGGGGAAAAAGTGCGTGTTATACGCCGATAAATACGGTACTATGTCTACAAATCATGATACATTAGTGCTCCTTACACTTGTGGTCAGTGGGAAGAATTTCTCCCTTACAGATAGCTAAAAAGATCAATGGTGTCACTGGTTACTTATCTGAGAGGCAGAAATTGCTCACTGCTCAAGGAGCCCCCTAGCGACCTCTGGAGCAGGGATCTCCAAACTTTCTGAACAAAGGGCTGGTTTATTGTCCTTTACACTTTAGGGGGGCCGAACTGTGGCCATCTGGAGTAGAAAATGTCCCAGCATCATTTGGAGTAAGAAATGCCCCATCTTTGGTGTCATTGGTAGGAACTGTGTCGTGTCATTGGGAGGAATTGTGCCCCAATGTTGGTGTCATTGAGAGGAATTGTGCTCCAATGCTGGTAAAATAGTGCCCCAAGGGCCAGATAAAAGCAGGCAAAGGGCTGCATCAAGCCTCTGGGCTGCAGTTTGGAGACCACTGATCTGGAGGAACCTCAGGGATCCATGGAACCCTGGTTGAAAAACCCTGGTATATACAGTACATACATACATTGGTGCAAGCTATGTAACTATGTAAAAATATCCATACGTGAAAATCATCTATAAAGGCAGGATTTGTTCTCACAAAGGTTAGCTGTCCATCTCTTTTTGTTCTTCCTTGGAAGTGGGGTGGCTTCTTAGCACAAAACTGCTGTCGAAAGCTCAAAGCATGGAAAGCAGCATTCCAAATCAAAATTAACTTTGATTACCGTATATACTCGATTATAAGCCGACCGAATATTAGCTGAGGCACCTAATTTTACCACACAAATCTGGGAAAATGTATTGACTTGAGTATAAGCCTAGGGTGGGAAATTCAGCAGCTACTGTAAGTGGAAAAGAGAGTCAACAATGCCCATTTGCAGCCTCACTGTGCCCATTTGCAGCCTCACTGTGCCCATCTGCAGCCTCACTGTGCCCATCTGCAGCCTTACTGTGCCTCACTGTGTCCATCTGCAGCCTCACTGTGCCCTCACTCATTTACCTTTGATCTCCCGCTGTGTCATGCTGCAGTCGGCGGCCGTCCATTGTAACAAAGCCCCGCCTCCTCCCCGTCCGTGATAGACGGAACACTGATCCCAGCATTGTATGTGTTCAGTGTTCCGTCTATCATGCATGAGGAGGAGGCAGGGCTTTGTTACAATGGACGGCCGCCGACTGCAGCATGACACAGGGATACGCGATCACGGACGAGGAGGAGGCGGGGCTTTGTTACAATGGATGGCCGCCGACTGCAGCATGACACAGCGGGATACTCGAGTATAAGCCTAGGGGGGCTTTTTCAGCATCAAAAAATGTGCTGAAAAAGTCGGCTTATAGTATATACCAGTGTTTCTCAACTCCAGTCCTCAAGGCGCCCCAACAGGTCATGTTTTCAGGCTGTCCATTATTTTGTACAGGTGATTTGATCAGTTTCACCGCCTTAGTAATTTCAACAGCTGTTTCATCTGAGGGAAATCCTGAAAACATGACCTGTTGGGGCGCCTTGAGGACTGGAGTTGAGAAACACTGGTATATACGGTAGTTATAACTAAAACTTTGCATAACCAAGACCCTTCATCTTCCTTAGGGCGCTTTTAAAATCCTTATTCCTCAGTGTATATATGATGGGGTTCAGGGTGGGGGTGATTACAGCATAAAACACAGGAACTATCTTTTCTTCTTCCGATTAATATTTCGACGTTGACTTCAAATACGCGGAGAAAGAAGTTCCGAAGAACAAGGTCACAACAATGAGATGAGATGTACAAGTGGAGAAGGATTTTTGCTGTCCATCTTTAGATCTGATCTTTAGTATGGTGGAAATGATGTGAATATATGATATGAAAGTCAACAGGAAAGATCCATATCCATAAGCACCGCCAACAATGAATAGGACAATCTCAGCATGCATAGTTTGACCACAGGCCACCTTCAGCAAGGGTGGGATGTCACAAAAAAACTAATTTATCCTGTTGGAAGAGCAAAATGTAAGGTGGAAAGTACAACTCGTATGGATCATAGAGTTTACAAACCCACTAAACCAGGAGCAGCCACTCAATGTGACACATTTACATCTGTCCATGATCATCACATAATGCAATAGGTGGCAGACGGCTACATATCGGTCATAAGCCATGACAGCTAGTAAGGTGCACTCAATACTGCCTAGGGCTATGAAAAAATACACTTGGGCAGCACAAGCCATGAAGGAGATGGAACTGGTCTTCAAGAGAAAATTAAAAAGCATTTTAGGAATGGTCACCGAGGTATAAAAGATCTCTAGAAGAGACAGGTTGCCGAGGAAGAAATACATGGGAGTGTGGAGCTCGGCACTAAAGGTAGTTGTGACGAGGATAAGAGCGTTTCCTAGGAGAGTCGATATGTAAAATATAAAAAAGATAGAGAAATTTGTACAGAGATCAGGGCTGGAAATCCAAGGAGGATGAACACTGTCACCGTACTGGTATTCATCATTGCAATAATAAAAATTACAACAAAATGCTGAAATAGAAAAATAAGATCAAGGAACATGAGATAGACAGGACAAAAGTTCTGACAAGAAGGAAGTCCCCCACTTTTGAAACCCCGCTCTTCCCCAAAGGAGGTGTGTATGCTTTACTTTCTTTTTTTACTTACCTTTTTACTGAAGTCTTCTGGCTGGTCATGTGACACGTTGGGTCCTCTTCCTCTCCCCATCTTCTCCAGTGGTGGCAAAGGAATGACGCCCTGCTGCCTTCATAGCATGTCCTCAGTCTTCAGGGTTAAATGATGCTCAGCTCCAGACTAGAGGTGAGTATTGCAGCCTAAGCCTCTTCTTTTATATTGTTCACTTCACTAGTAAAAAAAAAAAAAAAAAATTAAAACTTGCTGTATATTTTTATGCTCTTTGCCGTTAACATGACCCATCATCAACAAAAAAAAAAACCTCAATACAAATTCTCCTACTCCTGACATTTGTAGAAATACCATACAGTGCATCCGGAAAGTATTCACAGCGCTTCACTTTTTCCACATTTTATTATGTCACAGCCTTATTCAAAATGGATTAAATTAATTATTTTTCTCAAAATTCTACAAACAATACTCCGTAATGACAAAGTGAAAATGTCTGACATTTGGTGTTTACAAGTTAAAATCCGTATTTTTTGCTAGAAAATTACTTAGAACCCCCAAAAATTATATATATTTTTTTAGCAGAGAATTTAGAGAATAAAATGGCGATTCTTGCAATATTTTATGTCACACAGTATTTGTGCAGCGGTGTTTTAAATGCAACTTTTTTGGAAAAATTTACTTTCATGAATTTGAAAAAAATTTAAAAGTAAAGTTAGCCCAATTTTTTTGTATAATGTGAAAGATGATGTTATGCCGAGTAAATAGATACCAAACATGTCATGCTTTATAATTGCACGCACTCGTGGAATGGCGACAAACTACGGTACCTAAAAATCTCCATAGGCGACGCTTAATTTTTTTTTAACGGTTACCAGGTTAGAGTTACAGAGGAGGTCTAGGGCTAGAATTATTGCTCTTTGCTCTGACGATCGTGGCGATACCTCACATGTGTGATTTGAACACCGTTTACATACGCGGGCGCGACTTCCGTATGCGTTTTCTTTGCTGCGCGAGCTCGCAGGGACAGGGGCACTTTAAAAAAAAAAATGTTTTCTTATTTATTTTTATAATATAAAATTGTGGGTTTTTTTTAAATGTAAACACCCCTTGTGACAGTAATAAGTGGTAACAGGTACTCTTTATGGAGGGATCGGAGGTCTAAAAGACCCCCAATCCCTCCTTTGCACTTCAAAGTATTCAGATCGCTGAAAACTGTGATTCTGAATACCGTGTATTTTTTTAAAATCCGGCACCATTGGCAGCCGAGTAACCCGGACGTGACATCATGACGTCGCTTCCGTGGTTACATTGAAGAGACTGAATCGAAGCCGTTTGCGGCTTCGTTTCAGTCTCTCGCTAGGTGCCGGAGGTGGCGCATCGTGGATCGGGTCTCCTGGTGGGACGGGAGGCCCGGTAAGAGCGGCGGAGGCGGCGGGATGTCCCCTCCCGCTCCTCCGGGATAACAACCAAGCGGCTTTTAGCCGCATCGGTTGTTATCCCTGGAAAGCCAGTCGCTGGCTCTAAAAAATTATACCGGATGATGCCTGCAGCTGCGGGCATCATCCCGGTATAACCTCCGAAAGCCGAGGCCGCATATCTGCGTATGCTCGGTGGGAAAGGGTTAAATCAGAGAACATGTCAGAGCACAAACCAAGCCATGAAGTCCAAGGAGTTGTCTGTAGACCTCCGAGACAGGATTGTATGGAGACACAGGTCTGGGGAAGGGTACAGAAAAATTTCCTGCAGCATTTAAGGCCCCAATGAGCACAGTGGCCTCCATCGTCCCTAAATGGAAGAAGTTTGGAACCACCAGGACTCTCCCTAGAGCAAAGGCTGTGAATACTTATGTACACAGGATTTTTTTTGTTTTTTAATAAATTTGCAAACATTTCAAGCAAACTTCTTTCACATTGTCATTATGGGGTATTGTTTGTAGAATTTTGAAGAAAATAATGAATTTAATCCATTTTGGAATAAGGCTGTAACATAACAAAATGTGGAAAAAGTGAAGCGCTGTGAATACTTTTCAGATGCACTGTATATGTGTGTTGTTGTTTGTCTTTTTTTTTTTTTTTTAATTCTCCTCTGATTAGAAGATGACACAATGTATAATTCTCTAGTCAGTAAAAAGACACAATGTATTCTGAAGGAGAAAGAGAGAGAGTACAGTGGTGGGTTTTACTAAATGATCATTGTGATAGCCAATCACATGCTATCACAGCAATCATGTGATTAAGAGCCGGTCCTCCCAGCTTCCAATCATTATATGAGACATGGTGTAACTCTGCCTCCAAGTTGACACAAAGGGGTTTGAATGACTATTAAAGGTAACCATCCTCACCTGTGATCTGTTTGCTTGTAATTAGTGTGTGTGTATAAAAGGTCAATGAGTGTCTGGACTCCTGACAGACCCTTGCATCTTTCATCCAGTGCTGCACTGACGCTTCTGGATTCTGAGTCATGGGGGAAGCAAAAGAATTGTCAAAGGATCTGCGGGAAAAGGTAGTTGAACTGTATAAAACAGGAAAGGGATATAAAAAGATATCCAAGGAATTGAGAATGCCAATCAGCAATGTTCAAACTCTGATCAAGAAGTGGAAAATTTTATTGTTCTGGTGAAACCAAACCACGGTCAGGTAGACCAACTAAAATTTCAGCCACAACTGCCAGGAAAATTGTTGGGGATGCAAAGAAAACCCCACAAATAACTTCAGGTGAAATACAGGACTCTCTGAAAACATGTGGTGCGGCTGTACAAGATGCACAATAAGGAGGCACTTGAAGAAAGATGGGCTGCATGGACAAGTCGCCAGAAGAAAGTCATTACTACCCAAATGCCACAAAGTATCCCGCTTACAATACGCCAAACAGCACAGAGACAAGCCTCAAGCCTCGTACACACGACCGAGTTTCTCGTCCAAAACCGGCAAGAAAAGTGCCGCGTGAGCTTTTTTGTCGAGAAAAACGTTCGTGTGTATGGTTTTACGACGAGAAAATTGCCGTGAATCTCGACGAGAAAATAGAGAACCTGCTCTCTATTTTCTCTTCAGGATTCCAGATTTCCTCGTCGTGTTTCTCGTCGGCCTGTTTTGTGACGAGAAAATGGTTCGTGTGTATGCTTTTACGACTCTTCCAAAAGCGCGCATGCTCAGAAGCAACTATGAGACGGGAGCGCATCTTCTGGTAAAACAAGCCTTCGTAATGGAGAGAGCACATTCGTCACGCTCCAAATTTTTGCATCGTTTAAATGTTGTGCATTGAAATCTTCGTTAGAATGTGACATTAATCCAAACGAATGAACTTCTTTTGCTGCTGATATTCACACAGAGTTATGACTATCTTTTTTTAACCTTTTTCATGCTGCTCTTAAGAAGATTTATGTGTATTATATCGTGCAAGTTTTTAGGAATATTAAAAAATTTGATATTTTTCTAACTGATGTTAATTGTAATTTCGCAATGTTTTGATAGTGATCTCCCATTGAATCTTTTAATATATATTATTTACATTTTACACCCTTTTTTGGGAAAGACGATTTAGTTATTTTTTTGGGGGGTTGTTATCTGTCCCTTTTTTTGTCAGTCAAATGTATCTGCTTACTCCAAAGCTAGATTTTACATTTTTACAAATACACATAGTCAAGTATGAACTTAAAGAAAAATAACATTTATTCATGTTTGAACTAAAATAAAGAGAAGGCAGCGCTGGAGAAGCTGCTGCCATTTGTGCATCCCAGGGACCCCAGAGCACACAGCAACCCTGTGTGGACACTAAAATTGGGAGCTTGAGAAGGCCAACATTTCTGAACACAATCTGATGCTGGCCTCCCAGAGGTCAGGAACAGCAGCAGGTGAGATATATGTCCCAAGTGTGTGGTACTACAACAGGCTGCCTTCTGTCCGACCACAATGAAGCAAGGCCATCACTTCCTCGTCTTCCTGGCAACCTTCCCTGCAACCTTTCCTGAAGCCTTCCCTGCAGCCTTCCTTCTTTGTTTGGCTGGAGGCTGGGCCACTGGAGGGGTACTCCTGTCAGGAGGAGGTGGAGGAGAAGGGGGTGGGGCAGAAGAACAAGGTGGAGGTGAAGGAGAAGGGGGTGGGGCAGAAGAAGAATGTGGAGGTGGAGGAGGAGGTTGAGGTTGGGACAGTTGTGCCACCTCACAAATAGCTGTATTGGGGGTAATTTTTCCCCTCACCCCCTTGTTGAGCAAGGTGATGAGCAGGGGCTCGCATAGGAGGCGTTGCTCCATGCTCATCACCTTGAACTTTGCCTCCACTAGGCCGGCAATGGCCTCTTCAGGGGATGTGGGCTCTTTGAGGGTGGCATGGGCCTCTTTAATAAGGGCCATTGCTGCCTCACTGGTGGTCCTGTCCCTCCTGCCTCTTTTGGGAAGCCCGATGGGAGGCACCTGGGATCTGGTGCTTCTCCTTTGCCCTGCCACCTCCTGGGTGCCACTGGGCCCTGCCACCTCCTGGCTGCCACTGGGCCCTGCCACCTCCTGGCTGCCACTGGGCCCTGCCACCTCCTGGCTGCCACTGGGCCCTGCCACCTCCTGGCTGCCACTGGGCCCTGCCTCCTCCTGGCTGCCACTGGGCCCTTCCTCCTCCTGCCTGACAGTTTCCAGACCCTCCTCCTGGCTGATTTCATCCTGTGTATGAAAAAGGGACATAGTTTAATATGTTGCTTTAATCTTTGCATCAAACTTTATAAACATGATTGAAGCAATTAGAATGTAAATCCAGAAATCATTTTTTCTAATTTACACCTACATCAGATTGACTATTTAGCACCCAATTAAGTGCAGACTAATGTCTCGAGATCTTGATTTCACTTGTGGAACCCAAAATATTGTATGTTTCTCATCTTGACATATTTGTCAAACATTAATTTTATCACAATGCAATTTCATTTAATACTATACCTGGCTCCAGATGGCCAAATCTGGATCATCCAGGATGGCTGCCTCCTCTTGCTCCAGAGAAGGTTCAGGTTGGCTGCAGGGAAGTCTGGGGGGAAGAGTGGAGAGTGATGGCCTTGCCTCAATGTGGTCATCCAGGAAGGACATCCTGCTGTAGTACCACAAAATCGGGACATACACATCATCTGCTGCTGCTCCTGACCTCTGAGAAGCCAGGACCTTAGAGCGTTCAGTCCTGTAGGTACCTCTCAAGCTCCCAATTTTAGTGTCCACTTGTTTTGCTGTGGCTGTGGGCACCTTGGTCTGCACAAATGGGAGCAGCTTCTCCAGCGCTGCTTTTCTCACCCCTCTTTTTTTGTGGATGGGGTTTTTCGTCTCCCACAGAGCCGGCAGCTCCCTTACCCGGTCAATAAATTCCGCCAGGAACTCTTTGTCGCTAATAAAGACATTCATATTGTATCTGCAAGTTTAAGAAATAATATATAACTAATGTGAGGCAAACAGTCTAACCTCCTTAACATCGTAGTCACCATATATATCCTACAACATTCTCAAGACAGTATAGGCCAACAATTTGTCCAAGTCACAAAATCACATACCTTCGTTCGCACGTCCGTAACTTGAACTTCTCTCTCCGCACACCGAACGTAGTATAGTCACATGTGTGTTTGCTATATACACACCACGCATGCGTCAAAATACGAACACGTCGCTCCGCACACGTCGCCCGCCCATGACGTTCTAACTAACATCTTTTCCCCGCCCCTTCTCTTTCGGCGCGCAGACAGATATGGCGGAGTTACAGCAGGTGTCTGATAATTCCGCAACTAACGAGGAGGAGACAAGCCCGGAGACCGAGGAAACGTCACGATCAAGGAGGAGATTTAAGGCATCGAATATGTCTTATGCGGAGATGGTGGACATCTTGCTCAAGTCTGATTATGACGCAAAGCATGGGCCGTATAGCAAACCAAATAGAAGGAAGGCCAAAATCCTCACTAAAGTCGTGAAGAGTCTGAAGACGAATTTCGGGGTGAAACGCTCAAATGAGCAGCTCAGAAAGAGGTGGTCAGACCTCAAAGCAGAGCAGTTAAGGAGCATTAAGAGAATGCTATCAAAAAGTAAGTAAAATGTACACTTTTCTACTATTAATCCTTTTCTAAACTGACATGTTGCTGGTTTTGTTTTTTTTTCTTATTGGACTCCCTTCCAAAATGTAATATTTTGAACTTGGTTGGGCACAGTAATTGTTCGTTACGTTACAGACACTATCCGCTGTTTTGGCTTATTTTACAGCCACAAAACTAATTAGACATCTGCCATTTTTTTGGAAATTTGGGGCACAAATTTTTAGGCTAGATGATGTGTTTGTAAAGAGAATAAAATGCAAACTGTAAACTGTGTAAAGGAGAGGACACTCAGCAGCTGCTTCCACATCTGTACTTTGGAGCACTATAGCGTGGGCCACCAGACCCGCCTTTTTTGGGTGTCCCACACAGGTGCATCAGAGAATTTTTGTGTTGCCTACATGTCTAAAAAATGACAGACAAAGGTGAATACTAAACATATTCTTGGTCAGAAATAATGCATTCATCTTTAACTTCCGCCCAAACACACACTTGTACCCCACTTCCAAGCAATTTAGCCTGTTTTTTTTTTACATAGAGAATTTCTGTGTGATAACTCTACCTTTTGTTTGATTCTCATAGGGGAGAGAAGACTGGGAGGAGGACACTCCAGGGAGCACAGGAACCCCACAGCTTCACAACAACCCCAAACTCCCAAAGACCCACAACCTAAAGATGTGGAGGAAGTTGAGGTGGAGGAAGGAGAAGTGCAGGAAGGAGAGGTGGATGACGTTGTGGAACTGGTCACCACAACAGGTCAGTATCTGTCACCACAGCTTCAGGTAAGAGATGTAGGCCTGCAGAGTTATAATACCTTTTTATTTTATTTTTAGGGGATGTGAATGTTGGGGTGAAGGATAGTACAGTTTTCTCTGCTGACAGTGCCCTCCGCCTCATCCAGCAAGTGATGGAATGTAGCACGGAACTGGACAAAATTAAAGAAAGAATTCATGTGATGGATCAAACATTTAAAGACATTCTCGATGTTTTGGGGAGAATTCAATAAGGCATCCAAACCCCCTTTTTTTCATGTTTGTTCTTCCACTTTAGAAAAACTTTTTGACAATCAAACCAGCCAAAAATTGAATCTGCACACATTGTGTCAACATGTG
Organism: Rana muscosa; assembly: GCA_029206835.1. NCBI lineage: Eukaryota > Metazoa > Chordata > Amphibia > Anura > Ranidae > Rana > Rana muscosa. The sequence goes on from CM055124.1 coordinate 284,228,907, forward strand.
CTATCTGCCATCAGGGGATATCCATGTACGTCTTTTGGGGGTGCAACCCCTTCCTCGTATCTAAAGTAGGTGAACTGAGGAAGGGGTTGCACCCCCAAAACACGTCCATTGATCACCCCTGATGGCAGATAGCACATTTTGACAATAGGGATCAGGAGTCTAAAATCCCTATCTGAAAATAATCCCAATTGTGTGCATATTCAATTTTTGGCTGGGCAAGGGGTGGCAGGACCCCATATTAGGACGGGCACATAGAGACATATAGTTTGTGTAAGTGAATGTCTCAGATTGCTCCGAGGTATCCAATTTTGTAATTTTTGGAATGCAAATGTTGTTTTTGTATTTTCCTAAGAAAACAATTGCCGGTTTGTGGCCAGGCAAACCAAAAATGTAAAATTAAAAAAAAAAGGTGTGTGAATTTGCACATAGTAAAATATTTGAACACAAACAACGTGTAGCTTCTTTTTCTAATACTCTCTAACCTTATTTGGTTATTTTTTAAAGGTTAACATAGTGAAATGGTTGGTATTTACTAAAGGAAAATACACTTGGCACTACAAATGCACTAAGACAAACTAGGAGACAGGAAACCCACAAAAGTTAGAAGTTTAAACAAGATTTTTATTTTGATCGTTAGACAGGAATCTTTAGCCATAGCCTGGCATAGGAATTGCCCCTCTACCCGTGAAATAGTCCATGTATTTGTCCCGAACCTCACGGGCATTTTGGGGGGGCAAGCCAGCACGGGCAGATTCCAGGCCCGGCAGGGGATTATCAGGGGAAAGTCCAGCCTCAGGCAAAACTGAGGCCATATAGGAATTTGATTTGCGGCAAAGAAAATTGTGTAGCACACAGCAGCATAATACTACATAGTTTATTTTGTAGTCCGCCAAGTGTATTGAAGTCATAAAAAGGCGGAACCGGCTGGCCATTATGCCAAAGGCATTTTCAACGACTCTTCGGCCCCTGGCCAGCCGGTAATTGAACACCCTCTTCTCTGGGGTCAGGGTCCTCTGAGGAAATGGCCTCATAAGATGTGGTCTGAGCCCGAAGGCTTCATCAGCCAAAAAAACAAAGGGGAGTCCTTCAACATTCCCTGCATCCGGTGGCAATGCAAGGTCGTCACTCTGGAGACGGAGGGCAAACTCCGTCTGGATGAAGGATCCCCCATCGGACATCCGGCCATTCTTCCCTACATCAACATAGAGGAATTCATACCGTGCTGACACCACCGCCATCAGCACAATGCTATGAAACCCCTTGTAGTTGTAGTAGTAGGACCCAGAACGGGGTGGCGGCACGATGCGGACATGCTTCCCGTCTATAGCACCACCGCAGTTGGGGAAGTCCCACCGCATGGCAAACTACGATGCCACAGTCTGCCATTCCTGTGGCGTGGAAGGAAGCTGTGGAGTCAAACAAGATGAAAAAATATTAGAATACACAAATCAAACATTACAAGGAGATTCAAAGAAAATACATTAGAGGCCAACATCAAGCAAAGTCTACGTTTATTAAGGTGTTTTAAATAAGTATAATGGAAGGCTCATGTATCATATTCATCACCCCCTATGATGGTCCATGAATAAATTATAATGGGGAGGGGGGTAGGTGTGTTTGGCCACAGGATAGCATTGCAGTGGCGGTGCGTCCAGAGTGGGCGCTGGAGCACTGCCCCCTCTCTCCTGTGCCCGTCACTCAGAACAATACATAGGTTCATGCCTTGCATTAACCTATGTATTGTCTATGCCGCCCACTATTCAGGTGGATGGCCCCCTGTTAAGCGACCGACATATGAAGAACTGCGGCATTTATGGGCTTAAAATTGCATATCAGAAACCGGAAGGAAAATTGTCTTGCACATTACAGCCTGAGGGATGTAATTGGCTTCAGAAAAGTTAAATAGGGGACGCAGGGGGGGGGGCATTCCTTGGGTAAACACTGACAGGCTGCTCTGCCAATCATGTTCACCAAGTCTGTTTAATGGTAACATGACTGGCTGATGCAACATCAAGGGAAGGAGAAGACATCAAGGACAGAAGAAGGATGGCGCTGACCACAAGAAGGTAAGTGCAGGGCTGGGGGGGAACTGGCTGCATTGGAGGGGACAAAATGCCTGCATTAGAGGGAACAAAATGGCTGCATTGGAGGGAACAAATGGGGGCGTTTAATAGGCACCAGAGCAAAAAAAAGGAGGAAGTTTATTTCCTAAATTGGGGTTTGAACCTGCAAACATTTGGAGCAACAGGCGCCCCTGCTGGAAAGGTTAGTGAAGGGAAATATGCATGGAGGAGAAAAAAGGGTCAATCTAAAGCTTCCAGCATGCATGGGGACAAAGGGGACATTCTCAGCATATTACAATCATGGTAATTAGGGAAGGATGAAAGAAATACAATACATTAGCATACATGAAATACATAAAATGTGATGTTAATGGAGAAAACTTACCCTAATATAGTCCTCCTGCAGGACTTGTATAATGGCAGAACAGGTGTCTGGGATTATGAGGCCCAGAGCCTGGGGGGAGATGCCTGTCGTGAACTTCAAGTCCTGAAGACTTCTCCCTGTCGCCAGATAACGTAACGTGGCGATGAGCCTCTGCTCAGCACTGATGGCTTCCCGCATAACGGTGTCCTGCCTGGTAATATAGGGGGACACCAAAGCCAAAAGTTCCTGAAAAACGGGGTCAGACATCCGCAGAAAATTCCTGTAGTCCTCAGGATTATTCTCGACGATCTCCCGCAGCAGAGGCATATGGCAGAATTGGTCCCGCTGGAGCAACCAATTCTTGGTCCATGAACTCCTCCTCACACCATTCATGGACTGGTCTTGGTCCAAAACAAGCAGACCAACACCAAGCGCACGCACAGCACGAACTCGACGACGAGAACGTCCAGGCAACATGGCTAGGAAACGGTCGTCTTATCAGAACGTACAGAACAGAACGCACTTTAGAACAGCAAGGCCTATGAATAACGAACTGAAAAACAGAAACAAACAGGCAAGAACGCACTGTAAAACAGATACGACCTGCCTAGACGCCCTGAAAGTCAAGATACGAACCTACAAGCACAAACTGAACCGCAGAAAACGAACTGAAAAGTACGAAGACTGAAAAGCGCGAATCGTCTCTTCCCTAACTTTTACTTCACACGCGGTAACACGAGATCAGCAAAAGCAGCCCAAGGGGTGGCGCCAAGAAAAAAGATCTTCCCCTTTATAGTGCCGTCGTACGTGCTGGACGTCACCGCGGTGAACTACGAGGAAATTGGGAAATGTCAGTGTGTAACGCATGGAAAGCTTGACGAGAAAATCGACAAGGTTAACAAGAATCTCGTCGAAAAAAACGACGTGTTTTTTACGACGAGAAACTCGGTCGTGTGTACGAGGCTTCAAACCTTCTGCCACAAAGTCATTTGGAGTGATGAGACCAAAATTTAGCTTTTTGGCCACAACCATAAACTCTACATTTGGAGAGGAGACAACAAGGCCTATGATGAAAGGTACACCATTCCTACTGTAAAACACGGAGGTGGATCGCTGATGTTTTGTGGATGTGTGAGCTACAAAGGCACAAGAAATTTGGTCAAAATTTATGGCAAGATGAATGCAGTATGTTATCCAATAATACTGGAGGAACATTTCATTCATCAGCCAGGAAGCTGCGCATGGGATGTACTTGGACATTCCAACATGATAATGATCCAAAACACAAGGCCAGAGTGCGCATGCGCGGGGACTCGGAGAAGGACGTGTGCTGACCGAGCTCCCGGCACCCCGGCCCACCAGAGCTAACGATAGCGCAGGCACTGAGGTCCGTGAGCCAGGACCGATCCCACACCAGCCCCGAAGTGGCGATGAACCGTAGGGCACAGGGGCAGCCGCGGAAAGGACACGATACGCAAACTACAGCCCAGAAGAGAGCAGGGCCTTCCCCTACAGCACAGCCGCGATCCAAGATGGCGCCGGGTAAGCCAGACACACGAGGCAGCACGGCAGCAGCCAGATCCGACGGCGCTACACAGAGAGGAGACAGGCAGCTAAATCTGGAGCCAACTAGGGATCCATTCTCCTCACAATCCTCGGGAGAGGTGGAGACCGGACAGCGGGGTGAGTCACTATCACATCCCCCATCCCCAGCCATATACGCTGATAGACATGACTCTCCAAACTCCCCTGCCTCCCCTGCCTCCTCCATGGATAGGAACATGGCAGACTTAGCAGAAGTCCTCATTAGCCAATCCAGCCAATCCAGCCAGGATATGCCAATTCCCCAGCTCTCACACTATTCCCCTGATGCTGTACTGTTGGGCAGATTCTCCACCATGCTGCAGCAGGAGCTCTCTAAGGCCTGCACATTAATCACCACTGACCTGAAAAAAGACATCCATAGCTTGGGAGAGCGTTTTGAGCTAATTGAAACCAAAGTGGATGAAGCCATCAAAAGGGTCAACCAGAACTCAGCCATGGTGACAGACCTCCATGATAGATTAGAAGAGGCATTCACAAAAATTGAAGATTTGGAGAATCGTTCTCGTAGGTACAATGTCCGCGTGCGTGGCCTCCCTGAAACTCACACAGATCTAGAGGGGGCTGTAAAAGACCTGATGAAAACCCTTATCCCTGATATAGCCAACCACCACATGGAAGTTGATCGCGTTCACCGAGCACTGACAGCCCCAAGGGCCGACGGCCTACCACGAGACATTATTGTTAAGCCACATCACTACCGCATTAAGGATAAGATGATGCTTGCGGCTCGCAACAGGCCGGACCTGTCGCTATTTGGAACACCAATACAGCTCTTTACAGATTTGGCGCCATCAACGGTCCAGAAACGCAGAAACCTACGGCCATTACTCCAGCAACTTATGGCCAAACAGATTAAGTATCGATGGTCGTTCCCTTTTAAGTTATCATTCACTTACAACGGAAAGTCCCACTCCTTTTCCACGTTCCAAGCAGGCGAAGACCTACTGCTTAGTCTCGGCATCATTGCACGGGACTCTCCGACTCCGATTTCATCTCCCCCTCGTCTGGATCATCGTCCCCTCTCCCCGATATGGCAGGATCGCACACGCTCACAGGCCAGAAATGCTCGCCGGAATACCTGAGTATTATTGCTCTTCTCTCTTTTTGCTTTTTTGCCCCCTTTTGGGAACTGTTAGTGCTTGATTGCACGGATATGGCCTGGGCCCATGGTGGACTATGGGCCTGATGGGGCCATCGTTACCGTTCACAGTTCACAGGTTACAAAGTCACGGGTTACAAAGTTACTGGAGTTCCTGGTTCTTCGGACTGGCTGCCAGCCGAATATTTTACAACCCCGACGGGCCCAACCTGGTCGAAGAAATTTAGCTTTTTGCTTTTTAGCAGTCTGGGGGCCTTAGTCGGACCGCAATGTGTTCCCCTGTTGGGCTGTGGCTCGGGGGCCGGAACGACCGATGGGGACCCTTCCGGCCCCGGCGCCACTGGCCTTGGGAATGCATGTTCCTATAGACAGCCTGTTATGTTAAAACTGTATTGATTGATTTTGTCATTTCCGATATGACCTCGAATAGCCTGCTCGTACAGAGTGTAATCATATTTGGGTCGGGGTGGTCATGCTTGCCACCCAACTGCAAGACTACCTGTCCTACGGCAAGGATGGTACCCTTGCACCTAATTTGCCGGATGTTGTCTCCGGCAGGGGTTATTCCCCATTCCTTCATTCATCAGCTAGGATTGAGTTATATTGGTTGTTTGGGCCTAAGGCCTATGTATATGTTTTTTTGCTTTTATTTTTGTTTCTCTTCTTCTCTAATGCCTTTTCCTTCTCTCCCTTCCCCCTCTTTCTTCGGAGCCTCAGTTCAGCGCCCTTCCCTTATGTCATGGTCTGAGAGGTCACATAGCCAAACAGTCATCATCATCGGGACCCTTCTCGCTTCATTCATTATGCAAGGTAAGAGTGCTCTGCCCTACCACGATGGCCACCACATATAACACAGACTATTCGATAGTTAGCCACAATGTACATGGATTTAACTCCCCTACTAAAAGAACTAAGGCTTTCCAGTTTTATCATAAACAGAAGGCTGAAGTCCTGCTATTGCAGGAAACTCATTTCTCCAATGTCTCAGCGCCCCGTTACCTCAATGGGAAGTATCCACAGTTTTACTTGGCAGGGGGTCGGGAAAAGAAGGGCGGTGTAGCCATCTGCTTTTCGAAACGGACCCCCTTTACCCCCATCGCTATCGTTAAGGACAAGAGAGGTAGATATATTATGGCAGTGGGGCGGCTCCATGACCAGAAGGTGTCCTTTATATCATACTATGCCCCGAATACTGGACAGCCGGAATTCTTTAGCAAAATGCTGAAGATTCTTATGCCCAAAGTCCAGGGTCAGGTCATTATGGGAGGCGATAGTAATATTCCCTTGGACAGAATTATGGATAAATCGGACTCCTCTAGACCAACATTGAAACGCCCACCGACTGGAAGCAGCAAGGTTGCACGTCTGTTTCATTTCTATGACCTCATCGACGCCTGGCGAGAAAATAACCCTACGGTCAGAGACTTTACACACTTTTCACAAGCCCATCATACTTACTCGAGGATAGACCACGTTCTAGTACGTACGCCTTTGCTACCATTTATTAAGTCGGTTAAGATTTTATCTACCCCTTGGTCTGATCATTCCCCGATAAAACTCTCTACTTCAGGGCTATGGACTAAATCTAGACCCTCCCCGTGGAGACTTAATGTGAGCTTGCTGAATGACCCTACAATCTTTTTAGAGATTCAAAAGGAAATACAGGAATACTTTAGACTTAATAAGGCATCGGACACATCCCCCGCAATTAACTGGGTAGCTCATAAAGCAGCGATTAGGGGCATATTGTTACAAGTGGCAGCCAGGATTAAACGCAATAGGGAACAGGCAAATAAGATTCTGGAAACTAACTTAGATAACTTACTTAGTGAACAGCACAGAAATCCCCTGGTAGATATAAGGCATAAAATTGACGAGGCTCGACTAGCATTAAATCTTAGCTTGACTACTCAAGCGGAGAAACATATTAGTTGGTCTAAGCACAGGTTCTATACGATGGGTGATAAACCTACCACAATGTTAGCTAGAAAACTGGTTCCTCGACCGTACACACCGACTTTGCCTAAACTACGACTATCCACGGGCCTAACCTCCCAGAACCCCGAACGGATAATTGGAGAATTTCACAAATTTTATGCTAAGCTGTATGGAGTGCAGGACAAGTTCGATTCATCTGAAGCGAGCACATTCTTTCGCGACTTACAGCTGCCTAAATTGACACAAGCCCATGCGGAACTGATGGACGGTGCTCTTACAGAGCCTGAAGTCAGGGCCGCAATCAAAACCCTACACCCTACCAAGGCCCCGGGGCCAGATGGATTCCCGGGTCACTACTATAGGAAATATCACGATCTTCTGGCCCCACATCTCTGTACTTACTTTAATGACCTGAGAAGCGGCAGCAAGCTCCCCAGCCATGAAAATGTAGCCTATATAAGTGTTATCCCGAAACCAGGAAAGGACCATACAGACTGTTCCAATTATCGCCCAATTTCTCTGATCAATACGGATCTTAAGATTCTAACCAAAATACTGGCCCGGAGACTTAATACTTTTCTTCAGTGTTATATCCATCCTGACCAAGCAGGTTTTGTCCCGACAAGACAGGCATCGGACCAAACCCGCCGGATAATTAACCTTATCTCGGCAGTTCGGTCTGATTGGGATGGAAAGGGGACTAGGAGGGGAATGTTACTTTCATTGGATATCCAGAAGGCGTTCGATTCTATCTCCTGGGACTATCTTTTTGATGTTCTCACACGCTTTGGATTTGGGAGACGCTTTCTGGATCTCCTTCACGTATTATATGATTCCCCCAGTGCCTCGCTAATGCTCAGAGGATATACATCCCAAACATTTCCTATCAGGAGAGGAACTAGACAGGGCTGCCCGTTGTCGCCACTATTATTCGCCCTGGCGATTGAACCACTAGCGCTCAAAATTCGCGCCTGCAGAGATATACAGGGCATTTATTGCGGAGACTATGAACACAAATGTTTACTCTTTGCGGACGACTTGTTGCTGACCTTGACCTCACCGATCACATCCCTACCTAACTTGTATGCTATTTTGCAGCCTTTCTCCAACATTTCCGGGTTGGCAATTAATCATAGTAAGTCAAGAGCACTGAACTTATCTTTGCTAAGCTCCACTCAGGCTACGCTTGAAAAATCATTTCAATTCCGATGGGAATCCACAGCTCTCCCTTATTTAGGCATACAGCTGACCTCATCTATTGGTGAGTTGTACAAAGAGAATTATCCAGCCCTTTTCAAACGGCTAACAGCTGACATGGCTAAGTGGCAGGTTCACCCGCCATCGTGGTTTGGCAGACTTCACTCAATTAAAATGAATGTTCTACCTCGATTATTGTATTTCTTCCGTACCTTGCCAGTTTCATTGGCCCGTGATGACCTTAAACGATTCCAGAATAAAGTACTACAGTTTATTTGGGGTGATAAGAGACCCAGGGTGAATAGGAGCACTCTATACACGTTGAAGCGGAGAGGAGGACTTGGTCTTCCAGACTTATTAAAATATTTTTATGCTGCCCAGATAGCACAACTTACAAGGTTTCACTCCCAACAGGCACAGGCCATTTGGATGGCTATGGAATCTTATTCCTGCCGTCCCAAACCTATTTCTTATATTTTATGGCTCCCTATCAAGGAGCGACCTCCTATACTTTGCCCTACTTTATCCATGTCACTGGAACTATGGGACAGACTCTCCAGATCTCACAAATTCAAATCTCCTCATTCTCCACTGACACCTCTGCTTCAAAATAAAGCATTCACCCCGGGTCTCACTCCACTAGCGTTCGAATGGTGGACTAATAAGGGTTTTAAGTGTATTGCTGACTTGTGCGATCATAGAGGTATGCTGACCGAACGGACTATGGCTGACAGACATCAAATGCCTCCAGCGGAGGGTTATAGGTTCGCCCAAATCTCACATTATGTACAAACCCTGGCTCGCAAGAGCAACCTAGCAACCCAAACTCCCATGGAACATCTATGCAAAAATTATGATAAAATTAAAGGACATTTATCTGCTATATATTCGATATTGCTGAGTGTATCGACAAAGCTGACTTATATGGTCCAATGGGAGACCGACTTGCAGGAAACCCTGGATCTGGACGAATGGCATAGGATAGCCGAGACAGCATCTCGTTCGCTCGTCAATACTTCAATAATTGAGGCCAATTATAAGGTTCTACTGAGGTGGTATATGGTGCCGGTCAGACTGGCAACCTTTGTCTCAGGAGCTACCCCGTTGTGCTTTAGAGGATGTGGCCAGATGGGCACCACCTATCATATTTGGTGGACATGCCCAAAGGTCCGGAGGTTTTGGATCAGGGTGTATAATCTAGTTTACTCCCTTACCCAACTAAACCTAACTAAATCAGCTAAGCAAGCACTACTGGGGGGAGGAGATGTGGAAGCCTCCAAGTCCTGCAAGAGGCTCTTGACATTTATTTTTATTTCAGCCAAAATCACTATTGCTAGGAACTGGAAATCGGCAGCTCTACCATTCGATCAGCTTAAAGGCAAATTGTCTTGGTTGATGCTAAACGAACGCTTGACCGCTCTGGCCCAAGATAAAATGAAACTGTTTCATGGAGTTTGGGACCCATGGCTTCGTTACCTAACTAATGACCCGGGGATGTTTACAGCATAGCCTAGGGGGTAAGGTTGAGATGTCTGGATGCTGAATCGGGGCTCCTCCCCCCCTCCCTCCCCCCATTCCCCCCTCCTCAACTGTCCTTTCCTTACTCTGTCTCCTTCCTTCTATTCTTTGTCACTGTCCTCTTTCCTCTCTTTTGAAATTTGTTTATTGTTTATTTTTGGAGTCAGATCCAGACCTTAGAGGTTTGTGCTGCTCCCTGTTTTCTCAGCTCCTACGGGACCATTGTCAGTCTGATCAGACCTCTGGGCTGCCCACACGGCCGGCTGGGTTGCGCCCCCCCCGATAGATGGATGGGGGGGCGGCTCATCTGGGTGGACGGTTCAGATATGATCTGCGATGCTAATAGGGGTTAACGGCTCTACGGAGCTTCGGACTACTCCAAGGACCCCTACACTTGGTGATCTTCATTGTGTTACCCCAAATGTTGATTGTGACTGTACAATGTTATGTGGCGACTTTTATACATTTTGTATGACAAAACTTGAATAAAAAGATTGAAACACAAAACACAAGGCCAAGTTGACCTGTCATAGGCTACAGCAGAATAAAGTGAAGGTTCTGGAGTGGCCATCTCAGTCTCCTGACCTCAATATCATTGAGCCCCTCTGGGGAGATCTCAAACGTGCCGTTCATGGAAGACAGCCCAAGAATTTACAGGAACTGGAGGCTTTTTGCCAAGAGGAATGGGCAGCTTTACCATCTGAGAAGATAAAGAGCCTCATCCACAAATACCACAAAAGACTTCAAGCTGTCATTGATGTTAAAGGGGGCAATACACGGTATGAAGAACTGGGGTATGTAAACTTTTATTTAGGGTCATTTGGGTAGTTTCTGTTGTCATTATGATTTAAAAAAGAGTAAACATAGTTGATTGATAATAAATGGACTCAGCCAAACACTAACCATGAGTGAAAGAAAAGTTTTTGTGTTATCATTCATATTCTCTGAAAAATGGCCAAGAAATCATAAATTCTGCCAGGGTATGTAAACTTATGAGCACAACTGTATCTGTGTGCCCGTACAGGCAGGCAGATACACTGACAGGAAGAATCAATGAACTACCACCACACTCCACAGCGCCATGGTAGTTCATTGCCAACTACAAGCCGACAGCTGCAAAGGATGTCAGGGCTCGTAGTTCATTCACACACAGAGCTGCGGGAATGGGGGACATGGCCATGTGTGCCACTGATAAGGCAGTACTGCCAGCCCTCCTATACTGGGCCTGGGCACAATCAGTTCAAAAGAGGGGCCCAAGCACCCGCTGAGCAGGAGGGTCGGATGTACTCTCTAATTGCAGCCACTAACCTCTTCTGCCTCCCCCTTCAGCGCTGCCAGCTTCTCTTCCTCTTTCCCCCTCCGGCTGCACAGCAGGGGGATTGGTCCTAGTACATGCTCCCCTTCCAACTGCTGTTTGGGCCCCCCATTTGCACTTCCAGCTTCCCTCCTCTCCTATCTCGCTGCAGCTACTGCAGGCACAAAGGGAGATGTTTCAGGATTAAGAGCGGGGGAAGGGGCCGGTAAATATGTAATTTAATGGCCCCTTTCTTTCCTGAATGAGCACAGTGAGTAATCGGTACCAATCACTCCTGTGTCTATTCATCAGCAAAGCATAGTAGACTGTGTTTTCTATGCTTCAGTTTGTGAATGAGCAGGAAACCTCAGAGCGTTTCCTATTCTTTAATCTGTGCTGCTGAGGCTGCAAAGAAAGGAACTGATAAATCTATGTCCTCAGTTACTTTTGGGGGGAAAGGGGGGGGCCCTGTCAGGTAGGCTGTATGGAGCCCCATGATTTCTAACAGCAGCCCTGCGTGTCTGAGCGGAGCGCCGCACGGTCGCACTGATTTCAAAGAGTGACAGCTAGTATGGGGAAATTCTCCCCGACAGGAAGGGGGGGGGGGGGGAATTAGGCAGCGGCTGCAGCATTGGGGACATGTTACATGTTCCACCCTAAAAACCATGGAACATGTAACTTGTTCCAAAGGTAAACTTATTCTTTAAATTGAGCAGTACTCTCATCAGTCCTGTGAATCCTTTGGGGTCCTCTTTCTCTTCCATACTCCAGAAAAAGATGCCAAAATTATTTTGTTTCAACTGCTCTGTACAAAATTGTACTGTGAGCCTGGGCCCACAGTACAAGATCAAAGCATATTCATGTGTTAGAATGGCCTAGTCAAAGTCCAGACCTAAATCCAATTGAGAATCTGTGGCAAGACTTGAAAATTGCTGTTCACAGACGCTCTCCATCCAATCTGACAGAGCTTGAGATATTTTACAAAGAAGAATGGGCAGAAATGTCCCTCTCTAGATGTGCAAAGCTGGTAGAGACATCCCCAAAAAGACTTGCAGCTGTAATTGCAGCGAAACGGGGGGAGAATTGACTCAGAAGGGCGCTATACAAATGCACGCCACACTTTTCACATATTTATTTTAAAAAAAAAAGTTGAAAACCATTTACCGTATATACTTGAGTATAAGCCGAGTTTTTCAGCACATTTTTTTGTGCTGAAAATGCCCCCTCTGCTTATACTCAAGTCACCTTTTTTTGCGCCTGATCTCCCGGAATTTGGGGACCCGGTACCGGCCGGCTGTAAGTCCCATTGTCCCCAAACCTGGTACACATATAGCCCCACTCTTTCTCTATAAGTGTGCAAAGTTTGTTGTCCAGGGGACCTACGGCCGGGGAACACCAATTTTTCAAAGCCGGGCACCCCTTCCATAGACTTCCATGTTAAACGGTCATTTCTCTGGTGATTTTGGGGACCCGGTACTGGCCGGTCCTAGGTCCTCTGGACACGAAACTTGGCACACATGTAGCCCCATTTGTCCTCTATAAGTGTGCAAAGTTTTTTGTCTGGGGAACCCACGGCTGAGGAGAACTGATTTTTCAAATCCGGGCACCCCTTCCATAGACTCCCATGTTAAACATCAGTCTAGTCATGGGCACAGTGAGGCATGGGCACAGTGAGGCCTGGGCACAGTGAGGCATGGACACAGTGAGGCATGGACACAGTGAGGCATGCACATAGACACAGTGAGGCACAGTGAGGCACGCAGATGGACACCCTAGGCTTATACTCGAGTCAATACGTTTTCCCAGTTTTTTGTGGTAAAATTAGGTGCCTCGGCTTATATTCAGGTCGGCTTATACTCGAGTATATACGGTATAATTTTCCTTCCACTTCACAATTATGTGCCACTTTGTGTTGGCTTAATTTTTATAAAATCCCAATAGAATAAATTAAAATTTTTGGTTGTAACATGACAAAATGTGGAAGATTTCAAGTAGTATGAATACATTTTCAAGGCATTGTATATATTTAAAAATAAAAATAAAAAAAAATAATATATATATATATATTTTTTTCAAAATAGTAATTTTTGTTTGTTTATAGCGCAAAAAAGAATGCAGTGGTGATCAAATACCACCAAAATAAAGCTCTATTTGTGGGAAAAAATGGGGGAAAATGCCCCTACGTCTTATGGAGCGAATAACAACCAGGCCACCTTCACCCCCCTCCCCCCTGCAGCCATGTCACAATAGCGGGTGGCCGTCTCCCACCAGCCTGGCGATCTCCTGGCTAAGCCTGTCACTCATAGAAGACAGAGCAGCCACAGCGGTGGAATGGAGTACGGCCTGTCTTCTCTTGCTGCTCTGTCTTCTATCTGAGTGACAGTTGGATGTGATGACGTCCTCGCCAGGCACAGGTCAGGCTGCATTTTATGGGACTGTTAAATATTTTATTTACCTAGGTGCGTCTTATGCCTTGTACACACGATCGGAATTTCTGATGAAACAAGTCCGATGGACTTGTTTCATCGGAAATTCCGATCGTGTGTGGGCCCCATCAGACTTTTTTCCATCAGTGTTAAAAAATAGAACACGTTTTAAATTTTTTCGATGGAAAGAAAAACGATAGGAAATTCCGATCGTCTGTGTGGAACTCCATCGGAGAAAAATCCACGCATGCTCGGACTAAATTTGGAGACGGGAGCGCTCCTTCTGGTAAAACTAGCGTTCGTAATGGAGATAGCACATTCGTCACGCTGCAAATTATTGCATCGTTAAACGTAGCGCATTCTTTTCTTCTTTCTAATGCTAGAACAAATTTTATTTTTCGCTGCGGATATTCACACCGAGTTTTGACAAACGTATTTCTTTGTTTCTTGTGATCTCATGAATCTTCGTATTTTATTTTAAAACCAGGTCTCCAAAATATCTTAATATTTATTTTAAGCACGAATCGGCTAACACCAAACTTTTACTAACACGCGGTAACACGAAATCAGCAAAAGCAGCTCAAAGGGTGGCGCCGTTGGATTTGAACTTCCCCTTTATAGTGACGTTGTACGTCACCGCGTTTTGGAAGATCGGAATTTGGTCTGATGGTGTGTATGCAAGACAGCTTTAAATGGAATTCCGACGAAAAATTCCATCGGATTTTAGCCCATCGGAATTCCGATCGTGTGTACAGGGCATTATGGTCAGGTGCATCTTATTGAGCGAAAAATACGGTAATTAATTCCAGGTTTAATAATCTACATACGGTATATCATTACTTACGTTGTAAGACCAAAAGGGGATATACTTCAGTCAAAAATACACGAGTCGGTAGTACACTCAGCAAGACTTGATAACTGATGTTTTGTCACAATTTTACCAAAGATCCAATGTGATAACTAGTGTAAGAACAACGTACTATAATAATTAAAATAAAAATGCAGGCTGTATAGGGCAGAGATGAAAGATCTAAAATACAGAACACAATTGAAAAACTTGGTGGGAAAAAATTCACGCTTTAGGATGAGTAAAATGGAGAATTAATTTCCCCAAAATATGACCATTTCTGCAAAATTAAAGATGTTAATTTTTAAAGGTGTATTAAAGATCTGTTTTAGTGCCACAATAAGATGCATCATTAATTTTATGTTCTTTAAAAAAAAAAAAAAAACTGTAAAACAATAATGAATTGAAGTTAAATCTCAAAGAATATTAAATGAAATAAACTGTATTTTTTGTTTCAGAAAGAAGGCATAGATAACAAATAGTAGTCAAGCAAAAACAATTTACTGCAACAGCACACAAAACCCAAATATACAAAAAGGGGAGAAAATATATACAATAAACATACAAAAAAAAATCTCTATTAAAAGATAACTTTTTTTGCAAATACATTTCAGCTGAAACCCCAAATAAGCATAATTTTGGGCAAAATTTTGCAGAGAAATCAAAATTAAACGTTATATGTGGTCATGGCATCTTTAGAAAGACTACACAGTGATATTAGATTACGATCAGTATTCTCGTTTAATGTTCATAGAAGAATGCTTCCGACATGACTGATTTCCAATGGGAAACAGTGAGATTTATATACTTCCAGGGTCCACTGGGATTGCAGCAATAACATTAATAAAAGCTTTAATTCTTCTGGGAAATAGCAGACATTGGACAATTATGAATCCTTAAAGCACCCTGCTAAACCAAACAAAGCCCAAAAAAAAAGAAAAATTGGGGAATTTGAATTATTCTTTTTTAGCTATTTTATAGAACTGATGTTTTATAGTTTTGCTTGAGGCTGTATAAAAAGTCTATTAGATTGCAAATACACTATATTGTCAAAAGTATTGGATGAGTGAGTTTGGGCTGGAGGAACATGACTGGCCTGCACAGAGTCCTGACCTCAACCAGATAGAACAGGCCTTCTCGTCTAACATCAGTACCCAACCTTATAAATGTGCTTCTGGAAGAATGGTCAAACATTCCCATAGACACACTCCTAAACCGTGTGGACAGTCTTCCCAGAAGAGTTGAAGCTGTTATAGCTGAAAGTGTGGGCCAACTCAATATTGAACCCTACAGACTAAGACTGGGATGCCATTAAAGTTCATGTGCGTGTAAAGGCAGGTGTCCCAATACTTTTGGTAATATAGTGTAAATGCTGGAAAACCTTGGTCATTTTTTTTTCTCTGATATCTCTTGGCTGGTCAAATAATGAGTATCTCATCTCTTCTCTGCAGCACAGATTGACACTCTTGTAATTATCCATTAGCACTGTTCTCTGTAGGAGTAATGTCTGCTCAGGCTGGCATGATGATACACCATCAGGAGGCGTGACACCCTGGGCTCACAGAAAGTAGGTTAATTGATCTCGGCATCATTAAAGGAGAAGTACAGTCAAAGCTTGTTTAGCTATACTTCTCCTCTGGATCACAGGAGTGCAGCTGTCGGCTGATGTCACAGAGCCAGTCCAGGCTCGAGAAGGTGTACGACCATATGGTCGGGATCCACCCACATGGCTGGACCGGCACCTGGCTTAGCCTCTCAGCGAGCCCGAGAGCCTGAGCCAGCTGGCTCCTGCCCCCTCCACAGCCCAGCACTCCAGCGAGCACAGAGCATGCAGAGCCGAGAGCTGATGACTGACAGTCACCAGCCCTCTGCTCATGGAGCTGTGAGAACCACCGATCAGCAGCGTTTGATTGCTCTGTTCTCAGTGTTAGAGTCGGCAGAGGGAATCCCATGCTTATCTTTCAAACCTGGAAGAGGATCAGCACTGATCCAGAAGAGTAAAGACTTTTCTACAAAAAAAACTCTTTTGGAGTAAAAAAATAAATAAAAAAAACTGCATTTGATGTATTTTTTATTGTTAAAGTGGAGCATACCAAGTCATGCATATGTGTAACCCTTCCAGATATTTATTACCTTTTATTACCTTTGACATAGACCATAGTGCCCCCCCTGACAATTCCTTCCTCTGCTTTTCTCTACAGAAGGACGAGAGCGCCATCTTTGCTCAAGTGTCATGCAGAGTCACCATCTACTTTATGACCTGAGATGACACAATCATGTACAGTGCCTTGAAAAAGTATTCATATCCCTTGAAATTTTCCTCATTTTGTCATGTTACAACCAAAAACATAAATGTATTTTATTGGGATTTTGTGTGATAGACCAACACAAAGTGTCACAAAATTGTGAAGTGGAAGGAAAATGATAAATGTTTTTTTTTTACAAATAAATATGTGAAAAGTGTGGGGGGTACATTTGTATGGCGCCCCCCTGAGTCAATACTTTGTAGAACTGCCTTTCTCTGCAATTACAGCTGCAAGTCTTTTTGGGGATGTCTCTACCAGATTTGCACATCTAGAGAGTGACATTTCTGCCCATTCTTCTTTGTAAAATATCTCAAGCTCTTTTAGATTGGATGGAGAGCGTCTGTGAACAGCAATTTTCAAGTCTTGCCACAGATTCTCAATTGGATTTAGGTCTGGGCTTTGACTGGGCCATTCTAACACATGAATATGCTTTGATCTAAACCATTCCATTGTAGCTCTGGCTGTATGTTTAGGATTGTTCTCCTGCTGAAAGATGAACCTCTGCCCGGTCTCAAGTCTTTTGCAGACTATAATGCCCCGTACACAAGGTCGGACTTTTGACCGACCAAAATCACATCGGAATTCCGACGAAATTCCATCGGAGTAAAAGGGAACAGGTTCTCTATCTAAACTCTGATGGATTTCCTCGGAATTTCCGATGGAAAAAGTCCGATGGGGTATACACACCGTCGGAAATATCTGATGAAAAAATTCCGATGTCCTTTTTCCATCGGAAATTCCGATCGTGTGTACAAGGCATAACAGGTTTTCTTTTAAGATTGTCCTGTATTTGGCTCCATCCATCTTCCCATCAACTTCTGACCAGCTTTCCTGTCCCTGCTGAAGAAAAGCATCCCCACAACATGATGCTGCCACCACCATGTTTCACGGTGGGGATGGTGTGTTCAGGGGGATGTGCAATGTTAGTTTTCCACCACACTTAGCATTTTTCTTTTAGGCCAAAAAGTTACATTTTGGTCTCATCTGACCAGAGCACCTTCTTCCACATGTTTGCTGTGTCCCCCACATGGCTTCTCACAAACTGCAAACATGACTTTCTTTCAACAATAGTCACTCTTCCATAAAGGGCAGATTGGTGGAGAAGCACGACTAATAGTTGTCCTGTGGACAGATTCTCCCACCTGAGCTGTGGATCTCTGCAGCTCCTCCAGAGTTACCATGGGCCTCTTGGCTGCCTCTCTGATGAATGCTCTCCTTGCCCGGCCTGTCAGTTTAGGTGGACGGCCATGTCTTGGTAGGTTTGCAGTTGTGCCATACTCTTTCCATTTTTGGATAATGGATTGGACAGAGCTCCGTGAGATGTTAAAAGATTGGGATTTTTTTTTTTTAAACCTAACCCTGCTTTAAACTTCTCCACAACTTTATCCCTGACCTGTCTGGTGTGTTCATTGGCCTTCATGATGCTGTTTGTTCACTAAGATTTTCTAACAAACCTCTGATGGCTTCACAGAACAGCTGTATTTATACTGAGATTAAATTACACACAGGTGGACTCTATTTACTAATTGGGTGATTTCTGAAGGCAATTGGTTCTACTAGATTTTAGTTAGGGGTATCGCCACACTTTTCACATATTTATTTGTAAAAAAAAAATTGAAAACCATTTATCATTTCCCTTCCACTTCACAATTATGTGCCACTTTGTGTTGGTCTATCACATAAAATCCCAATGAAATACATTTAAATCTTTTGTTGCAACATGACAAAATGTGGAAAATGTCAAGGAGATATGAATCCTTTTTCAAGGCACTAATACACGAAGTAGCTGCGATAATCTGTACAGTTTTACTAGCACATGTCAAAGTTGCAAAACTGTGTCCACGTGTTCATATTTGTTTTCCTTTCATTATGAACGTGTTAAACTTTTCAAAGAAACAACATAACTTTTATGAAGCCTTGTTTATACATGTTCATCTAAAGAAATTCACGCAGGAACATAAAAGACAACGCTAATAAAGTAAGAAAACAGAGTTTATTGGAAGATATTACAGCATTTCTGACAACCATAAAGAATCACATACACAGACTCAACTTCTAAGGAGCACTCATTCTAAACGCAAGGATTATTATAGTAACAGCTAACAATCTCCTTCTAGAAGTACCGTAAGTTATAATCGTTTTTCAGACACACAGGGGGGCAGGTAACGAGAGGAAAAATTTTTTGAACGAAAGGTCCGTGATACGCACACAACACTGATAGAGACAAAATACAAAAAAACAATTCTTGCTGCTGAACAAAAAAGGAAAAAAAAAATAAAAACAGCAAAATCTTTGCATATGTTATATTTTGGTTTCACTTTTCTTTTTTAAGGAGTAGACAAAGCAACAACTGAATTAAAGGGGTCTATTTAAAAAAAAACTGCTTTGCGAATGTCTAATTCGTCGTAATTTGTGTAAAAGGCTTACTTCCTATGACTGCCAGTGCCAACTAGTGGCCATTAAGCTGTATTTTTCTGAAATACCCCAATTGAGAAAATAGTACATTACAGTCACTAGATGGAGCTGAACATCATTGGAAGTAAACACATTATGCAAATGCTTGAGATTCAGATTTTTTTTTACATAGACCCCATAGTGAACCTGTTACACGTACATATATTTGACCTATTAATTTAAAAGGAAGTTGTGACATCACGTCATTGTGAGGTGCTCTGTATCTTATAACAGATGTCACAAAGTCCTGGTGAATGCACAGGCTGTATCCTGTAAAGTATTCCCAGCCTACAAAATGGTCACCTGCTCTGTGTATGGGCACAAACTAAGGACATTTTAAAGTGACCCTGTCAAGTTCTAACAAGGATGCAGTTGAAAGGTGTCTGCAATGGAAGATGTAGTATAGTCATCTCTCTGGTGGTCCTGGTCTCCTATCTCCCTCTGTTCCAAAGCTGTAGGATACATCAGGTTCTTTAGATGCCACCACAAGCCTCTCATGAAGACACTTCCGGGAGTGTTTATTGCCTATGCTCCCCATGGTTTCATCCTCCAAACCCTAGTAAGACCTGTAGGAACATAGGAAATGGAGAATTAAACCACGGTGTGCAGTGCAGACAAGGGCATCCAACACTCCCGGAACTGCTGAAGTATGGAGAGACTGGTGGAGGCTCCAGTGTTGGAGGGCAGATAGGATACAGGCTGCCGGAGAAGGGAGCAGAATACCTCCTCTTTTCCGACTAAGTTTTTGTTAGAATCAGACAGGGTCACCTTAAATTAAACACAACATGAAAAACAAGTGCCAGAATAAAACCAGTGGCTCTATTTACTAATGGGGATCTCACAAAATTTTGTTTTTCCAATACGAAGCGGTTGAGTTGAGGTTTTGAAACTAAAAACATCCTTAAATATAGCAACATATTACTTTAAATGTTAATTCTCTTCCCATATTTTCATGCCAATAAATAAAGCTGAACTCCAGGTATGACCTTAATTGCATAGTTACGTTGGTCCAGCTTGAACCAATGTAAGTATGTCTATTGCATACTTGAGGGATGGCTGTCGAAGGTGACAAATCAATCTAGTATTCCGAGCTACCACTGCGATTGTCTTGATCCTCTGGTCCTGTGCCGAGCGGCTGCCCCATGCATACCAACCACAGGGGGTCACTTGTCTGGCACTGTTGCCATTCACAGAACACCTTGTATCTTTTTTCAATTCAATTTTTTTTAAATATAATTATACTTAGTATCCGTTTATCATTGGAGTGGCTTAGATAGTTAGATGGTTTAGAGGTCTTCTTTTGTTTCTGGGGAATTTTCTACACCAGACCTGTGTAACTATGAAATTTAGATCATACCTGAAGTTTAGTTTTAAAGCTGAATTCCAGGAATTTAGCTACTTTGCAAAAACTGCAGGAATAGCATGAGTTAAGTCTAACAAGGTGCCTGCCACATCTGACAGGTTGATTGTGCTCCAGGAAGATAACTTCCAGACCTCCAATGGTGCTCACTGTGGTCTTAGTTCCTTCAAGAGCAGAGTTGCTGGAACGGTTACGCCCGTCTCTCCCCTCCTCCTGCCCATTAACAGAAGCTTTTGCATTATGTGAACTCACAAAATACAAAGGCTTCTGTGAATGGGCAGCAGAGGGGGTCCCTCCCCTCTACGGTCCATTCACAGAAGCCTTTGTATTTTGTGGGCTTAGCTGTTCTGTGTGCTTCTTTCCTCTCACAGCCAGAGTGTATCCTTTGGGAGTGCAATAAATCTGTCACATATAAGTAATAGAGATACGTCTCAGTGGTGACATGCACCTAATTGGACTTAACTCATAGTGTGCCTGCAGTTTTTGCAGTTGCGAAATTTCTGGAATTCAGGTTTAAAGAAGATCATTTTTGGTTGTTCATAAAACTTTATGAAATATCTGACTTGTAAGTGCTAAAAATGAGCAATTTAACAGAACCAAGAATGTCATGGTTTTATTTAGTAGATAGAGCCCTGGACCAACCTCCTCCACCCCCCACCCAAACAAAAAAAAAAAACAGACTACATAAAACAAAATATTTAAAATGATCAAAACACAATTCATTCCCTCAACTGTATAATACAAAACACAAGACAGGAAGCACGGGGGCAGCTCAGACCACTGTATATGTATTGAGCAAAAAATAAATGTGATTGCTTCTTAAACAGAATATTGCAGAACACATTGGGATTCAGTAGCTACAGTACATGAGAATTCCAATATTCAGTTTCCCTATTCTAAAGAGGTTTTCATTTTTGCTAGGGATCCCCCCCCCCCCCCCAACTGGGATTCGGGCACACATAGACAGACAATTCGAGAGGTAACCATAACCATTAGTGTTCTCTCAGGTAGATTTGGCATGTAACAAAAAACTAAACTATCAACATTGTTGTAAACGGTTGCGTCTGAGAAGTTACTTGACATGTAAAGGCATTCAACAAAAAGGGACCCAACTAACAGATGCAAAAGTGCATGCTGAAACAAAGTCATACTTTGGGCACTAACTCCACGGAGTGATAAAATCACCGATGGCTAAACATAAGGAGCGGGGTTTGGTCAGTTATGCCCCAGAAAGAGTTGCCAAGAGATGGCAAACTAAAAAGGACCAAAAAGCATCTGCAGATAGGTGAACATTTAACAAGCTGAACTTGGTTATTCTCTTCTCCACAACAAACTGGTGGGCACCACTATTCTTGTGTGGCTTGTAAAGCTTCTCATTCTGGTTTTCATTATGAAAAAGCCAAAATGTTCTAAAATTACAGGTGTTCTGTTCCCATGAACATGGATACACCCAATCAGATGTTTTACCAACTGAAAACTCTTTCAGACCTGAACAAAAATGTATTCAAATAAACCAGACCAGTTCCATTTACCTGGCCCTAAAGAGCCATGGCCGACAAGGTCTCCATAGCCCAACTCTAAAGTTTAATTTCACTTTAAGTAGTTTGTTCGTTCCAAGCTGGCCCAAATATACTACTTCCATTACCAAGAAATGTATCCGCTGTCAGCGCTGTATAAATTCTTTGTAACCTCGGCTACATGCTGCGTTACAGCAGCAGTATGGGGACTTCCCATTCTCAGAACAAAATTGAGTCCAGCACTGCTCAGCCATTCACAGGAAGCCCTGTATTTTTATCAATACAAAGCTTTCTCTGACTGGCTGAGGCGGGAGGATGACGTCACAATCTCCACATCTACAAATATATGTATAAAAATACAACTCTTCCTGTAAATCGCTAAGCAACAGGAGAACAAGGAGTTAATTAGGGCTGATTAGAGTAAATTAAGGGCTAATAAGGGGTTAAACAGAAAAACATTTAGTAAAAACTTTTTTTTTTTTTTTACTTGACAGGTCGCTTTAAACTGACTTCATCTGCAGATCGAAGTTCATCCCTTTGATCTGTAGATGAATAAACGGAAAGATAGATGTTTCAGCGGCTGAGCAATGTTGTTGATAAACATTGCCCCGCTGCTTTTTTTTTTTGACAGTTCCACTTCATTTACACTTTACTGTCAACGGGGGAGCGAGTCATCGGTTGTTAAGGAGCGGGGCCCCCGTGAACTTAACAACTGATCATTTCCGGCTTTTTTTTTACATTTCAGCTGCTATTGAGGAGATCCCACTGACAACTGAAAGAACCAAGCCTAAAAAGTATCGGTTTCAGGTACTGGAGCATTTGCACGAGTACGATACTTGTGCAAATGCTTAGCATCAGCACAGATACCAATATCGGTCCAACCCTGCTGATGTTACATACAGTTTATACGGTGCTGACAGCGGCTGCATTTCTTAACAAAAGGAATAGTTTATTTTGGCCAGCTTGGAGCGAACAAACTTCTTTAAGTAAAATGAAACTTGGGAGTTAGGGCCAGTTCACACCAGAATGCAGTGAGCGTTTCTCATATCTCGTTCAAAACGCACTACACTTGCGTCAATGTTAACTTGACACCCCAAATGCAGGTCGCAAACGCAGTGCACTGGATTGCATGGTAAAGTAGTACTATGCGATCCGGTTGCTTTGCGTTTTGTAAAGTAGTGCATGCACTCCTTTTTTGTGTGGTCCAACGCAAATGAATTGGCTGAAATCGCACTGTACCCGAATCATTGTGCGATTCATGGTGTGAGCCAGCCCCTTCGGCTTTACTACAGATGGCACAAACAGGCAATTTAATAACCGCACCACGTTAAATCTACACCCGCTAAACAAGTGACTAAAACTGCCGACACACACACAGAAAAAGTAAAGCTAGCCATTCACTTGTAGACTTTCTTTCAAAATTCTTAGTTTTAGGAACATTTGTTTGATTTTTTAATCATTATTGGGGACAAATTGGCGGACGTTTTCTACCACAGTGATGAGAAACGTTGAAGGAGCAGGATGGATTTTTTTTTTTTTTAAACGAACGAACGTCTTAACAGTGAATGTGGTATTTGTTCAAATAAAACTTCTCATTCCAAAATCGATTCCTGAAAGCAAAGCTTTTTTTTAATTTATTTTTTTAAGTACTTTTGAATGACATTCCTCAAGTCATTGAATATACTAATGAGAATTTTCCTACAAACATTCATTTGAAAATCTACTAGTGTATGGCTAGCTTGCTGATCTTAAAAATGCAATTTTAAATGGATTGTTCCTGTATTAAAGCAAGCCTTGCAAAGACTGACAATGTCAAAGTTTTTTTTTTTTTTGTGAAGCTGGATTTTGTACAAGAGCAATCTGTTTGTATATAGCTTGCAGTAATCAGATTATACAATTGAACATTAATGTATACATCTGGAAACAAATGTACGTCTCTGCAATGCACATTTCCCCATATTCTGCCTACACTAATGCTGCAAGTATAGAAAAATACCCATTGATCCTGCCAGGAATCCAGTGATCTCCTAACTTCCTTTAGTGAGCAGACAATGCTGCCTGTGCTGCCCTGCATTGTAGTCAACCTCTGCAGGACATCTCCCCTCATCACTGCTTGGAGTTGCAGTTGCTGACAGGAAGTTACGTACGGAGTGCTTTTCTGGAAGTTTTAAGCGGAGTTCATTTTCCCGCAGAATCAATAGATATTTTTTGCACTTGCAGCATTATTAATCCTCTTGCCCCCATGCAACACATGTGTTGGGGCAAAGAGGGTTGGGTTTAACACCCACTCACTTGTGTCCATAGGTGGCAGAGCTTTATGTGACCAGCCCAGTGACTGAGCTGTCAAAAATGACTCTCGGTGAGATGACGGAACCATGTGACCACTGTGACAGCCAATTGCAGTGGAAATAAGATAGCAATAAGATATACCTGTACTCAAATCCCTCAAAAATAGCTTGTGCGTGTATGTAATCCATCAGGCGCTAAAGCGGTGTGACCACATGTTAACACTAAAAGTTCTGGATGAACCCTCTGCTATACACCCTCTCTAGCAAATTTTGCAATAAAAAATAGGAGGATTTTTAGTTCACACAGTGTAATGCATGCTTAAGCTGGTCAACTGTGTCAAAGTCATTCCTCTCTGGCCAGTCCCTACTCTACTCTGCAAAATGCAAATGCAGTGGACACAACACCAAACTGACACAAATTGGAGGAGAGCCACCAGGTTCATGTCTGACCAATGACCATCAATGCAACACAAAATAAGATATAGTCCTTAGCCATTAGTCCCCATGACTAAGCCCTGTGGGTGCGCCGAAGCACATTGGAGGCGGTTTTCACTTTTCACACAGGTTTTTGCAGTGATGGACTGCTAAGGACTTTTTCTAATTGGTATTTACAGAGCTGGGACAAGCTCCGTCCTCGCCTGCACTCCCAGCAGTTCATCAGAAGAGAGCCCGTTGGAGCCTTGAGCAGCACCCGAAGTCTGGCATTGGTTTTCAAAAATAAGACTGTACTTGTGCTCAAATCTCAATAAACTTGCACATTTGTACATTCTGGTTCATACAGAATTTCTAGCCAACTACAGTGGTCACAAGATCGCCCGGGTCCTTCCTGTCCCCCGCCCCCCCCCCCCAGGCTTAAAGACTCTTTTAAAGGGACACTGGGACTAGGTGGGAAGAGGTTAAAGGAATAAAACATGGTAGAAATGTGCAAATATTGCAGAAATGTACACAAAAAAAACACACTTTAAACGATAAAAAATGTTCTCTCTTGAATTTATTTAGTGTGCATACATGTTTTAGTAAAAATCTTTTGCATTGATGGAATGCATAAAAACCTTTGTACAACTGAGGAATCTACTGTGTGTCTGGCAAGCCCGTCTTATGTGTGTGTGGGCAAGGCGTCACCTGCAAGACGGACATTTACTATGTCAAAACGGTTCAGATTTATTCATCAACTCTGTGCGTGCACCCCTACAATAAATATGCATCACTCTAATCCAACGTTACAGCAACAAATATCATGGCTTTGTCCGTAGCTAAAAAAGGGACACTTATTTTTTTATTCCTTAAGCAAGACGAGCACAAACATTGCCATACTGTATGCAACAGTAAAAGATTCTGTAAAAGACAAATGCACAGAAATGTCCGATCGGAGATGGTATTCGCATTCTGGGGCTTTACATCTCAGGAATAGCGGGATTCTGGCAGAATCACCCGAAATAAAAGGAAAAATTCAAGTGTATGTAAATGTAAAAGTAGTTTGTTCAGGATGTTGGACATTATGTCTCATTGTATAGTTCACTTAAACAAATTTTTTGTGAATCTGTTGCAGTTTTTTTTGTTACAAAGTGATCCTGCCAGTAGCAGTATTTCCCGCTTTGGGCTGACAACGCTATACTGCTGCCGCCTATCATTTAGAAGCAGCTTTGTCATCCTGCTCCGGGGGTGATATCACCAGCATCCGCATCCATTTGTTATGTGATAGCTTCCCGTAGGTTCAGGTAAGTAACTTATCACTACTTACCATGCATGCTTTTTCAGTTGGACATTGGAAGGCCTATCAGATAAGAAGCCCAACAACCAATTGAAAAACCATGCATGGTAAGTAGGGATAAGCGAAGGTTCAGCCTGAACCTATAGGAATCAGACACCACCCGAGCGAAATCCCCATCCACAAACACACGTAACAAAGGGATAGGGATTCTGGTTCCATTATTGACCTAATATGGCTCTATTTGGTCAATGAAAATGGCCAAAAGTGGTCACATCTAGAAAATGATACCAGTCAGCATCACCCCTCTTTGTTAGATGTGGCTGTAGGTCAGGAAGGCTGGTTCCGTCATTAACCTAATATAGCCACATGGCCATGTTAGGTCAATCATGTAAATAAATCCGTAAAGACGCTAAACTCGCCCTACTGCATTGCCTAATTCAAGGACTATTCTTGTACCAAACAGAAACTTGCGACTTATCTGTGTATTGCTGCCAAACGCACTATTGCTAGGGCCTGGAAGACACCTTCTGTATCGTTTGCAGCATTAAAGAGCACTCTGACCAACTTGACGATCAACGACAAAGTCAAGTATGCTACATGACTCCCATGCAAAACTTTTGAAAGTCTGGGCTCCCTGGTGGTCGTATTGCTCTCCCCACACTGCATCTGACCAGCCTGGGCACCTTGTAATTGTTTAAATTGCCGTCTAAGCCTGCAAGAACCCCTCTCTCCCTTCCCTAATCTTCCCTTCCTCCTCTCTGTTCCCCATCTTCCCTACACTGGGAATTTCTTTAGCTCCCCCAACCCCCCCCTTCCATTCCTTTTCTGGCGACCGGCTTGCTGGTTCACCTTATCTGATCCCTCGTGGTAGGCCCCCGAGCTTAAGCAATTTGTGCAAACCTATGGCCTACACCGCACGGTTGTCTGGTTGATGTTTAGTTGCACAAGATATTACTCATGCCTATATGCTTTGTTTCCTTCCTTGTTGTGTACCCCCTGTTTTTGTTATTTACATGTGCAACAATATAAATTATTGTACCAGAAAAAAAAAAGGTCATATACGGAAAATTACATCAGCCAGCATCCCGTCTCTTTGTTAGGTGTGGATGGGGGTGGGGAATTCCCCAGGCACAGCTGATTGGTCTGGTGGCTTGCTATCTTGTGAAAGTTTCCCGAACTTTAGCTCAATCACTGTTAGGCTGACGACACCGCTGTTAATTGCCAATGGCTTAGCAATGCCAGCCTGCAACAGAAGTGGCAGGAACTCCAAGTAAGAAAAAAATTACTTTGCAACAGAGAAACAAAACATTGCTTAAGAAATGTTCAGAGAAAAACAGTAATACAATGAGCCATGATGCTAAATAGGCTGAAAAACAGATTTAGGATTTACATACACTTAACGGTAGCAGCTTCCCTTTGATGTTAAACAGTGCGAGCCATAAAGTCCTAGACTGGTGCTATGCACAAAGAGTACACAGCCCATCTCATAAACCTCAGTAGAATTCGGGCAACATGAAAAGGGTAACCTGCATCAAATACGACAGACTAATTTGCAAGTAACGTGAGCAGTCGGGTGACTATATCTTTCAGCTTGTACAATGACAACAACATCAAGCTTAAAATTTCCTGAACAATCACATCGACTTTGTATCCTGAAAATTATGAGTTGTTTGCATTTCTTGAGTTTTGTAACCTGGAAGATATTGCAGTTAAAACTAACACGGAAACAGAAGAAAAAAAAAAAGAAAAAAAAAAAAAAACAACAACATAACATTTGACCTACTTATACTGCGGTATTCATTGCAACATAAACATTTCTTAAACAAAAATTCAACAGTGCTCATTTCTACCAATAGACCGTAAGAAAAGAAAAATGTCTGCTAATTCTATATTGCTATCACATATATTAATTCATCTATAGGCTTGTGTTCACAAAATATGAGCTCAAATTGTAGAGTCAAATTCAAATAAAGAATTTTTATCTATTTATTTCCCTCTTTTACTTTAAGACATGTAGCTACACTATCTACAGTGTTTAAAGCCTTGCAGTTTTCACTACAGTCTGACGAATAATGTAGAGGACCAAAAAAAGTTTTGTAGATTTTGGAAACGTGGAGTCCTTACACTTGCCATTTGGAAGCTCAAGTTGCCCATGTTGGAAAAGCAACAATTTTTTTGAAAAGTTGAGCTTCAGCTTTGGGCCTTGAATTCATATAACTGCCATGTGGAAGTTCAAGTTAACCATAGTGAAAAAGCAAAAAAAAAAAGTTGAGAAAAGTTGAGCTTCAGCTATGGGCCTTGGATTTTACCATTTGGAAGTTCAAGTTACCTATGGTGGAAAAGCTAAATAACTGGAGAAAAGTTGAGCTTGAGCTATGGGCCTTGGCTTTTTCCACGTGGAAGTTCAAGTTACCCATGGTGAAAAAGCAAAAAAAAAAAAAAAAAACAATGGAGAAAAGTTGAGCTTCAGCTATGGGCCTTGGATTTTGCCATATGGAAGTTCAAATTACCCATGGTGGAAAAGCAAACAAAATTGGAGAAATGTTGAGCTTCAACTATGGGCCTTGAATTCATATAACTGCCATGTGAAAGTTCAAATTACCTACTGCGGGAAAGCAAAAAAATGTTGACAAAATTTGAGCTTACGCTATGGGCCTTGGATTTATATTTTATGAGATTGATTTTGAATTCAACTTATTCTAATTTAATATACAATGAATTGATTAATTGAAGGGGTTGGTTGGGACTTTGTATGAAGCACAGCTAGGAAAGTAGGAGTATAAAATCACATGATAATGGATTCCAAATTATTATTCAAATTGAAAAAACGAAAACCAATTTAACGTAAAACCACTTCAGCAGTCATTAGTTGCAGTTATAAATGCAAAATTGCCATTTAAGTAAATTTGGAAACTCTGCTAAGGTGGAGTCAATGTTCAATTTCCTACTGAAGCCTTTACTGTCAGATTCTACACCTGGGCAAAATTTTCTCTCCAAATTGTCCAACAACTAGGCAGCTGAGTTGTCATAAGTGAACATATGTTGCCTCCTAGTGCTTTAGGCATGTGCAGACTGACTATTCTCCAATATGTCCTAATTTCATGTAAAACTATTTTAATAAATTTAATGTAAAATTATTTATTCGGATTCAAAATTGAACAAATGAAAAAAATTGATAGCTTGACAAACTGTATATCTGCATATCTGCATGTCTTAAGGCCCATTTCAAGTTTCAAATCTTTTAGCGTATTTAAAAGTCCTGTGCTGTCATAGGTTAAATTTGTTTCATTATTTTTGATTAGAAATACCCAAGATACCTCTTAAAACTGTAAAATGTGCTTCCTGCCCTCCTACTCCAGCACTCTATGGTGGCATAGATGAGTAATAGACATGTGTGTTCCGTAACAAATCTCCTTCAGATGTATACGAATCTCTGAAAGAAGAACGAATCTAAAAAAAAGTTATAATGAAATTAAAAAATGCATTCGCATCATTCGGATGACCTCACACAATGTGATGATAGTTCAGGCTCATTGAGAAAATAATTCAATTTTCACATTGGTTCGATAATTTGCTTTCAAGTAAAGTTGTGATTTAAATTGAATTTGTAATTGTCAGTTAGTTAAGTCTAATCTGATTCTTATGCCACGTACACACGATCGTTTTTAATGTTATTGAAAAAAACGTAATTTTTCTTGACGTGTTTTTTCGTGTTTCCTCTCAAGCCTGCCTTGCCTACACACTATCGTGGAAAAAAATGTTCGAGTTAAGCGCGGTGACGCATAACATGTACGACGGCACTATAAAGGGGAAGTTCCATTCGGATGGCGCCACCCTTCATGTTAGTAAAGTTTGTTGAGAGACAATTTGCGCTTTTCAGCCTCGTGCTCTTCAGTCCGTTACAGCGTGACGAATGTGCTATCTCCATTACGAACGCTAGTTTTACCAGAACGAGCGCTCCCGTCTCATACTTGATTCTGAGCATGCGCAATTTTTTTCACGTCGTTAAAGCCCACACACGCCCGTTTTTCATGACGAGAAAACCGACGATGTAAAAAACGACGTGAAAATTAGAGCATGTTCCAATTTTTCTCGTCGTGATTCTCTGCGTTTTTCTCGTCGGGAAAAATGCTGGAAAGCCCACACACGATCATTTTTAATGACCATTTAAAAAAAAAAAAAAATTCTCGTCATTTCGTGTGTACGCGGCATAAGATTTGAAAAACTTGAGCCCACCGAAGTTTACATTCTTTATTCCGTTCGAAAATATGGAGTAGTTTTGATATATGATTAACAAATCCACCCGGACCAACAAATATATGAAAAGATTGGCGAAGATATGAAATTAACTCCAAAAATGAATCTGTTCAACATGACGAAAAACAAAATTCTTCAACGATCAAATGCATCCGAAACTAAACAAAGATTTCCGGCGTGCACATGTCTCTTTTTTTTTTAACAAGAAGAAGCGTGCACATGTCTAATGATTAATGACCACGCCCTTCATCTAAAGGCAGACTTGTAGTGCAGAGGAAGAAAGGGGCCTGTCCGAGCAGCTCTGGTATAATATGGAGTGAACTTGGCAAGTGCCTATTAAACTACGCAGTCATATTTAAGCAAAATTGTGCAACTGCAAGTGAAGGTTAAAAACTGAATGAAATAAAAATTGAAGTTATTAGTACAGTGTTCATATGACTGAATATCTATTATCACTGGGCTTAAAGGTACCATACACAGACTGAAATGTACATTCCTAAATTTACAACTGCAATACATTGGTAAGACGTCAACGGCAAAGTAAAAAAAAAAAAAGAAAAAGATCTCTTCTGACCAGCTCCATCAACTGCTGTGTGGATTTTAATGCACTATCAGACGTCGTCAATGGACATCTTGATACTTTGTATCAAACTGAAGAGACATAAAACAATTCCCAATTCTCAGTCATGTCCGAATATGGATACCTTTTAGCCTTTGTATTTAAGCACCGTATTCTTTATATGGCACAAACACCCAATTATTAATCCCTGACCTGCACCAAACAGAGGAGTTGCGTCTACCTCACCAGAAACTTTATACATGTGGCCACCTGCCCAAACGCCTTTTCACAACCTAGAACTAAATATATTGTTGAAACTCATCCAGGAGTATACATTTTTTTTTTAAAACAATATAAAAGAAAAATAAAAAGGATAAAGCACAAGCGAAAAAGAAAAGCCATCTACAACATTTTATAGTTTCACTCCAGAAATTCTTGTCTACTTGGCAAATAACACACCATTAAAACATGGAGGTTTATGTAACATTGTCAGCATTGCCTACATAGAAGCACAAATCGGAAACTACTAAGCTATAAATTACATCTGGAGGTTATATGTCTTAGCAGGATTTTTTTTTTTTTTTTTTAGTGTCAACATTAAAACCTTTACCAAAAAAAAAAAAAACCTGATGGAGAGTTTTGCACCAACAGATTAACTATTCAATAAATAACAAAGAAAGAAAAAAAAAAAGACAAAAACATTTCTCTCCTCCAAGTTAGCAGTCAACATCATTTTTTTTTTTTTTCTTCTTAAAAATAGAGACTTTTTTTTTTCTTTTTTTGAGGGTTGCACAACACAATTAGCATACTGGAAAAGTGTCATTGAGGTCTCAGAGTTGGGGAGAGAGATACTAATCTATGTACAGGATATTTTTTATTTTTTTCACCCCTGAAAACTGTTATTAGTGGACAAACGGTCTAGTTTCAGCCCGTGAACCGATATCTAAAACACAACTGTTATATACAAACCGGTTACAACAATTTTTTTTATATATCGATTTGTTTTTTTTTTGTTTTTTTTGTTTTTTAACTTTAACATAAGGCTAGAAAAATTGGAACAAATGATTCGTACTTTAGAAACTTCTAAAATACTTCTCATGTCTGAGGTACTTCTTTTTTTATTTTTTTTATTTGTATGTATCTTATCTTCTTCAGAGTAGCACCTGTCAAAATACGAGTCCTTAAAACGTAATAGTAAAATTAGCCTGTGACTCAATAAATGTATTGTGTGCATTTAAAAATAAGTAGACATTGGGGCTAAAATATACCAGTAAATTTTGATCGCAACCAGGTATAAACGATCTCTACAATTTAATGATGGACTGAAGTCCGTCCTTGAATGTAGGTTTTGTACCTGCTGTGACCATTTTTGTACATTCCTACAATGAAGCGATGTATATCAGTGGTGAATAAAAATGGTCAAGGGGCCTTGGCACTATTTTAACCATGGGCCCCTCAGCAATATACATTTAATGTGCAAGTAAAGAGCATCATCCTAATTGCCCCAAGAAATATGACAGAATTTGGCAGCCTTTGATGGCTCAGTAATGTCCTTCTTTTCCCTGGTTGGTGCACTACACCTAGGGTAATTTTGCTTACCCTTGTGGTCATTTTTGTTACTTTTGGTGTCATTCCATACCTAGTTTCTTGGCCTTGTATACCTCTCAGCAACTGTGACTTGTTAACACTGTGTCTATACTACCTTCAGCTTGCTTGTACCACTCTTACCACCTATTGTTATTGTACGATGGCCACATTTTTAATAAAGAGCAATCCTTGATGTTAAAAAAAAAAAAGATCAGCCTCCTATATTTCTCTGAATAATCTCCAAGCTCCGTACTCCAGTTTTATTTTTCCTATATTGAAGGCCATGTGGGAAAAATAAGTAAGCCCATATACACAGGAGGGTGGTTAGTTGCAAAGACATGATCCAAGCTCTCTAAGGCAGCAAATGTTCAGATAGTTCCATAAATATAGAAGAATGGTTCGGAGGAAGAAAAGCTAAATGGAACACGCTGATGATGCCACAGGAACCATTTATCTCAGGAATTAACAATAGCAATAGGCACAGGTATCCCAAACTGCCCAATCAAATTTCTATTGAAAGAAACACGTTGGCTTTAGCTGAACAAGACATTCAATAAAATTGGGTTTTGGACTTTTCGTGAAGTGTCCGGCTTATTCTTCACTGTGCAACAGTTTATCTGAAACACGGAAATTAATTTCCATATACAAAGCCAGAAATTTTGTTGGAACAGGTATTAGAGCCAACGATTCAGTCCCCTATACCTTTTATCAATAAAAACTTGCTAGAGGTTCTAAAACTGAAAAGATAAGGTTATGTCTGTATATTGGAGTTTAGACAAGTTCCACAAAGATATGTTATTGAGACAGACCATTAGCTGGAGCAGCCTCTCCTTCTATGAGAGTTCACCAAACCTTTGCGTTTTGCTTAGGCTTTCACTGTAAAGACCCGAATGCCAATCTCCTTTGTCGTCAAAGACTTGCACCTTCTAGTCCCGTATATAAGGTCCCTTAAACCTGTCAATGTGTAGTGGTGCCGACCGTTCCTATGGGCGTGGTCTGGAGGGAGTGGACATCATTATGTCACAGTGACGTCAACTCGTTTCGCCCCAATCACTGCACAGTGACGTCAACTCGTTTCGCCCCAATCACTGGGCTTCCTCAGGAGTTTAATATAATGGATTATGAAAAAAGAAACAATAATGATTATGTTCCCTGGGAATGTGTTGCTATTTTATTATATGTTGACAACATTGTCAACAAGATTTTGATGGTGGAGGATGAAGGTTGTACAATTACATGTGTTATTGTTTAGTGTAATATTTTGACTAATAAAGGTTGAATTTTTTTTAATATGAAAGTTAAAGCTCTTCTAGTCCTCATATTTAAAGTTCTGGCCTGTCCCATTAACATATCTCTGTGGAAGTATTACAAACGTTAGAGGACTGCCCCCTATGTGGGGAGTGAGCGCACTCGCTTGAAAATAGTTTGATTTAATTATACCTTACTATTTCTTTTCTTGCTATATATTTTATGACGAGAAGGTCGAAGAACTTTAGCTCCAACCGAAGGCCTGGAAAACTGTAAGGTACCTTAATTCTTTAAAACAGGGGTCTCCAAACTTTTTAAACAAAGGGCCAGTTTACTGCCTTTCAGACTTTAGGTGGCCATTGGGTGTAGATTTTCCCTTAGGCTTGGTGGTCAGTGGGAGGAATATTGCCCCATAATTGGTGTCAGAGGAAGAAGTTATACCCCATCATTGATGTCAGAGGAAGAGGTTATACCCCATCATCAGAGGGAGGAATTGTGCCCCAATGTTGGTGTCAGTGGAGGGAATAGTGCCTTGTATCAGCGGAAGGAATAGTGTTCGGATTAAGACAAGCAAAGGGCCACATCCAGCCCGCAGGCTACAGTTTGGTGACCTCTGCTTTAAAATAACTGAGAGACAAGGGAATATAAATTTGTATACCTCTATCAGTGATAGATAGGACCTGCTAAGGAGACATAGACACCGACGTCAACTTTTGAAATAAAATATTCCACATATACCTGACTTTTAAATGCTTTTCTGGGGGTGCAAATTAAATTTCCTAAAATACGACAATGATGTTAACAGCATAAAGGTTTGAAGAGCTTTTTTGGGACAATTGATCATCCCCAAATCCCCTTCATATAAGTTTAAGTTCAAGGAGTGTAGAGAATAGGGCGCTATTCAGTTTAAGGTATAGACACCATATACAACCATTACTTTCCCAATGTTTTTCAATATAAAAGCTCTGGACTGAGGGGCTACCACCTTGGCTGTCCTTTTAAATTTCACCACTGATAAAGATGCCTCTCTGAAACTTTCCAACCTGAATGAGTCAGGGACTTAAATTCTTTAACCTGGGTAATTTTCTTTTTTATTTTGCAGTTTTCTGTAACCGTTCCATATCCTACGCTTTCCCTCAAAAAAGCGGCCACTTTAAGAGTTTGTTCCTTCTGTTATATCTGGTCCGCATAGCTTAGCCCCTTGTGTAGAGGAACGAGTGATTCTCAGGCACTTTATGGTAATCGCAGCTGATGCATATTCAGCCACAACCTGAAGTGAAATACGGAATTAGTTCAACATAACGTGCTTTCCATCAATCTTCCTTTTCTTCTTCGTATGCGTCTGCTCGTGTGTTAAAAGGTTTATCTTTTGGGCAAAGCCTTTGCCGCAAGTGATGCACACAAAGGGCCTTTCCCCAGTATGAAGTCTCTGATGAGTGGTGAGGTTGGCCTTCTGGCTGAAAGTTTTTCCGCATTCGGGACATTCAAACGGTTTCTCCCCTGTGTGGATTCTCTCATGTCCGATAAGGTTACTGTTATTCTGAAACCTTTTGCAGCAGAACCTACATACGAACCGTCTTTCCTTGGTGAAAGATTTTGGACTTTGTACGATGCTGGAGTTGGGGCTCATGTCGTTTCCGAATACGCACGACAAAGGCTTTGCTTCGGGTGTATTTTTGATCGATGCACTTTGAAGAAAGCGGTCCTCGGCAGGGGCCTTTGGACCGGTCTCGACCTTTGGCTGGGGTCTCAGCTGGGCCACGGACCCGTTAAACTGTTTCATTTTCATTTTGTGGATTCCTTGGTGAAGTCTAAGATCGGATAGCTTTAAAAACCTCTTCCCGCATTCAGTGCAGTTAAAAGTCCTTTCGGGTTCCTTTGGCAAGGCCGTAACAAAAGGTTTGAGGGTGACAACCTCTTTCTGACCAACTGGCCATCTCACCAATCTTTGGCAGTATCCACTATTTTTTATGTTGTACTGGACTTTGTTTGAGGGAATATTTCTTAGATTGAATTTCTCAGGGCCCCGTGGTCTCTCGATAATTACATCATCATCATCTGCAGTAAGAACATGGGAAAAAAAAAAAAAAAAAAAAGGATTTTTGTATAATCTTTTTCTCAGAGTCCATTGAGAGACACAGCTTGATGGTAAAAAACCTCAGGTTATACCACTGCCTACTGGGGAAACAGACACCAGGCCAATAGAAAACTGAATGTTAGCCCCCTAGAGCAGCCTTTCTTAACCACTTGCCGACCGCAATACGTAAATATATGTTGCGGTCGGCAAGTGGTTTACCGGGATTAAGGCTGAAGATATCCGCTATTACTCCCCCCCTGTACCGTTTTTCTTTCTCTTGAAACCAGCCTGATTGGCTCATGAGCTGCTGGAATGGTTCCCCCGCCGGTGTTTCTCGGGCTTACAGTTTCTGCCGGTTCGCCCAAAAATGATCTGACCGTGCGGCCTGCTACTCCCATAGGTGATCAAAGAGTTAACGCTCTTTAACCGACTCTATGGTCTTGGAGGACCGGAGCGACGTCATGACGTCACTTTCGGTCCGGGCTGGAAGAAAAAAAATATTTTTATTTTTAAGGCTCCTTTCACACCAGCGGACCGTACGGCCGCTTTTTCATCCATCCATTTACGCATGAAAAAGGGACATACATTGGTCCCTATGAGATCGCGGGCGTCGGCGGATGAACATCCGCCGACACCCGATCTCATCCGGGTCTGCAATCTATCCGTCTGCAGAGCGGATCGGATGAACACGGACAGACGGTCCGTGTTCATCCGATCCCCCCATAGGAGAGAGCGGAGATCTGACAGGGCGGTCCCTGCACAGTGCGCAGGGACCGCCCTGTCATCCGCCGGCTCAGCGGGGATCAGCGGAGCGATCCCCGCTGAGCAAGCGGAGGTTCACGGGGCGGATCTTCACGGATCCGTTCCGTGTGAAAGGGGCCTAAAGCCAACAATCAAAATTGTATTTATTTATTTTGTGTTTTCAAAGGTAAAGAAGAGATTTGGGGTCTTTTTGATCCCAAAACTCTCCATAAAGAGGACCTGTCATCCTTATTTCTATTACAAGGGATAATTTTGACAGGTACTCCCTCCCACTTCCTGGTAAGATTGCCGCACGGCGATCTACGTCATGTCTGGCCCCTCCTCCTTCCCCCTGTAGCCTTCTGGGACATGTGTGTCCCCCAGAAGATGACAGGACCATTCAGAAAAGCGCAGCACGACTTGCGCATGCGTAAACTGGTTGTGAAGATTGGAGGCTTCGCTGCCGGTTTCCCTTACTTGCAATGCTGGCGCCTGCACCCAAAGCCGATGGACGAATCGGCTTGAGGTGCCGACATTGCCGGATCCCTGGAAAAGTAAGTGCCCTTAAATTAAAAGTTAGTAGCTACAGTTTTTGCAGCTGCTGACTTTAAATGTTTTTTTTATTTATTTATTTTTATAGGCTGTAACTCTGCTTTAACAATCTTTAGTATATTTTTGGTTTTACTGCCACACAGGAGCTTTGTATTTCTCACTTTCTTTCAATAAGTTGTGGCTGTGCAGCTGCACGGGGAAAATCAGTTCACTTTTTTTGCACTTTAAGGCTACTTTCACACTGAGGCGCTTTGCAGGCGCTATAGCGCTAAAAATAGTGCCTGCAAAGCGACCTGAAAGAGCCGTCTCCTTTTACTCCAGTGTGAAAGCCCTCGGGCTTTCACACTGGAGCAGTGCGCTGGCAGGACAGTAAAAAAAAGTCCTGCTAGTCGCATCTTTGAGGCGCTGTAGGAGCGGTGAATACACCACTCCTAAAGCGCCCCTGCCCATTGAAATCAATGGGCAGCGCCGCTGAACTGCTAGCAAAGCGCCGCTTTGCAGGCGGTTTTAACCCTTTATTAGCCGCTAGCGGGGGTTAAAAGTGCCCAGCTACCGGCCGAATAGTGCCACAAAAACGACGAAAAAGCGCCGCTAAAAATAGCGGTGCTTTACCGCCGACGCCCCCACCGCCCCAGTGTGAAAGTAGCCTAAGAGCCCTTTCACACTGCCAGCGCCCAGGCGTCGTTTTTGTGGTGCTCTTTCGAGTGCTAGTGGGGCGCTTTTAACTCCCGCTAGCGGGCGAAAAAGGGTTAAAATCGCCTGCAAAGCGCTGCTGACCATTGATTTCAATGGGCAGGGGTGCTTTAGGAGCAGTGTATTCACCGCTCCTAAAGCACTGCAAAGAAGCTGATTGCAGGACTTTTTTTGACGTCCTGCCAGCGCAGTGCCCCAGTGTGAAAGCACTCTGGCTTTCACCCTGGGATTGCAGATGAGGCTTTTTTCAGGCGCTTTACAGCCGCTATTTTTAGCGCAAAAGCGCCTGAAAAACGCCTCCAGTGTGAAAGGTGTCTAAGGGGTGTCTATTCCCTAATCCTTCTGAGTCAGCATATGAAGCTTTATAAGCGCTGCACTAAAGATAAATATTTTATTCCAGCTAAAATCTGCAATTACAGAAAGGCACGGTCATGTGTGTGTGTGTGAAGAAAACTTACCCAGTGTGTAATTTACAACATTTCTTCCGTCCAAGCACACATTTTCACTATTCACTGGGAGCTCCTTGGTTTTAACTCTCAGTATAACCGGCTCAATACTAGGGAATTCTGGTAACAGGAAAAAGACAAGAAGTTCTGGTTAATTACCCATCCAACCACTCGGTTTATAATCCATGTGCTTTGCAAATCCTTGTGGGCTAGTTAAAAATAACGGTTGATGTGCATACAAACATGATAAAGTGGGATGTTAGTGAGCAGGTTACAGCAGCCCAGCATTAGATCTTCACTGACTGGGCTGCAGAAAGCACAAGATACTGCAAATGTGGATGACAGTAAGTGCAGACGTGCCAGAGAGACAGGTCTGTCCAGTGCTGCAATGCCCCGGGGGGCGGGGAAAATGGGGTGCAGGTTTGGCTCATCCGAAGAACACTGGAGAAAATAAAATTGCGTGACTGCACACCCAATAGTAAAAATCCAATTTTTTTATTTTACCAGGTTAAAATCTTGACAGCAGCACATAACATAGTACACAGGGAACAC
The DNA here is from genome assembly GCA_029206835.1 of Rana muscosa. NCBI lineage: Eukaryota > Metazoa > Chordata > Amphibia > Anura > Ranidae > Rana > Rana muscosa. The sequence goes on from CM055124.1 coordinate 284,267,606, forward strand.
GTTAGATGCGTTTCAGACCATAGGTTATGATTAAGCATCTGTGACCTGAAACGCGTCTACCGTGTTTCCTCTGTGTTCTGTTATGTGCTGCTGTCAAGATTTTCACCTGTTAAAATAAAGAAATAGTTTTTTTACTATCGGGTGTGCGGTCATCCACCCTTATTTTCTCAAGTGCAGACATGTGATAGAGGGAAGGAGCTGTCATACCTCTATCCAATCAGGACCAGAGACACTGGCTGGAGCTGGTGTGCTCGTCCCCGTTGCTGGAAATACCGGGTTCAGGTAAGTAAAAAGGGGGGTTCGGGGGACTGCTGCATCACAGGAGGTTTTTCACCTTAATGCATAGAATGCATTACGGTGAAAATCCTTGAGGACAACCCCTTTAAAATATTGGCAGCTGCTATTCCACACTTCCCGGTGTGTACTGAATATCTGCTTCTCCCATTGCATTCAGTGTTTCCTCCTACTGACTTGTATATCAATACAGGACAAATGTAACAAAATTGTGGGAGGAACCACTGCATGCAGCAGGGGAAGCAGGTATTCGTCCACCCCAGATGGATTAAAGGAGAAGTTCACCTTTCATAACATGTTACTTGTTATACTCATATTCAGGGTGTGTAACATGCTATGAAAGGACTAGTCCCCGCTCCCCCCGCTTTGACAGCTAGCGGGGGGACCTTCTCCCCCGCTGTCAGAATTATTAAAAAATTTAAGCGGCCATGTCATTGATTCGTGTGAATGCAAAACTACAATTCCCAACAGCCTTAGCGGCTGTCGGCTTGTAGACCTCAATGAACTACCTCAGCACTGTGAGTACTGTGATACTGTGTACGAGATACAAGCAAGCAGATACACTGACAGATCCGCAGGAGTCCTGCATGGCACCAGCGATCTGCTGATTGCGGGTGCAATGTTTTTCAGGCTCCCAAAACAAAAAAATAAATACACAATCAAATTAACGGACAAAAATGTGCATTTATTATTTTTTGAACTTAACCTTTAAAGGGGTTGTAAACCCTCAAGGTTTTTCACCTTAATGCAGTCTATGCATTAGGGGGAAAAACCTCCTGTGATGCAGCAGCCCCTCTCAGAGCTCCCTTTTTACTTACCTGAACCCGGTCTTTCCAGCGACGGGGACACGCACACCAGCTCCAGCCGGTGTCTCGGGTCCTGAGTGTATAGATTGATAGCAGCGCAGCTATTGGCTCCCGCTGCTGTCAATCAAATCCAATGAAGCGGGGGGGGGGGGTGAGTCCTGTTGTCTGTGTCAATAGACGCAGCAACAGGACATGGGTGCGCGCCCGCAGGAGTGCCCCCATGGAATGCGGCTCTCCAACGGGGCACTCAAGAAGAGGAGCAGCCAGGAGCGCTGCTGAGGGAACTCAGAAGAGGAGGATCGGGGCGACTCTGTGCAAAACCAACTGCACAGACATGGTAAGTATAACATGTTTGTTTTTTAAAAACAAACCTTTACATATTTTTTAAATAAGTACAGTGGCCGCAGGCTGGAAGATGTATTTTTCTGTACTTTTAGGGCTGGATCACGCCACAATTTGTGCATTCCGGCTGCGTTTCTTCATGCGTGTTTTTGATGTATTCCATTTTTTTCGCCCTTTTTTTCCTTCATTTTAATTCAGGACATGTGCATTGCAGTGTGTTTTTGATGGATTCCATACAGAAAAAAATGCAACATGTTCTGCTTTTGATGACTGCACTGGAACACACTGCAGTGGGAACTAGGGCCATTGGAATACATGGAAAACACTGTACATGCATTTTTGATACAGATTAAAAAGGTATTGGAATGCATCTGGTGTTCACGCCAGGAATCGCACAGGAATGTGCAGCGCGTTCCTATGCCATTGACATGTGGTGCAGTGCGGTGTGATTTGAGCCCATTCATTTACAACAGGCTGAATCGCACTGGACTGCACCAAAAGTAAGAAAACGCACTGCAAGCAAACTGCGTTTGCAACCTATGTTTGAGGTGTCGTTAACTTAAAATTGACACCCGCTGCAAATCGCAACTGCAGGATGCTTTGACTGTGGTGTAGTACACGTGCACATTTTGAGGGTTTCCTGCACTGCGTTCTGATGTGAACAGGCTCCTAAAAGGGAAAAAATATGGGAAAAAGTGCATGTATTGCAAAGATGTACTGATTTGTTTGTTTTTTACGTAGGTAACAAGGACCTCCACCGTACCACATACTAAATTAAAAATAGTAAAAGGAGATTCAAGTATATTCTGCCATGATAAGAACTTTAAAGCGGAGTTCCGGCCGAAATATGACTTTTAAGATAAAAATACCCCTAGAATACTCATGCCACGTGCAATGTAACAAGGGTGTGCTGTAAATTATGCCCAGTTTTCTATTTGTGCAGCATCGCTTTCTTACTTTGTGAAGTTCTTGCACAGCGCGGCCACCTCCAGTGTGGGCATCTGAAGCCACAGTGTCCTTCTTCCTGGATTCCGCGCATGCACCTGCCAATCTCGCGGTTGTGCAGTGCGGTGCAATCTTGGTCAGCTTGCCATGCCAAGCTGACCAAGTTTTTTCATAGACATCAATGTTACGGGAGCAGTGCCATGCCAATCTGACCAAGATTTTCCATAGAGGCCAATGTTAAATGTTACTGGTGCCGTGGCATGCCAAGCTGACCAAGATTTTCCATATACGTCGATGTTAAATTTTACGGGAGCAGTGTCATGCCAAGCTGACTAAGATCTCCCAGGAGCCAATGCAAAACCGAAAATTACGTCTGCGGCCGTGGCCGCTAAAGAAGGAAAGTAAATTAGATATAGGCATAAATCAGGTAAGTGAATGGAAAAAAATAATAATTTTAAGGATGCACATTACTGCTGCATGGTGAGGAGTGAAAAATGTGGGCAGAACTCCGCTTTAAGATAAATATACAAAAGGACCTATATATCATGCAACAAAATTCTATGGCAAGTAAATGGTGGTAAGGACCCACTTACCACCATTTACTTGCAATAGAAACTTTTTGCATGATAAATAGGTTCTTTGTTGTGGTCAAAGTGGGGTATATTTATTTTACTGGCTTTAAGGGCTGTATGTTTTTAGGATTTGTATACGCAATGGCGTTTTTTAATTATCGAGTGTAAATAAAGACTGTTCGTTTTATCAAGCCCAATTCACACTGGTGCGACGTGTGCTCCGACTTTGATAGCACATGTCGCATGACAAGTCGCGGGCCCATTAACTGCAATGGAACCGTTCTAATAGTAACGACTTGAGACGCTCCGACTTAGAAAAAGGTTCCTGAACTACTTTTGATCTGACTTGCATTGTCTTTTGTTAAAAAAGTCGTATGCAAGTCAAGTCGCGCTGGAATGTCGGCTTCAAAGACCCGGCAGTGTGAACCGGGCCTTAAATGATTGTGTATGTCTCAAGTCCATATCATGGTAGAAGACACTTCTGCTCGAATCCACTTTTACCATTTTTTTATTGCTCGGATATAAATTCTAGCGCCACTGCATACTCATAACCAATCATACAAGCCCCCCATACACCTCACCTTTTTTAGCCGTGTTTTTCTCGCAGGCATTGTAAGGTGTCTTGGCGACAAGCTTCTGTGAAACGGTAACCACATTGGTTTTATTTATACCAGAGGTAGATGCTCTGTGTCCTTGTAGTAAAAGGAAAAGAGATGGCCGTTATCCTTCAGAAAGTGCAGTCAGTCTACAGAGGCTTGTAGAAACCTTGGTAAACTTGTGTACTGGAACCATACTGCTTCACAAAACATGAAAAACTCCTCCACCCAAATCAGATTTTTCAGATTTATTGTAAAAAAGATGGAGCTTGATGCTCTGTCAGGTCTTCCTTGCTGTCTGCCCCTCCCAGCGATAGGCTAAAATTACGATTATCAATACGGTCTTCTAGAGCAGTGTGTCCCAACCTCATTCCTCAGGTACCCCCAACAAGCCATGTCACACATACCAAACCATTGCCATTGATTCAAAGTCTAACTCCATCTTTTAGACCATGTTATATCCTTATTTGTGGTGTAACGTGACATGGTGCCAAGTTCCCCCTCCCCTCCACCCCCTAGATGTCTCATGTTATACCCATATCTAGGGTGTAACATGGTACCAAGTGCCCTCCCTCCTGACAGTGTGCAGGGGATCGTCTCCACTGGAGCAACCACAGTTGAGATCCATGAATAGGGTTGCCACCTGTCCAGGATTCAACCTGACAGTTCGGGTTTGGAATCATGCGTCTGGGGGTCAGACTGCCTGAAAAGCGGATACATAGTTCAGACTGGACTATGGCCTCCCAGAAGGGTTGCTGGCTGCAGTTGTCTAAGCTGAGAGTGTCTGTTACACTCCCTTTTATGCTGCCCAAAGCCAGCGCTAACAATCCCCCCCAAACACTGACGGGAGAGGAGAGAGAGCTTGATCCGCACCACTTCCTCTCGCCCCTACACCTCTGTGTCTGCCCACCCACACCCCAATCCCCAGCACTGTGCCTCGGAAAATGAAAGTAGGGGCCGGAAATTTGAAGTCCAGCAGCCTCAGAAACATCTGGATGAGAGGTGTTGACTGCCAAAGGGTGAGTGAGCTCACCATCCATGCCTGTCTGTGACTGAAGTCTTCCCTCTTCTGCCTCTGAGTGAGTACACTAAGGTAAATCAGGGTTCTCAGAGCACTCCCAACATCAGTGTTCCCCCTTACATCAGAGTCCTCTCCGTACATCAGAGTTCTCAGTGTTCCCCCTTAAATCAGGGTTCCCAGAGCATCCCTTATGTTAGAGTCCCCAGAGTTTTCCCTTACATCAGAGTCTGCAGAGTCCCACCCTAACAGTGAAAGGGAACTCTGCGAGTTCAGATGTAAAAGGGGAACTCTGTGGACTCTGATGTAAAGGGGGATTCTTGTGATTAACTTCATATGATTAGAAATTTTATTTATTAGCAAAATATATGTATAAAAAAAAAAATAGCTGTGCACCGCTAAAGTGTTCGGGTTTGACTTGAAGAAAAGGTGGCAACCCTAACCATGAATGAATAGGCTACAAGTCCCATCTACCATCAAGGAGTATCCCTGAATGGAACACAAGCACGATGATCTCCGCACTTGTAGTCCATTGATACTTCCTCCAGCTCTCTAACTAAAAGTCCAAACCTCAGCACAGACATAGAGCTGGAGGAAGAGTCTGCAGGAGCCTGCCATTGTACCTGCTATCCACTGCACGGGTTGCAATGCTTTGCAGGTTAATTTACAAAAAAGCGACAAAGTTAATTTTTTTGTTGTAAATGAGCCTCCAAAGCATTGTTACCGCAATCAGTGGATAGCAGGTACAATTGCAGGCTCCGCTCTAGCTCTATATAGAACTACCGTGTTTCCCCGAAAATAAGACCTAGCGTTATTTTCCAGGAGGGCAGCAATATAAGCCCTAGTTTAAAATGCTTGGAAAATTCTATAATCCACTCTATTACAGTAGTATATAATGTACAATGTGTGTGTTTCTGTAATATAATTGTGGGGAAGAGATCTCTGGTGGGCCACAGAGGCGCAGAGCAGCGCTATAACAAAGGTATTTGGCACAATTATGTTACAGAAACACACACATTGTACATTATATAATACTGTAAAAGAGTGGATTATAGGATTTTACAAGCATTTTAACTCAGTTCACACTGGGGATTCCTGTCTGGCAGGGAGGGAGAGGGGGGAGAAGACAGCACATTACATGGCAAGACCTACCCCAACAAAAAGTCCTACTGTGTCTTTTGTTGCCAAAATTAATATAAGACCCGGGCTTATTTTTCTGGGAAACACGGTATAGAGCTCTATATGTGCATGTAGCCTTTAAAGCACCTGTGCAACGTGAAGGAAATCATGAAAATATGACCTGTTGGGGGTACTTGAGAACGGAGGTTGGGAATCTAGACCAACAGACAGAGAACACTGTCACAAAATAGTAAAATCATTATGCAAAAACAGCCCTCTAAAGCTAGTCATATTACATATTACAATCTGATTGTATAATGTGTTTTGCATCAACAGATAACATAATATAATTTGAATGGATTGTTTCATTACCTAGACACGCCAAACCCCAAATTTAGCAACGACCAGCTACGTCTAGAAATTTCACAATGACTATGACTAATTTACCCACCTAAATATGTTTTACATTGTTTAACTAAAGACTAAACAGTTTTTTTAAGATCAGGAAAGATTAGTGATGGGGTAGAACACCTGTCAGGTCTGTGTCCCTGTTATGGAGATTCACCCTCTCTCCGACGGTCCTGATTATCAATGTTACCAAGTATGAGAGTGGAGGGTAAAGCCAAAATTGGGGATGCTTGTTCCTGTGTCTAAGAGAGGATTTCCCTCACATTGGAAAGGTATCATGATTGATTTACTAAATGCAAATAGACTGTGCACTTTGTAAGTGCAGCTGCTCCAGAGTTTAGTAAATAAGGGGAAGCTCTGACTTCCATCATCCAAACATGTGCAAGCAAAACTGCCATACTTTAATTTCCTTGCAAACGATTGGGTATTCTTTGTAAAGTGAAGCTTCATATCATGAGAGAGAGAAAGAGAAAGAAAATGAGAGAGAATGAATGAGAAAGAGAGAGAGAATAAGAGCAAGATAGATAGATAGATAGATAGATAGATAGAGTGCCTTGAAAATGTATTCATGCATCTGGGCATCTCTCTAAAGCAGTGAATGTGACATTCACTAAATATTCACTGCTGTCTTCTTGGTACAAATGTTTTTATTCACAGTGAATATTTAGCCTAGCACCTATGGATGTTTGATGTGTCGCATTCACTGCGGTGTAGACATTAATTGGCTGTGTGTTGAGTTATTTTGAGGGGACGGCAAATTTACACTGTTATACAAGCTGTACACTCACTACTTTACATTGTAGCAAAGTGTCATTTCTTCAGTGTTGTCACATGAAAAGATAGAAGAAAATAAATATATATCTATTATATACACACATACACACACACAGTGGAACCTTGGATTACGAGCATAATCCGTTCCAGGAGAATGCTCGTAATCCAAAGCACTTGCATATCAAAGCGAGTTTTCCCATTGAAGTCAAAGGAAACGAAAATAATTTGTTCTGCATTAACTTCAATGGCATGCAATATCGCATGTGGCCAGAGGTGGGTGGGGGCGCCGGAGAGCCTCGGAAACACTCGGAAAGGCCCGCAGACATCTCAGCTGAACTCGAAAAACCCCGGAAAGTCTCAGGAACGGAGTAGTTCTGAGATTTTCCAAACATTTCCGAACAACTCCGATCGGCTCTGCTCCGGCACCCCCCCCTCAGGCCAAATGCGGTATTGCACATCGCTTTGGCTTGAATCCTGCTCGTTTTGTGAGACAACACTCGCAAACCGAGTCAGGATTTTTTTTAAATACAGTGCTCGTATTGCAAAACGCTCGTTAACCGCATTACTCGCAATCCGAGGCTCCACCGTGTGTGTGTATATATATATATATACATACATAATTTATTTTCATGTTTTATAATTTTTTTAATATCTTCTGACCAGAGCAGTACAGTGTCACCACAGTGACATTATTACTCTGGGGAGGTGATCAGGATTTTTTTACACCATGATTAATCACGGTTATGAGCAATAATTTTTATGAATAGCATCCATTCATGTGCCAATGTGCACAATTTGTGATAGCTGCGACTGGTCACAGCTATCACATGGTACAGGTGTGCTGTGATTGGCCCTGTCTGTACCATGTGATCACTGTGACCAATCACAGAGCTCACAATAGTACACAGTGAACAGCTATAAATGGAAGCCATTGTGTACATTTGATATGTTTATCTATGTGATTGGTCACAGCGATCACATTGTACTCGGGCTGGCCTTGTACAATAATCGGGCTGCGTCCGGGTGACAGATCACGCTGCTGCATAGCCCCTAGGGCGCGCATGGGGCATGCGACTGTGAGAACCTGATATGATGTCCACCCAGAACAATGGTACTCTTGCCCGGCTGTCTTTATATTATAGGCCAGGTGGGAGTTGGTTAAACACATTATGGCAGGGGGTCTCAAACTGGCGGTCCTCCAGCTGTTGCGAAACTACAAGTCCCATCATGCCTTTACCTGTGGGAGTCACGCTTGTTAACTGTCAGCCTTGCAATGCCTCATGGGACTTGTAGTTTTGCAACAGCTGGAGGGCCGCCAGTTTGAGACGCCTGCATTACGGGGATTATTCTCGGCGTCTGAGACATTAGCACAGCAAATTTTTCATACATAGACCCCTTGATGATGTTTATTGTATAACTAACTGAATTCAATTTTATCCTTTGAGTACAGCTTTTGATATTTTATCTCCTGTATTTCTTTGAAGTGGATCATTAGTCACACAGAGTACCTGTATTTTATCGGTGTATATAGCGGACTGCCTGCAGTTCAGCTGTAAAAAGACTACAGATCTATGTAAAGTGACAACTCACCAGCTGCATATTTGATACCATGTTTTCCATCTGTATGGAAGTTGTGGCTATTGGCTGGGGGCTCCTGAACACTGACCCTCCGAACCACTGGGCTATTAGGAGTAAAACCTGTGAAGGATAACAATAAGGGTCACTAGAAGGGTACCATGGCAATACTTTCCGAGCCGCTGACAGCTTTGTCTATAGTCCTGTCCTCTTTACATAACTACATTCTAAACTCTGTAAATATTCTCAAACTGGAAAATTTGGAAACAATGTAACATTCTGACAGGCCCGGGAGATCCTACTTACATTTTCCTGTGTCTTCCAAAATTTCAACATCGGAAATAACAGAAAAATCTTCATTCGGAGACTCCTGTTTAACAGCTGTGTACTCCCCGAATCGGTCTATAAACTTGCCTAGAACAATAAGGAACAATGGATGATGCACAAAGTTTCCTGTACACTGGAGAAGATGTAAAGAGATTGAGATATTTGTGTTTCACACTTGTTATGTGCCTCCTGTTTGGACCAATATAAGTATATATGAGCCATACCTGTGGGCAGTGCCACCTTAATAGCATCATGGGGCCAGTCAGCAAAGTAATGCACTGGGGCCCCTACCAGCGTGCTATGTGAACCTTGGCAAACAGCGGATGTGGCTACTTTATGCTACATATTGGGTGTGGCTTTTTAGTCTGATTAGAAATTGTAGTCAAATAAAAAAAAAAAAAAAAAATCATTTTTTTTTAAAAACAATAAAAAAAAATTCAGTCTTTAGTGAGATTTTAGGGGTCTAAAGAAATCCCGAAGTCTCACTTTTGAGACAGAGAAAGGGACTGAGCAAACATCATCCCTAGTTCCTTTCAGATGAATGAACAGGACACAGATGCTCCTTGCCATTCATAAACTGAAGCATAGTAAAAACAGTTTACAGTTTTGAATGACCACAGTGAGTGATTGGTTCCATTTATGAATGGCCAGGAGCCATTCATTTCGAAAAGGAAGCTACTCATCGTATACCCAAGAATATAAGGTCCTGAGGAAGAAAGGATTGCGAAACGTGGCAACTTTTTTTTTTATCTCTTGGTGTAACTATAGAGACAACAGTGGTGGCCCGTCCATAAGGGGCACCACCCCCTCCAATTTACATGCAGAGCGCCGGACGCATGGATTTCAATGGGGTTTTTTTTTTTTTGGAAGCACATGATTAGAGCCTGCGGCTTTAGAAAAGAGTGGGCTAGGGGAACAGAGCACTTCACCCTGAGCCCACCCAGTTGTGTAACAATAGCAAATTAATATTAGCCATTATCTTCCCGATTCTCCCCCTGACCAATCAGGAAGCGGGTCCTGAGACCCGATTGGCCAATCATGGGACTCTGGGTCAATCGGGTTTCAGGACCCACTTTCTGTTCGGCCGGGAGGAGAAGCAACATCTGTTCGGCCGGGAGGAGAAGCCCCGGCTCTTCCCTCGGCTAGAGCCAGGAGCAGCCGCCCTACCCTTCGATATCTCCTAAGGTAAGGCCACCTTCCCACCCTGTCTCCTGCGAGGGCTTGTACATCACTGAGGTATGGGCATAGTCCATGGAGTATTTTGACTATCCACTCAATCATAAAACTGACACAAATGCATAAAAAGCAAAATCTTGCTTCGGTGATCTTACTTGTGCTGGGGAATGACACGTTCTCCCTGCCGTTCTGGTCGTACGTCTCTGTGGCGCGCTGCTTCTCACCAAGCTGGACCGTTAACAGAATGTCGGGGTTCACCAAAGAACAGTCTGGGTCTAACAAAATAAAGGGAACAATGAGATCAGATCCACTAGGCACGAGCATAATTCGTTCCAGAAAAATGCTTGTAATCCAAAGCACTCGTATATCAAAGCGAGTTTCCCCATAGGAAATAATGGAAAGTCAGATAATCCGTTCCAGCGGCACTGCTAGTGTATGCAGTACTGCATGTAACCAGAGGTGGGGGGGCGCCGGAGATATTTGGAAACACTAGGAGAGCGCTCGAATAAACTCGAAGACACTCGGGAACGGAGTGTTTCAGGGCGGCTCCGAACGGCTCTGAGTGTCACCGGCACCCCTGCACCTCTGGCCAAATGCAGTACTGCACACCCCAGAGGCTTAAATCACGTAATAAATTGTATAATAGTGTTTTTAAATGCTTTTAAGGCCCCTACAGGTCATCAGTTTAGAGATAACTGTGAATAATTGCCCCAGAATTATTGGTCCCACTCTGGCATGTGTGGTTATTTGTAACATGTGCAGCACAAGTGACGATTTTGGCTGCAGGTACACTGACAGGTGTGTTTATGTTCCTGTGTGTGCATACATGGGCCAGGCGCCATTTTGTTTATGAGGGGGAGGGGGGAGAGAGGTAACCACTTCTCAACAGCACACTGTAGCTTTACTGCTGCAGATCAGGCCAGCTGTGCAGAATCACATACACATATATATATATATATATATATATATATATATATATATATATACACACATACACACACACATACACACACAAGATTCTGCTCTTCCGGGTAGATGGCGCTCCGCTTGTTCTGTGATTATTCACCTGCTGATCGGCGAGGAAAAAGACAAAACAAAGCTCTGTCCTGTCAGCGGGGATGTGCTGACTAAGGGTGCATCCCTTAGTAAAAGCACCACATAGGAAAGACTAAAACACTGGTTAGGCACATATTTAACTCTTTGATCGTCCTAGATGTTTAACCCCTTCCCAGCCAGTGTCAGTGCATATTTTTAGCACTGATCACTGCATTAGTGTCACTGGTTCCCACAAAGTGTCAAAAGTTAGTGTCATAATATCCGCTGCAGTCCCACTATAAGTCGCTGACCGCCACCATTACTAGTATAAAAAAAAAAAATTCAATTCCAATATCTATCCCGTAGTTTGTAGAAGCGATAACTTTTGCACAAACCAATCAATATACACTATATCGATATCGTGACTGCGACATTATGGCGGACACATCGGACACTTTTGACACCATTTTAGGACCATTGTAATTTTTACAGCGAACAGTGCTATAAAAATGCACTGATTACTGTAAAAAGGACACTGGCAGTGAAGCGGTTAACCTGTAGGGGGCGCTGAAGGGGTTAAGTGTGACCTAAAGAGTGATTCTTACTGTTAGGGGGCGTGGCTTGGCGTGACACTAGGAAGAACGGGGAGATGTTTGTTTACACTTACCTCTCCCCGTTCTTCAGCTCTGTGACTCGATCGCGGGACACCGGTGGTGATTGAGTCCGCGAGTCCCGTGGGCGCAGTCACGGAGTTCCCGACAGGGTCGCAAAAGCGCAGCCGGCGGCGTGTGCGACCCACGGCTCGAATATTAAAAGGGACGTACCTGTACGCCAATGTGCACAGCTGTGCCATTCTGCTGAAGTACATCGACGTTCGGTGGTCGGCAAGTGGCAAGTGGTTAAACTCCCTTCCGCAAAAAAGTTTCATCCCTATTGTGGGGTCACCAGTGCGGTATTTGTACATTGAAGTCATATCCCCTCTCAAGCGTCTCTTCTCCAGAGAGAATAAGTTCAGTCAACCTTTCCTCATGACTAATATCCTCCAGACCCTTTATTAGTTTATTTGTTGCCCTTCTCTGTACTCTCTCCATTTCCAGACCATCCTTCCTGAGGACTGGTGCCCAGAACTGGACAGCAAACTCCAGGTGCAGCCGGACCAGTCTTGTAGAGCGGGAGAATTATTGTTTTATCTCTGGAGTTGATCCCCTTTTTAATGCATGCCATGTGGTTAACTGTGGCATGCATGGATGTGAATGGTTCAGTGTTCCCTCTTATGCTCTGAGGTGTGCTCTGGAGTGGCATAAAATTGAAACATTCAAGTTCAGTAAAAATAATACTCGGCCCACCTGAACCTGCGACATTCACGTTTCCATTCCTGCCACCGACGTGGTAACTTTTCTGACAAGGCTCCTCTTCCGGCTGTATCCGAAGGAAGTTATTAGGATTTAGAATCACAAAGCCTGTCAAAAAAAAAAAAAAAAGATAACAGAAAGGTGACCCTTTGTTTGCTCTTGAAGTGCAAGTTCAACTTTTAACAAAAAAAATTATAATTAAAAGATGAACACTATACACCACACCCCACCCCACCGCACCGCATAAGCAACAGGCTGGGTATTTGAAAGCCCCGTTCCTCTTCCCCATCTTTCCTATGGGCTTCCAGGACTGCTAATAATTGCCTCATTTGCAGCAAATTTCAAAGAGGTGCAAGCAAAGCGATTGGTGACGAGACGCTGAATTGCTCACTATCACAGTGTTCATTTTGACATCGAATTTCGTTTTAACCACTTTGCCGACGTACATCGGTGTGAGCCAGTCAGCAAGTGGTTAATTTTGACATCGAATTTCGAGTTCGTTTTAACACTGTGATATCGATTTGTTATCGCGAATCGCCGTTTGGGTACATCTTTACCTTTAAGAGCGATAGCAGGCGCGCGCGCCCCCTGCACGGCGGGGGGCCCCCATGCACGTCGCCGGCAGGCCCCATGCACGTCGCCGGCAGGCATGATCGCTTGCACGAGAGCAGGAACAGGGATTTGTGTGTGTGAACACACAAATCCCTGTTCTGTCGGGGGAGAGGAGACAGATCGTGTGTTACTACTAAGTAGAAACAAAGATATGTCTCCTCCCCCAGTCAGTCCTATACCCATACAGTTAGAACACACACTAGGGAACACATTTAACCCCTTGATTGCCCCCTTGTGTTAACCCCTTCCCTGCCAGTGACATTTATACAGTAATCAGTGCATATTTATAGCACTGATAGCTGTATTAATGTCAATGGTCCCAAAAATGTGTCAAAAGTGTCCGATCTGTCCGCCGCAATGTCGCAGTCACGGAAAAAATCGCAGATCATCGCCATTACTAGTAAAAAAAATAATAATAATGCCATACATTTTTCCCATAGTTTGTAGACGCTATAACTTTTGCGCAATACAATATACGCTTATTGTGATTTTTTTTACCAAAAATATGTAGAAGAATACGTATCGGCCTAAAGTGAGGAAGAAATTTGCTTTTAAAAACATTTTGGGGATATTTATTATAGAAAAATTGGCACTTTTTTGTTTATAGCGCAAAAAATAAAAACCGCAGAGGTGATCAAATACCACCAAAAGAAAGCTCTATTTGAGGGAAGAAAATTACATCAATTTTGTTTGGGTACAATGTCGCACGACCGCACAATAGTCAGTTGAAGTGACTCAGTGCCGTATCGCAAAAAATAGGATTTTTATAACAGCTTACCTGTAAAATCCTTTTCTTGGAGTACATCACGGGACACAGAGCGACATAATCATTACTAATGGTTATATAGTTACCGTCAGGTGCTGGCACTGGCAACTTCCAAAACCGGAAGTACCCTCCCCTATATAAGCCCCTCCCATCCGGGAGCACCTCAGTTTTGTAGCAAAGCAATAAGTGTCCCCAAAGAGGGGCGGGAGCTCTGTGTCCCGTGATGTACTCCAAGAAAAGGATTTTACAGGTAAGCTGTTATAAAAATCCTATTTTCTTTCTCGTACATCACGGGACACAGAGCGACATAATCATTACTAATGGGATGTCCTAAAGCAATGCCAAATGAGGGGGGGGGGATACACCATATATAAGCTGAGCGCTATCAGACATGAGGATCTTTTGCGGCCTGCAACACACTGCGCCCAAAGGCGACATCCTCCTGACTTCTAACGTCCACCTGGTAGAACCTAGTAAACGTGTGTACTGAAGACCATGTTGCGGCCTTACAGACTTGAGCCAGGGAGGCCTGGTGATGCACTGCCCATGAAGTTCCAACTGCTCTCGTGGAGTGCGCCCTAACTTTGAACGGAGGCGGTCTACTTCTCAAGCTATAGGCTTGTATTATGACCTGTCGAATCCACTTGGCTAAAGTAGATTTTGACGCTGCCTGACCCCTTCTGGGGCCTTCCGGCAGAATAAACAAAGTATCCGTTCTGCGAATCTGAGCAGTGGCTTTTAGATAAGCTTTAACTGCTCTTACTACATCCAAAGAATGCAATAACTTTTCCTCTACCGAAGTAGGCTTGGTTCAAATGAAACCTCGATACCACCCTAGGAAGAAAGGCTGGATGAGGACGTAACACTACTCTGTCCTTATGGATAACCAGATATGGCTCCTTACAGGACATAGCTGCTAATTCCGATACTCTTTTAGCCGAACAAATGGCTACTAAAAAAATCAATTTCCTGGTGAGAAGCACTAAGGAAATATGCTATAATGGTTCAAATGGTTGTTTCTGTAGAACCGACATAACCAAGTTTAGATCCCATGGACATATGGGAATATTAACCGGAGGACTAATACGCATCACTCCTTGTATAAAGGCTTTGACTAGTGAATGCGAAGCCAAGGGCCTTTGAAAAAATATTGACAAGGCCGAAATCTGACCCTTGATAGTACTCAAGGCAAGCTTCCTATCTACAGCCCATTGTAGGAAGTCCAGAATCCTACCTATTACGTACTTATGTGGATGCCATTTCTTGGCCTCACACCACGCGATGTACGCCTTCCAGATTCTATAGTAGATCTGCCTGGATACCGGCTTCCTGGCATTGATCATGGTAGATACCACAGCATTAGAGAGCCCTCTCTTTTTTAGAATGTGGGCTTCAATAGCCAGGCCGTCAAACCTACGGCTGGTAAGGAAGGGTGGTATATCAGTCCTTGCGAAAGCCGGACGACGTGGGAGAGTCCAAGGACTCCCCACTGAAATTTTACAATCTCCGCGTACCACGCTCTTCGGGGCCACGCTGGAGCCACCGGAATCACTGGTTTCTTTTCTACCCTGATTCTGCGGAGTAATCGAAGTAACCATTGGCGGTGTGAATGCATATATCAGCTTGAACTGATCCCAAGGGAACACTAGGGCATCCGAGCCGCAAGCTAGGGGATCCCTTGTCCGAGAGACAAACCTGTCCCCCTTTGCGTTGAATCTGGATGCTAGAAGATCTACATCCGATGTTCCCCACCGCTGACATATTGTCCAGAAAACCTCGGGGTGAAGGGACCCTTCCTCTGGGCCTAATTGCTGGCGACTTAGAAAGTCCGCCTTCCAATTCTCCACTCCTGGAATGAATACCGCAGATATGGCTGGGACATATTTTTCTGCCCATTTCAGGATGTAATTTACTTCCCTCTGGGCTGCACGACTCCTGGTGCCCCCCTGATGATTGATATATGCCACTGCTGTGGCATTGTCTGATTGAATTCTGACAGGGGACCCTTGGAGTTTGGATGTCCATGCTACTAGGGCATACCGCTCGTATCTCTAAGAGATTGATGGGCAGGGCCTTTTCTGCATCCGACCATCTGCCCTGGAGAGACTATTGCTCCAATACTGCTCCCCAGCCTATAAGGCTGGCATCTGTAGTGACCACCTTCCAAGAAATCGGACTGAAGGATTTCCTTTTTTCCAGATTCTGGGGAACCAAGCACCAACGGAGGCTCTTGCGAACGGAAGGGGACAAGGACATTGTAAGTCTAGGGCCTGAACTTTTTTGTTCCAGGCTGACAGTATGGCCCCTTGCAAATTCCTTGAATGGAATTGACCGTAGGGAACTGCTTCGAATGATGCCACCATTTTTCCCAGCAGCCTCATACACAGGCGTATGGACGGCTGTCTTTTTTGTACCCACTAAGTGGATCAAATCTTTCAAAGACAACACCTTTCCTCGAGGCAAGAATATTTTTCTCTGGCCTGAATCCAACCTTAGCCCCAAGTATTCCAGACTTTTGACTGGTTTCTAGGGCTGACTTGTCTCGGTTGATAATCCAACCGTGAGATTCCAGATACTTGAACGTCTTGTGAACGACCACATCTAGTTTTTTCACTGAGTGGTCTATCAGCAACAAGTCATCCAGATATGCCATTATCATTACACCTTGTGTTCTTAGATTGGCCAATAAAGGGCCAGAATTTTTGTAAACACTCGTGGTGCTGTGGCCAAAACCGAAGGGTAAGGCTCTGAACTGAAAATGGCGCCCTTCTACTGCAAAGCGTAGAAATTTTTGGTGGACTGGAAAGATGGGAATGTGCAAATAAGCATCTTTGATGTCGATCGTGGCTAACCAATCCTCCCCTTGTAGGGCAGTGGCCACCGATCGGATCGACTCCATCGGAAAGTCCTGATATACAGGAATTTGTATAGCCCTTTTAGAATTAATATGGGCCTCCCGACCGCGTTTGCTTCGGGACTGTAAAGAGGTTTGAGTAAAACTCGAACCCTCATTCTTCCAGGGGAACCTCCATAATTACTCCTTGGAGCAATAGTTGTTCTAGTGCCAACAGGAGGGACTCTCTTCCGGGGATCCCTTGGCACGTTTGACCTCAAAAAATGGGAAGGAGGAGAGTCTTTTAACTCCAAACTGTATCCCAAACCTACTGCGGAGAGCACCTATCTGTCTTGATCGTGTCCCGCCAGGTCTCTTGCGAACAACTGGAGTCCTCCCCCCACCCGACTGAGTGGGGGCTTCAATGAATTTCACTTTGGGGGAGGTTTTGTACCTCCCCTGACCCAGGGTTTCTTATTACCCTGCTACTGTCCCTGTTTTTTACCCCCGGGATTTGACCGAGGAGGCCGTCGGAACTGTTACACAGCCGATGCCCCAGGGACTGGAGAAGCAGGCCTCTTAAAGAGGGACCTCTAACTCTGCTTTTAACCGGCAAGAGCGTATTTTTACCGCTGGAAATTTTCTGGATATATTTGTCCAGGTTTTCCCTGAATAAGCGTTCACCATGAAATGGGACGCTAACCAGCCATTCTTTACAGGGAGCTTCAGCAGACCAGTTTCTGAGCCATAGGAGCCTACGCATATGTACTATAGACAGCGTAAGGCGGGAGGCCTGATGGACTGAATCCTCTATGGCATCAACCGCAAAGCCTAAGGCTCTAGGTAGATCAGCTAGGGCAAAGCCTGCTGATCTGTCAAGTCCCTCAAGACCTGTTTCAACTGATCCTTCACTGCTTAGCAGACCCCAATAGCTGCTACTGCTGGTTGTATCACCAAGCAGATTTTCATAAGGACTCCAATCTTTATCTATTGGGTTCTTGACATTTGGACATTATCCACTGGACATGTCAGTGATTTATACATACAAGAGATGGCTGCGTCCACTGTAGGGACCTTCCATTTTTTTTTTTTTTTTTTTTTTTTTTGATGAACTTATCCTCCATGGGATAGACCACCGGAAATCTCTTGGGGGAATAAATATTTTCTCAGGACGTTCCCAATCCTGGTAAATGAGCCCTTTCAGTAAAGGGTGAAGTGGAAAAGAACAAACAGTCTGGGGGCTTCTAGCGACCCCAACGAGGATACAGTAGTGGTTGATGGTTCCGCAAGGTGCATTTTAAATGCTGATCGGACCATGTTAGTCAGAGACTGAACCCATAATCTTTCAGCTTGAGATGCTGAGAAAAGGTTCCCCCACTGTTGATTCCTCTATAACAGAATCAACCTTATCCTGATCCCCTTTCAGGCAGGTCGATCCCTGTATGGGACTGTTGCTCTGCTAACAGGCACTCTGAAGGAGGAGACGGAGATCGGGCGTGCTTTCCCTGACAGGGAGGCAGCGATAAATTTTGACAATCTCTCTCTAATCCTCCCAGAGCTGAGGAAAAAACCTCCTCTGTTACATACACAGGAGCAGGTGACTGAGGACAGCCACAGTACCAAGTACCCCTGCGGGGTCTCTACGGTCACTTACCTCTGAACTTCAGGGGAGACTGGTGCAGCAGGAGTATGCCCAAGATCCTCAGAGCCCGATGAGACCCCCTTCGCTTCCTGGAAGATTAAGTTCCGGAGCTACTGGACGGCATATTCCTAAGCCTAAAGCTGAGGTATTCCAGCCGTAATACACCACTTTTACTGAGAATAGTCTAGCACAATTGCTGCTATATCACAGTTGGTGTCTACTAATGTGCCTTTCTAGGGGATGCCTGTATCAACCGCTATGCTGTATGCCTTTAAATGTTGCCAGCTCTGTCTCTGTACTTCATAACCAGCTTATCTGCAATAATGTGGCTTTTTAAAAACCTGCTGGGACGCCCGCACATGCGCAGAAGCGCTGCGGCGCGCACAGAGCGTCATCCCCCAGGCCCCGCCCCTTTTTCCGGCCACCTCTATATATAGAGGCGCGTGCACGCGCACGCGCGCGGCCACGTGCGCCTCGGCGCTAATTTTCAAACATGGAAACCAGGGACAGGAGCCAGGGCCCCCTTTGCCGCAGGCCGGGGGATAGACGAACACTGCAACATGGCAGAGGAAACAGTTTCCTGTAGGAGAACTCACCAGCTGCCTGGACTTTGCTCTCTGAGAAGAAACTAGTCCATATGACAAGAAAAACATTGCACAGCGGCCTCTAGTGGACAAACACAGGTACCGCAGTTTAATATACTAAACATATATAAAAAACATTCCTTTTTTTTTTTTTTTTTTTCTTGACCACCATTAAAAATTATTACATTTTTTTAGTAGTTACAGGCATGCACAGATATTAGCGGGAATACCGTTAGGTAACAGACAGAAAGACAAATTAGGCTTGGGGGTCCCCCAATAGAACCAAGTTCCTGGGGGCCCCCACTTACCTGTTCCCCGCCGCAGGACTTTGTTTGGTCCACAAAAGCCCAAACTTCACCTATCACGGCAGGCATTGTAATCAAACCTTCAGGGACCGGGTTCCCAAGGATTCCACTCCCCTGGACCTGTATAGCACCCTGCACAGAAAACATCTTGGTCGTGGGTATGACCAGAGCTCTGGATCCCAGGGTCCAGCTCTCCTAAGAGAAGCATTACAGGCAGAACCTTGCTCTTCTCTTTGCAAGGCCCGGGTACCGACCGTTTAGCTATGAAGCTTTTTTGGTCGGATCCGGAATAGCTTACTGAGGCCCAAAAGAACCTGTACGCAAGCTCAGTGAAAAACACATGTTTCTTCTTGGCCAACACCTTAGACACTGGCAAAAAACTGAGGTGCTCCCGGATGGGAGGGGCTTATATAGGGGAGGGTACTTCCGGTTTTGGAAGTTGCCAGTGCCAGCACCTGACGGTAACTATATAACCATTAGTAATGATTATGTCGCTCTGTGTCCCGTGATGTACGAGAAAGAAAATGGCCCGGTCATTAAGCAGCCAAATCTTCCAGTCTGTAAGTGGTTATATATAAAATGCCATTTTAGTTTTTGTCGTATTTTAGTCATCTAAATTGTTTTCATTTTAGTCGTATTTTAGTCATCTGAATTGTTTTAATCGTATTTTAGTCTACTAAAATCTAATGGGTTTAGTTAAACTGTAATGTATTATTTAAGCATCTTTCTAGAATTTCCAAACTCATTATATACTCATGGAGTAAAAAATCGAATAAGATTATTATTTCTGGTATTAAAGTTTGAACATGCACTACAGACACAGATTTAGCAGTTGTGATATGTAAGTTTTAGTCATCTGAATTATTTTCATTGTATTTAGGTCCTCTAAATAGGGTTAATTTCATCAACGAAAATATTTTCGCCAATGAGATTAACACTGCTTTAGACCCACAGATGTTTTACCAAAGCCCCCCAATGGGGCTCCTAATTTTTTTTTTTAAATAAATAAATAAAATTGTAAAAAAATACTGACACTGTCCCCTGCCCTATTGACCCCATTCACTACCCTATCGACACCTTCCACTGCCCTACTGACTAACACCATCCTCTGCCCCACTGATGTCCACTGTCATACTGACCACGTCCACTGACTAACACCAACCTCTGCCCCATTGACATCCACTGTCCCCATCTACTGCCCCCTACGGACCCTGTCCACTGCCCTATGGACCCCGTATACTGCTGTATGGACCCCGTCCACTGACCAACACCAACCTCTGCCCCACTGATGTCCACTGTCCTACGGACCCCGTCGATTGCCCTACGGACCCTGTCCACTGTCCTACTGATCCCGTCTACTGCCCTACTGAATAACACCAACCTCTGCCCCACTGACGTCCACTGCCCTACGAACCCTGTCCACTGTCCTACTGATCCCGTCCACTGACCTACTGACCAACACCAACCTCTGCCCCACTGATGTCCACTGTCCTACGGACCCCGTCGATTGCCCTACGGACCCCGTCCACTGTCCTACTGATCCCGTCTACTGCCCTACTGACAAACACCAACCTCTGCCCCACTGACATCCACTATCCTACTGACCACATCCACTGCCTTACGGACCCCGTCCACTGCCCTACGCACTAACACCAACCTCTGCCCCACTAACGTCCACTGTCCTACTGACCCTGTCCACTGCCCTACTGAACCCGTCCACCGTCTTACTGACCCCATCCACTTTCTTACTGACCCTGTCTACTCCCCTACTGACCCTGTCCACTGCTCTACTAACACCCACCTCTGCCCTACTTACACCAACCTCTGCTCTACTGATCCCGTCCACTGTCAACGAAATGAACACTGCACTATCATGAAGGTAAATTTGACATGCAATTCGCCCTTACAAGTCAATAACAATAGAAACAGATTATTGATTAAGAGGCCTGGGTTGACTTCCTGCTTTCTGGGTGAGTTTACAAGCCTGTCGGAGATACAATACCCAGTGAAATTAAGATGCCATGAATTTCTTTGATGACGCCAGTGTACAGATCCTTCTGCCATCCTTCCAACTGCTCCCACTCCTTTTCCGAAAAATAAACCGCAACGTCTCTAAATATCACCTAAAACAATGAAAGTGCAAGAATAAGAATAATAATCCTTCTTGTTTTATAGAAACCGCAATTCAAATTTGTTTAAAAAAAAAAAAAAAAAAATGTATATGATCACAGCATGCATGGAGAGCAAGCAAAACAAAGCCCCAAGCCACAACAAACTTTTCAAGTGAGATATGCCCTTTAAACTGGTTGTAAAGGCAAACTTTTTTTTACCTTAATGCATTCTCTGCAATAAGATAAAAAAAACTTCTAAGTGAAGCCCCCACATCCCCTTTATACTTACCTGAGCTTGATCTCGATCCAGCGATGTGCATGAAAGCAGCAGCTCTCTCGGCTCTCTCCTTCCTCATTGGCTCAGAGACAGCAACAGGAGCCACTGGGTCCCACTGTTGTCAAACACACTGCTATTGTAAAGGGTTTTTGTTTATTTGTTTGTTTTTTTCTTTTTCTTTATTTTATCAAAATTAGAGGAACAAATATCAGACAATTTATCACATCCATCATATACAAAACCGTATACATCTACTTTTCCTTCTCTACTAGTACATTTCCATCACCTTACCCGTCTATCGTGATTATACATATACATTCTATTTTGGTTACTTATATATTTTACTCTCTACATGTACCCTGTACTTTTGGACTGAAGGAATATTAACTACTTAAGGACCAGCCACTGTATATATACGTCAGCAGAAGGGCACCTGGAGGCACAATCGCGTACCTGTACGTGGCCCTTTAACTGCTGACGTTGGGGCGGCGCGCTCACGACCCCCCTGCCTTCCCCGTGAGTCGGGTCGCGGGTCCCGCGGGCTCGATCGCCGCGGGGATCCCTGCGATCGTCTCACGGAGGGATGGAGCGGAGAGATGTGTGTGTAAACACAACATCTCCCAGCTCCGCTACTGACACTGTCAGCGATCTCCGCACTGTGTAATCAGAGCGGAAATCGGTGACGTGTCACTCGTAGCCACGCCCCCACACAGTAGTAATCACTCCTCTAGGCACACTTAACCCCTCCAGCGCCCCTAGTGGTTAACCCCTTCGCTGCCAGTGTCATTTTCACAGTAAACAGTGCATTTTTATTGCACTGATCGCTGTGAAAATGACAATGGTCCCAAAAATGTGTCAAAAGTGTCCGATGTGTCCACCATAATGTCGCAGTCACAAAAAAAAAAAACAAAAAAAAAAAAAAAAAACGCTGATCGCCGCCATTACTAGTAAAAAAAATAAAAATAAAAATCATAAAAATGCCATAAAACTATCCCCTATTTTGTAAACGCTACAACTTTTTCACAAACCAATCAAACGCAGATTGCGATTTTTTTTACCAAAAATATGTAGAAGAATACGTATCGGCCTAAACTGAGGAAAAAAAAAAAGTTTTTTTTATATATTTTTTGGGGGATATTTATTAGAGCAAAATGTAAAAAATATTGCATTTTTTTCAAAATTGTTGCTCTATTTTTGTTTATAGCGCAAAAAATAAAAACCGCAGAGGTGATCAAATACCACCAAAAGAAAGCTCTATTTGTGGGAAAAAAAGGACGTCAATTTTCGCACGACCGTGCAATTGTCAGTTAAAGCGACGCAGTGCCAAATTGTGAAAAATAGGATTTTTATAACAGCTTACCTGTAAAATCCTTTTCTTGGAGTACATCACGGGACACGGAGCTTAGTAATTACTATGTGGGTTATATATCTCACCTTCAGGTGCTGGACACTGATGTAATCAATAAGACAGGAAGTTCCCTCCCTATATAACCCCTCCCATACTGGGAGTACCTCAGTTTTGTAGCAAAGCAATAAGTGTCCCAATATCCCCAAACAAGAGGGGTGGGAGCTCTGTGTCCCGTGATGTACTCCAAGAAAAGGATTTTACAGGTAAGCTGTTATAAAAATCCTATTTTCTTTATCATACATCACAGGACACAGAGCTTAGTAATTACTATGTGGGACGTTCCAAAGCAATGCCTACTGAGGGGAGGGAGACACAACTAACGCAGACCGCCATCAGACGTGAGGACCTATACCGCTGCCTGCAGCATACTGCGCCAAAGAGCGGCATCCTCTTGCCGCCTTACATTCACCTGATAGAATTAGTGAACGTATGCACCGGCGACCAAGTTGCGGCCTTGCAATCTGAGTCATAAAGGCTTGGTAATGCACCACGCATGAAGCGCTTACTATCCTGTTAGGGTGCACTCTAAAAGAAACAGGGGAACCCTCTCTTTAACCACAAGCCTGAATAATAATCTGATGAATCAACATTGAAAACAGTTGATTTAGACACTGCCTGCCCTTTCCTGGGGCCTCCTGGTAGCGCCCCAACATCAGTTTTCTGTATCTGAGCAGCTGCTTCAGATAGGCCTTGACTGCTCTCATACCAATGAGAGAGTGTAACCATTTTAATAGCCAATTTGAATGCTACCTGCCTATTTCTAGGGTCTTCTGGCAGCACAATCAAAACGTCAGTTTCCTATATCTGAAACCTTTCCTTCCGCAGAACAAGGCTCTGGAAAAAAGGAAGGCAAGAATATCTTCATTGAATGAAAACCAGATCCTTCTAGGAAATAAGGCCGGGTGAAGATTTACCATCACCCTATCCTTAAGAAAATTAAAGGGGTTGCTCCGCCGGAAAAAAAATTTTTTAAAGCCAGCAGCTACAGCTACAGCAGCTGCTGGCTTTTAATATTTGGACACTTACCTGTCCTGGAGTCCAGCGACGTCCGCAGCAGAGGACGAGCGACCGCTCGTCGCTCTGCTGCTCCCTCCGCCATCCTCGCTGAGGGAACCAGGAAGTGAAGCCCTGCGGCTTCATGCCCGGTTCCCTACGGCGCATGCGTGAGTCGCGCTGCGCCGTTCTGATTGGTGCTTCTGTGTTCTGGGAGCCGAGTGTCTCCCAGAACACCAAGGGAAGTCTGCGGGAAGTGACGTAACTCCCGCAGATTCCCGGAGGCAGGACTCCCGGATGTGGGTGAAAATACCTGTCTTAGACAGGTATCTTCACCCCCCTCCCCCCTGAAAGGTGTCAATTGTGACACCGGAGGGGGGGAGGGTTCCAAATAGCAAAAGTTGCTATTTAGGGTGGAGCTCCACTTTAAGTATGGCTCTATACAAAGAAAGTTGCCAATACTGAAACTCTCTTGCGGAGGCTACCGCAACCAAGAACACCAATTCCCGTTAGAAGGATGAAGGGATATATGGTGCATCGGCCCAAGGTGCTGACCTTGTAAGCCGACCAAATTAGACTCAATCCTCCAAGCACAAGGGCGCCCTAACTGGCGGACTTATACTTGTTACCCCTTGTATAAAGGCCTGGATCAAAGCAAGCGGCCTTTGAAGATACTGACAAGGCCGAATCGGATCCTTGATGGAACTTAAGGCTAGCTCCATCTCCTTTCCTAATGTAGGAAGGTAAGAACTTTACCTATGACATACTTCCAAGGATCCACCCCTTGGTTTCACACCAGGAACATGGGCCTTCCAGATCCTTTGATACATGGTCCTGGAGGCCAGCTCTCCTGTATGAATCAAGGTATTTTGCCGCTGATTCTGAAAACCCCGATCCTCAAGAATGCGGGCTATAACAGCCAGACCATCAATTCCCATGTTTGCAAGACGGGATGGAATACCCCCTGAGAAGTAGGTCTGGACAAGATGTAAGGGACCCTGGGTCCTCTACTACCACCCTTACGATTCCTGCACAGTAAGGTTGTCTGGGTCATGCTGGAGCCATTAGGCCGGCTTCCGTTCCCCTCAGATGTTGCATAGAAGCCACGGTAGTCACAGCACTGGGGGGAGAGAAAGCATAAACCAGACAACTGGTCCAATGAGATCACCAACGCATCTGTCCCACATGCGAGTGGATCCTTTGTCCTTGACACAAAGCTGTCCAACTTCTTGTTGAACCTGGACGCCAATAAATTTTTATGTCCAGGATACCTTCTCTGGCATTTGGCCAGAAAAAAGTTGGGGTGTAGATGTCATTCTCCCGAGAACAATTGTTGACGGCTCCAGAGAACTGCCTGCCAATTCTCCATTTCATGTAATGAAGTTTGTCGATAGGCAAGGCACATGCTCCTCTGCCCAAGCCAGAACATGGTTCACTTCCCTCTGGCTGCGTGACTTCTAGTGCCTTTTTGGTACATAAAGTAAATCATTGGTGTGGCATTGTCAGATTGTAGTCTGTCATCCGTAGCTCTAGAATGTTGACGGATAAGGCTCACTTGGATCTTGACCACTTCCCCTGGGCACTGGTCTCTTCCAGGCCTGGCCTCCATCCCTAGAGGCCAGCCTTTGTAGCCGCCACCTCCCAGGTAACCGTCATGAAGGATCTTCCTTTCTGCCAATCTTTTGGTTAAGAACCACCAACTAAGACTGCAGCGTATCCCTGGGACCAGACCCTTTGGATAATGCTAGGTTAGGATCTACTTGTTCCAGGCTGCAGGAATAATGTTTATAGCAGTTTTGAAAGAAACTGAGCATAGGGAACCGCTTTGAAAGAAGCCACCATCTTCCCTAGCACCTTAAGCAAAAGGCAAACGTAAGGAACTCTTCCTCGCCTTGACCACATTAGACCAGCTTTCTTTTAGCGCTGCCTTTGTCTGAGGAAAAAACCTCTCCTTTTTGGGCTGTGTCCCAAAATTTCCAGGCTTCTTACCAAACGCAAGAAGGTACTTTTAGACTGGGATACTAACCCAGGAGTTCCATATACTTGACCATGCTGGACACACTTAGGTCCAGCCATGCTACTGACTGATCCATCAGCAGCAGATTGCCTCGGTATGTCATTACTGCTATACCCTGGGCCTTTAGACCTGCTAGAGGCAGGCCCTAGTACCCTGTAAACCCGGGCACAGTGGATAACCCAAAGGGCAAGACCACCAACTGGAAGAGGTGCTTCTCTCCTGCGAAACGCAGACAACCTCTGCAGTCTCATGTAAATAAACACATATGCAAATGGCTCCCCATATGTGTATGTGGCAAGTGTTAAGCCATATGCCTCTATGGAATCGAGCGTTCATTGAGGCATGAATTCATACAAATATGTTTTAGGCACAATAAACTGTTGCAGTAATGGATGGAGTGGGAAGGTACAAGCAACCTATGGGATTTTTTTTTTTTTAAACTCCAAGGCGGAGAAGGAGGCTTTAGCCGACTAGGCTAAATTATATGCAGTATGAATCTCTGAAAAAGACTGCCGCTGCAACTCCAGAGCTCGTGAGGCTTCTGATACCTCCGCCTCGTTAAGCCCCGTACACACGGTCGGACTTCCATCGGACTTTTCCCTGGATTTTTGTCCAAAGAGAGTTGGCCGGGCACACCCATAGCATACACACCACAGGACTTTTCTGCAAACTTTCCCAAAACTTTTTGCAACATCACGTGGTTTTTCTGCTCTTTACCGCCACCCTTTGGTCAACTTCTGCTATTGTTGGTTGATTTTAACATTAGTTATTTTGTCCATCGGACAAAAGTCCTATGGTTTTCTGTACACACGGTCAGACTTTGCTCCATCGGACTTTTGTTGGCCAACATTTAACAGATGGCCCCTGGAGCTGTACTTACAAAAGGGAGCTCCTCCATCTGTCCAGGCATTACTCTTGAAACAAGGTATAGCCCAGTTTAGACATCTCATAGAGGCCTCGCCCTCTAGTGCCCAAAAAAGGGTACTACCATAATGTCCAAAACTAGAAACCATATGAAATTATTTCAGGTTTTACAAGATTAGGCACCAGGATACAGCGGGAGTAATACCACATAGGTAAATTACAGGCAAAAAACACATTAGTTTGAAGGTTCCCTGCTGAACCAAGTCCATCAGGGACCTTCACTTACTTTTTCCCCGCCGCAGGACCCTGTTCAGAACAGATAGCCCAAACTTCGCCCCTCTTGGCGGGCAATGTCAGCCGACCTTCAGGGACCGGGGTTCTACTGAAAGGAACACCACTCCCCTGGACCTGTATAGCACCCTGCCAGAAACATCTTGGTTTTGGGTATGACCAGAGTATTGGAACCCAGGATCCAGCCCTCCTAAGAGAAGCATTACAGGCCAAAACCTCGTGCTTCGGATACGAGGCCCCAGGTACCATCCGTTTGGCTATGAAGCACTTTGGATGGATCTGGTCTTTTATGGAGGCTATTTAAATACAGCATGGATCCCTCCAGTGGAGCTCCTCAGAGCACATCTTCACTCGTGACCAACACCTTAGACACTGAGGAAAAAACTGAGGTACTCCCAGTATGGGAGGGGTTATATAGGGAGGGAACTTCCTGTCTAATTGATTACATCAGTGTCCAGCACCTGAAGGTGAGATATATAACCCACATAGTAATTACTAAGCTCTGTGTCCCGTGATGTACGATAAAGAAACACCACTGGTCATTATGGTTCATATTGGTCTGGTCCTTAAGTGGTTAATGAATGCCTTCTCATTTTCCTTCTCTCTTTTCCTCTTTCTTTTCCTACCCATTCCCTCCCTTTTCAACACAGGGAATGCATTAAGGTAAAAAACCTTTTGTCTTCACAACCACTTTAAATTTCCCAAAGATTTTGTTTTTCATCCAGGTACAAAGAGCAGGCACCTATAGACAGTGACACAAACCTACCGCAGCCTTTAAGGCCTGGTTCACACCTATGCATTTTTTTGGTGCTTTTTGCAGAAATGCACTACAGTTTCCTATGGGACACGTTCACATCTATGCTTTTTTCAGCCGCTGCATTTTTGGAAAGGGCCAGTGACTTTTTTTAAACGCAAAACTGTGCTTTTTTTGGTTCAATAGACTTCAACTGAGAAGCTGCAGAAAAGCACGTAGTGCGTTTTTGCTGCGATTTTACATTTTTTTAATCTGCCCAAAAACAAATCTGCCCAAAAAAGCATAAAAAATGCAAATCGCATGTGCAAAAACACAGAGCAAAAGGTACTGCAGAGACGATCAAAAGCAAACTGCATAGGTGTGAACCGAGCATCATACACGGCTGTTAGGGGCCAATGTCAGGGCTAAGCTTCATATCAGCAAACAAGCGCACCCCTAAGTCCAGGCACTTTATACCTAACAGTATGTTTGTGTACAACAAAACTACAATATTTCATTTCTTACAGGTTTATAGCAACATGCACAGTAACTGAAGCTTGTTCATTGTAAAGAAAAAAAAAAAGGAATAAGTGAATCGTAAAAATGGTTCCCAGTTTATAGACGGCTTTAATGTGAGCGCATGTAAACAGGCCACTCCTTACAGATCTGCAGATCTGCACTATTAAAAAGCAGAGCATGGAAAAGGAATGCTGGAAAGACTTGTTACACCTTTTCTTTGTGATACACGTCCACAATACAAACCGTTTACATTTTGCTTTTCTATAACACTTTTCATGGTATAAATCAGCCTCTCTCATCCTTTTTAACCCAGAGGGACCCTTATAATAAATAATGTTCAGATCTCAAGCAACCCCTACTAAAATTAATTATTGGAAGCCAAGGGAAAAAAATGCCCCATACGTTGGTGGTGAGTGGCAAGGATGCCAACCTTGTAGACCGTTTAAAAAAAAAAAACTTTGGTGCCATGCTGCTGGTTCTGCCAAGTGGTGTTGGTCTACGTTTTAAATACTCGGGTAAGCTTGGCATGTAATTGCCATCATCCCTTGTGCATGAAAAAAAAAAAAAATGATTAACCTCCAAGTTGGGATTTTTAAGGCATTTTTTAAAATATTAAAATAGTTTATTTTTATATTAATTTACCGTCAATTAATATGAAAATAAACAATTTTAATACCTTAAAAATTCCAATATTGCCTTAAAAATCCTAATTTCGAGCTTAATCATTTTTATTCAAGTGGTGTTGGTCCTGGAACTATGCAGGCACCATGGAACCCCGGTTGAAAATGGTTGATCCAGACAAATCGTACCACAACACTTGAAGGCCAATTACTCCTTTTCAGTGTCTATTTTGGAACCGGACCTTCCAATGACCAGCTGACTGCTACAGTCCTGACAAGCCGTGTCATAATAAATCTACAGCTCACCTTACTTGTGATGGTCAGTGGGAAGAATGTTCCTTATATTGGTGATCAGTGAGAAGAATGTTCCTTACATTGGTGGTCAGTGAGAAGAATGTTCCTTACATTGGTGATCAGTGAGAAGAATGTCCCTTACATTGGTGATCAGTGAGAAGAATGTCCCTTACATTGGTGATCAGTGGGAAGAATGTTCATTACATTGGTGATCAGTGGGAAGAATGTCCCTTACATTGGTGATCAGTAAGAAGAATGTCCCTTACATTGGTGATCAGTGAGAAGAATGTCCCTTACATTGGTGATCAGTGAGAAGAATGTCCCTTACATTGGTGATCAGTGGGAAGAATGTCCCTTACATTGGTGATCAGTGGGAAGAATGTTCATTACATTGGTGATCAGTAAGAAGAATGTCCCTTACATTGGTGATCAGTAAGAAGAATGTCCCTTACATTGGTGATCAGTGGGAAGAATGTTCATTACATTGGTGATCAGTGGGAAGAATGCTCCTTACATTGGTGGTCAGTGAGAAGAATGTTCCTTACATTGGTGATCAGTAAGAAGAATGTCCCTTACATTGGTGATCAGTGGGAAGAATGTTCCTTACATTGGTGGTCAGTGAGAAGAATGCTCCTTACATTGGTGGTCAGTGAGAAGAATGTCCCTTACATTGGTGATCAGTGAGAAGAATGTTCCTTACATTGGTGATCAGTGGGAAGAATGTTCATTACATTGGTGATCAGTGGGAAGAATGCTCCTTACATTGGTGGTCAGTGAGAAGAATGTTCCTTACATTGGTGATCAGTGGGAAGAATGTCCCTTACATTGGTGATCAGTAAGAAGAATGTCCCTTACATTGGTGATCAGTGAGAAGAATGTCCCTTACATTGGTGATCAGTGGGAAGAATGTCCCTTACATTGGTGATCAGTGGGAAGAATGTTCATTACATTGGTGATCAGTGGGAAGAATGTCCCTTACATTGGTGATCAGTAAGAAGAATGTCCCTTACATTGGTGATCAGTGAGAAGAATGTCCCTTACATTGGTGATCAGTGAGAAGAATGTCCCTTACATTGGTGATCAGTGGGAAGAATGTCCCTTACATTGGTGATCAGTGGGAAGAATGTTCATTACATTGGTGATCAGTTAGAAGAATGTCCCTTACATTGGTGATCAGTAAGAAGAATGTCCCTTACATTGGTGATCAGTGGGAAGAATGTTCATTACATTGGTGATCAGTGGGAAGAATGCTCCTTACATTGGTGGTCAGTGAGAAGAATGTTCCTTACATTGGTGATCAGTAAGAAGAATGTCCCTTACATTGGTGATCAGTGGGAAGAATGCTCCTTACATTGGTGGTCAGTGAGAAGAATGCTCCTTACATTGGTGGTCAGTGAGAAGAATGTCCCTTACATTGGTGATCAGTGAGAAGAATGTTCCTTACATTGGTGATCAGTGGGAAGAATGTTCATTACATTGGTGATCAGTGGGAAGAATGCTCCTTACATTGGTGGTCAGTGAGAAGAATGTTCCTTACATTGGTGATCAGTAAGAAGAATGTCCCTTACATTGGTGATCAGTGGGAAGAATGTTCCTTACATTGGTGGTCAGTGAGAAGAATGTTCATTACATTGGTGATCAGTGGGAAGAATGTCCCTTACATTGGTGATCAGTGGGAAGAATGTTCCTTACATTGGTGGTCAGTTGGAAGAATGGGGCAGTGCTTCGCTCTTGTACTCAAAAACCATCACAAGGCAACAAAAAAGGGATTTTTATAACAGCTTACCTGTAAAATCCTTTTCTTGGAGTACATCACGGGACACAGAGCGACTTAGTCATTACTAATGGGTTATATAGTTTACCTTCAGGTGCTGGCACTGGCAACTTCCAAACCGGAAGTACCCTCCCCTATATAAGCCCCTCCCATCCGGGAGCACCTCAGTTTTGTAGCAAAGCAATAAGTGTCCCAAAAAGAGGGGTGGGAGCTCTGTGTCCCGTGATGTACTCCAAGAAAAGGATTTTACAGGTAAGCTGTTATAAAAATCCCTTTTTCTTTTTCGTACATCACGGGACACAGAGCGACTTAGTCATTACTAATGGGACGTCCCAAAGCAATGCCAAATGAGGGGAGGGATACATAAGCTGGGCGCCATCAGGCATGAGGATCTTTTGCGGCCTGCAACACACTGCGCCCAAAGGCGACATCCTCCTGACTTCTAACGTCTACCTGGTAGAATCTAGTAAACGTGTGTACTGAAGACCATGTTGCGGCCTTACAGACTTGAGCCAGGGAGGCCTGGTGATGCACTGCCCATGAAGTTCCAACTGCTCTTGTGGAGTGCGCCCTAACTTTGAATGGAGGCGGTCTCTTTCTCAAGCCATAGGCTTGTATTATGACCTGTCGAATCCACTTGGCTAAAGTAGATTTTGATGCTGCCTGACCCTTTCTGGGGCCTTCCGGCAGAATAAACAAAGTATCCGTTCTGCGAATCTGAGCAGTGGCTTTTAGATAAGCTTTAACTGCTCTTACTACATCCAAAGAATGCAATAACTTTTCCTCTACCGAGCTCGGTTTGGGGAAAAAAGAAGGAAGAACCACATCTTGGTTCAAATGAAACCTCGATACCACCTTAGGAAGAAAGGCTGGATGAGGACGTAATACTACTCTGTCCTTATGGACAACCAGATATGGCTCCTTACAGGACAAGGCGGCTAATTCCGATACTCTTTTAGCCGAACAAATGGCTACTAAGAAAATCAATTTCCTGGTGAGAAGAACCAAGGAAATGTGTTGCAATGGTTCAAACGGTTGTTTCTGTAGAACCGACAGAACCAGGTTTAAGTCCCATGGACATATGGGAATACTAACCGGAGGGCTAATACGCATCACTCCTTGTATGAAAGCTTTGACTGGTGAATGCGAAGCCAAGGGCCTTTGAAAAAATATTGACAAGGCCGAAATCTGACCCTTGATAGTACTCAAGGCCAGCTTCCTATCTACAGCCCACTGTAGGAAGTCCAAAATCCTACCTATCACGTACTTACGTGGATGCCATTTCTTGGCCTCACACCATGTAATGTACGCCTTCCAGATCCTATAATAGATCTGCCTGGATACCGGCTTCCTGGCATTGATCATGGTAGATACCACAGGATTAGAGAGCCCTCTCTTTTTCAGAATGTGGGCTTCAATAGCCAGGCCGTCAAACCTAGGGCTGGTAAGGAAGGGTGGTATATCGGTCCTTGCGACAGCAGGTCCGGACGATGTGGGAGGGTCCAAGGACTCCTCACTGACATTTTTACAATCTCCGCGTATCATGCCCTTCGGGGCCACGCTGGAGCCACCAGAATCACTGGTTTCTTTTCTACCCTGATTCTGCTGATTTATCGCGGTAACAATTGTGGCGGTGGGAATGCATATATCAGCTTGAACTGATCCCAAGGGAACACTAGGGCATCCGAGCCGCAAGCTAGGGGATCCCTTGTGCGAGACACAAATCTGTCCACCTTTGCGTTGAATCTGGATGCTAGCAGATCTACATCCGGTGTTCCCCACCGCTGGCATATTGCCTGGAAAACCTCGGGGTGAAGAGACCATTCCCCCGGGCATAATTGCTGGCGACTTAAAAAGTCCGCTTTCCAATTTTCCACTCCTGGGATGAAAACCGCGGATATGGCTGGGACATATCTTTCTGCCCATTTCAGGATGCAATTCGCTTCCCTCTGGGCTGCACGACTCCTGGTGCCACCCTGGTGATTGATATATGCCACTGCTGTGGCATTGTCTGATTGAATTCTGACAGGGGACCCTTGGAGTTTGGATGTCCATGCTACTAGGGCATACCGGGCTGCTCGTATCTCTAAGAGATTGATGGGCAGGGCCTTCTCTGCTTCTGACCACTTGCCCTGGAGAGACCATTGCTCCAGTACTGCCCCCCAGCCTATGAGGCTGGCATCTGTAGTGACCACCTTCCAAGAAACCGGACTGAAGGGTTTCCCTTTTTCCAGATTCTGGGGCACCAACCACCAATGGAGGCTCTTGCGAACGGAAGGGGACAGGGACATTGGTAAGTCTAAAGCCTGAACTTTTTGTTCCAGGCTGACAGTATGGCCCTCTGCAAGTTCCTTGAATGGAATTGACCGTAGGGTACTGCTTCGAATGAAGCCACCATTTTTCCCAGCAGCCTGATGCACAGGTGTATGGATGGTTTTCTTTTTGTACCCACTAACTGGGTCAAATCTTTTAAAGACGACACCTTTTCTGGAGGTAAGAAAATCTTTCTCTGATTTGAATCCAGCCTTAGCCCTAAGTATTCCAGACTTCTGACTGGTCTTAGAGCTGACTTGTCCCGGTTGATAATCCAACCGTGATATTCCAGATACTTGATTGTCTTGTGAATAGCTACTTCCAGCTTTTCCACTGAGTGGTCTATTAGTAGCAGGTCGTCTAGATATGCCATTATCGTTACACCTTGTGTTCTTAGATTGGCCAATAGTGGGGCCAGAATTTTTGTGAACACTCGTGGTGCTGTGGCCAGACCGAAAGGTAAGGCTCTGAACTGAAAATGGCGCCCTTCTACTGCAAAGCGTAGAAATTTCTGGTGGGCCGGAAAGATGGGAATATGCAGATAAGCATCCCTTATGTCGATCGAGGCTAACCATTCCTGCCCTTGTAGGGCGGTGGCCACCGATCGGATCGACTCCACAGAAGCCCAAACTTCACCTATCACGGCAGGCATTGTAATTAAACCTTCAGGGACCGGGTTCCCAAGGATTCCACTCCCCTGGACCTGTATAGCACCCTGCACAGAAAACATCTTGGTCGTGGGTATGACCAGAGCTCTGGATCCCAGGGTCCAGCCCTCCTAAGAGAGGCATTACAGGCAAAACCTTGCTCTTCTGTTGCAAGGCCCGGGTACCGACCGTTTAGCTATGAAGCTTTTTGGTGGGATCCGGAACAGCTTACTAAGGCCCGTAAAAGAACCTGTACGCAAGCCCAGGAAAACACATGTTACTCTTTGGCCAACACCTTAGACACTGGCAAAAAACTGAGGTGCTCCCGGATGGGAGGGGCTTATATAGGGGAGGGTACTTCCGGTTTGGAAGTTGCCAGTGCCAGCACCTGAAGGTAAACTATATAACCCATTAGTAATGACTAAGTCGCTCTGTGTCCCGTGATGTACGAAAAAGAAAAGGAAACCGCTATATAGCTCAGCATTTATTAAACTTTTAGCAAGCAGCAGAAGCATATAATTTCATAACATCTCGTAACCACTTCAGCCTCGGACCATTTGGCTGGCCAAAGACCAGGCCACTTTTTAAGATTCCGCACTGCGTCGCTTTAACTGACAATTGCGCGGTCGTGCGACGTGTATCTCAAACAAAATTGACGTCCTTTTTTTCCCACAAATAGAGATTTCTTTTGGTGGTATTTGATCACCTCTGCGGTTTTTAATTTTTGCGCTATAAACAAAAATAGAGCGACAATTTTGAAAAAAAAATGCAATATTTTTTACTTTTTGCTATAATAAATATCCCCAAAAAATATATTAAAAAAAATGTTTTTCCTCAGTTTAGGCCGATACGTATTCTTCTACATATTTTTGGTAAAAAAAAAAAAAAAAAGCAATAAGCGTTTATTAATTGGTTTGCGCAAAAGTTATAGCGTCTAAAAAATAGGGGATAGTTTTATGGCATTTTTATTAATATTTTTTTTTTACTAGTTATGGTGGCGATCAGCGATTTTTATCGTGACTGCGACATTTTGGCGGACACATCGGACACTTTTGACACCATTTTGGGACCATTGTCATTTTTACAACGATCAGTGCTATAAAAATGCATTGATTACTGTGAAAATTACACTGGCAGTGAAGGGGTTAACCAGGAGGGGGCGCTGAGGGGTTAAGTGTGACCTAGGGAGTGCTTTTGTTAAGGGGCGTAGCTTGCTGTGACACGTCAATGATCGCTGTTCCCGATGACAGGTAACAGACGATCAGTGACATGTCACTAGGCAGAACAGGGAGATGTTGTGTTTACACTGACATCTCCCCGTTCTTCAGCTCTGTGACCCGATCGCGAGACACCGGCGGGCATGCTTGTTATACCCCTTAGTGTTGAACCTAAGGGGTTAATCCTCTGCATTGTGTGAAAAGGCTATTCGATCCTGTCTTCTCTGATCATTTCGTTCTTCCACTGACTTCAAAAAAAATAACCTGATATTACAGAGCCTATGGAGTCAGGCGGCACATGCTCAGTTTGGTGTGTATACCTAGAGAGGTTTTTTTTTTTTTTTTTTTTCTTGGAAGAGTGCATGTGATCAGCACAGGGCCAATCGGCACTGTCCAGACAGAGGGTCAGGGGTGATTTGATCCTGATTTGACAATCATGGGAGAAATTAAAGCACTTCCTACAATCTTTCACCAGATGCTGATAGAAGTCACAAGACTGCTATATACTGCTGATGAGAAAAAGTATTTAGAATTTACTACAATAATTACATGTCCATGTTCTGTGGGAGATCAGATATAGTGAGTGCTGGCTCCTGGGTTTGGTAACATTTTAAGTAACAGTTATAGAAGTTAAAACCGCATTAAAATTAAAAAAATAGCCACCGACACATCAAACACCGCCATTCGGCATGTGGAGTTTGGACACGTTTTGCACAGTTTGAGGATTGTTTCACCGGTGTATACCGGTTTATGCTTTTCAAATAATACTCCACTATATGGTCTTTTATGCTTTTCTGACGATTCATGAGCACGAGCCATTGCGGGGGATGAATGGACCAGTCTACTAGGAGCTGGAGATGTAGAATGCTATCCCTGAGATTGTAGCTAAAAGCGCTTTTGCTGCAATTTTTATGAAGGCAGTTCTTATTTCTGGCAATTCATCTGATTCAAACAAGGGAAAGTTTTTAATACCATCTGTAATGGAGAGGTTCCATTGAGTGACTTATGCCGCGTACACACGACCGTAAGGGCTCTTTCACACGGATGTTCCGTATGTCCGTTTTTCATCCATTCGTTTTCGGATGAAAAACGGACATACATGTATCCCTATGGGATAGCGGATGTCTGCGGATGAACATCCGCTGACATCCGATGACATCAGTCTCCGCTATGGTCCGTTTAGCATGACGGAGGAAAATCCTACTTTTCCATCCGTCTGCGGATCGGATGAAAATGGACAGACGGTCCGATTTTCATCCGGTCCCCCCATAGAGGAAAGCGGCGATCCGACCAGTCCGTTTCTGCACAGTGTGATCAACGGAGCGATCCCCGCTGAGCAAGCGGATATTCACGGGGCGGATCATGACGGGATCCGCCCGTGTGAAAGAGCCCTTATTCATGTCATGCAAAAAAACAACGTTTTTCTCGTTGCGATTCCTCTCAAGCCTGCCTTTCCTACACACTTTCATGAAAAAAAAAAGCTCAAGCAAAGCGCGGTGACGTACAACACGTACGACGGCACTATGCGAAATGGCGCCACCCTTTGGGCTGCATTTGCTGATCCTTGTGTTAATACCGTTTGGTGAGAGACGATTCGCACTTTTCAGTCTTCGTGCTTTTCAGTCCGTTACAGCGTGACGAATGTGCTATCTACATTCTGAACGCTAGTTTTACCAGAACGAGCGCTCCCGTCTCATCACTTGATTCTGAGCATGCGTGTTTCTTTTTCCCCCTCATAAAAACATAAACACGACCGTTTTTCACGACGTTAAAAAGAACGACGAGAAAAAAATAGAGCAGGTTCTAAATTTTTTTTCGGGCAGTTTTCTCGTCGAGAAAACTGCTATGGAGCCCACACACACGACCGTTTTTCACGGCCAATCTAAAAAATGGCAGTTTTCTCGTCATGAAAAACGGTCGTGTGTACAAGGCATAAGAACTGACCCAATCATTACAGCAGACCTCAATTGATCCAGTGGGACTGTTGTTCATTTTAATATTGTAACATTGTATGCACAGAGGAGTTTTATTTTTATTGCTGCAATTTATTTTTACTGTTCATTATAAGGGTTTGTATATAGCCTTTATTGCAAGCAGCTCACTTTCATTTAAGGCGGAGGTCCACCCTGAAAATGTTTTTACACTAAAATTCATTAAAAAAAAAGAAAAAAAAATTAATAGAAAAAAAAAAAAAAAAAATTTATACTCACCCGAAATGCCTGTTGCTATGCGGAAGTCCCCTAATCTGCCTCTAATGTGCCTCTTCTTGTCCGCGGTGGGTCTCCTTCCGCTTCCTCTTCTTGTGAATGGGGTGCGCTGCCTTCTGGGAACTGTGTGTATCCCAGGAAGCAAGCCGTCCATTCACAAAGTGCCGTGCGAGTGGCGCATGCGCAGTAGGAAACAGGCAGTGAAGCCGTAAGGCTCCACTGCCCGTTTCCCTTAGTCGGGATGGAGGAGCCGGGACCTGCCAGCAGCGATCGATCGCCGTCGGGGGACCGACATCGCAGGCGAGTAGGACAGGTAAGTGTCCTTATTAAAAGTCAGCAGCTACACTGTTAGTAGCTGCTGACTTTTAAAAAAAATAAAAAATCTGGGTGGAGCTCCGCTTTAAGTTGTAGCGCTGACTTGTTTATATTTTTCTTATCTTTTTTTTTTTACATGCTACATGGTGCCTGCTCATTCATTTTTCTCTAAGGCCCCTTTCACACTGAGGCGTTGAAAAAAAACGCAAAAAAATTATGAGATTCTTTCCCGCAATTTTACCGCGTTCGCGGTAAAAATAGCGCTAACGCCTATGCATTTTTACCGCGTTCGCGGTAAAATAGCGTTAATGCCTATGCATTTTTACCGCGTTACTCATTCATTTCAATGGAGATAGGCGTTTTTACAGCGCTATTTTTTGCGCCCTAAAGATGCTCCAAAAAAGCTGTTTTCAGGATTTTTTCCAACGCACAGCCAGCAAAACGCCTCAATGTGAAAGCCCTCAGGGCTTTCACATTGAGAATGAGAATGATGGGGCAGGATTATTTCAGGCATTTTTACAGCGCTATTTTTACCGCGAAAACGCAGTAGAAACGCCTCAGTGTGAAAGGGGCCTAATTCTCTATGCAGCTGGGATTGGACTGCATACCAGGATTTCCACTCTCATTGGACAGCTGGGCGGGATGTGCTCAGCCCATACACACCATATCCCAGTTAATGCTTTTATTAGAAGATTAGAAAAGTGCTGGATATTCCAGGGCATCTTATGGGCTGACAACGCTCTCTGTGTGGCACCAAAATCCTATGTAGGGTTGTCAGCTCTGCCCAACTATCTGAAATCACAAGCAGTGCTGTCATTTCTGCTTGAGTCCTCATATGGTGGACTACAGAACACCCCCTTATGTTATATGGGCTAAGAAGGCGGCAGGTGTCAGTGGGAGGAATAGTGTCCCATCATTGGTATCAGTGAGAGGAATGGTGCCCTATCATTGGTATCAGTGGGAGGCATAGTGCCCCATCATTGGTGTCATTTGGAAAAATAGTGCCCAATCATTGGTGTCATTTGGAAGAATAGTGCCCCATCATTGGTGTCATTTGGAAGAATAGTGCCCCATCATTGGTGTCATTTGGAAGAATAGTGCCCCATCATTGGTGTCATTTGGAAGAATAGTGCCCCATCATTGGTGTCATTTGGAAGAATAGTGCCCCATCATTGGTGTCATTTGGAAGAATAGTGCCCCATCATTGGTGTCGTTTGAAAGAATAGTGCCCCATCATTGGTGTCAGTGGGAAGAATAGTGCCCCATCATTGGTGTCAGTGGGAAGAATAGTGCCCCATCATTGGTGTCAGTGGGAAGAATAGTGCCCCATCATTGGTGTCAGTGGGAAGAATAGTGCCCCATCATTGGTGTCAGTGGGAAGAATAGTGCCCCATCATTGGTGTCAGTGGGAAGAATAGTGCCCCATCATTGGTGTCAGTGGGAAGAATAGTGCCCCATTATTGTTGTCAGTTTAGGAAATTATGCTCCATTGTTGGTATCAGTGGAGGGAATAGTACCCCATCATTGAACAGTGAGAGTGGGAGGAATTATGCCCCACTGTTGGTGTCAGTAAGAGGAGTAGTGCCTCATATCAATGGGAGAAATAGTGCACCAAGGGCAGGATAAAGGCAAGCAAAGGGCCACATCTGGCCCGTGGGCCACAGTTTGGAGACCATTGGTCTAGTATATGAGAACACATTGCCCCGGCATGAGCTTTGACTTTCATCCAGTTTATTGGACCAGGATTTGCAGCTTACCGTAGGAGACACATGGCCAGCCATGTCGCTTTCTGCTCCTTCTACTTTTTGGCCGAAGATCAAGAGCAAATCTGCAAGTCTATGTGAAGATCGGAGCGACGTCCAACAATGGACAATTCTCACTAAAGCCTGGAGAGAGAAAGAAAAAAAAATCAAAAAGAAAATGTTATAATTTATCATACAACATGTCAGATGCCTGCAGGTTACTTTTCATGAGTCGTGTATCAGGTGGGTAAAGCAGCCCACAGAGGATTCTATTTTCTTCCCTTTCCCCACGGGTTCCAGGAAAGAAAATCGCTTGATTTCCCCATCAATACAGCCAGTGGAAAGCCTCCCACAGCACTATTGTGTTCTGCTGGTGGGGAGGGTTTATGTGGAGCACTCCCTGCTGGCAGAACACAATGATCACTGCTTGCTGCTATAGCCCCTGGCAATAATCGTATGTAAAAAATCTGACAGGCTGGTTGTACCCAAGTCGATCGATGGATCGACTTGGGTACAATCAGCCTGCCCATAGATGGATCGAATCTCAGTCAGTCCCTGCTTAACCAGTTGAATTTCAGTCAATGTATGACCAGTTTAAAAGCGTTGTGCCATTGGTTAGGAAACCTTGCAAGAATATCTGAACATGGTAATGGGGTGGGCAACTACATGGCAAATGAGGTTTAATGTAGAAAAATGTAAAATAATGCATTTGGGTGGCAAAAATATGAATGCAATCTATACACTGGGGGGAGAACCTCTGGGGGCATCTAGGATGGAAAAGGACCTGGGGGTCCTAGTAGAAGATAGGCTCAGCAATGGCCAAGGTGCTGCAAGCAATGCAAACAGAATATTGGCATGTATTAAAAAGAGGATCAACTCCAGAGATAAAACGATAATTCTCCCGCTCTACAAGACTCTGGTCCGGCCGTACCTGGAGTATGCTGTCCAGTTCTGGGCACCAGTCCTCAGGAAGGACGTACTGGAAAGTACAAAGAAGGGTAACAAAGCTAATAAAGGGTCTGGAGGATATTAGTTATGAAGAAAGGTAGCGAGCCCTGAACTTATTCTCTCTGGAGAAGAGACGCTTGAGAGGGGATATGATTTCAATTTACAAATACCGTACTCGTGACCAAACAATAGGGATAAAACTTTTTCGCAGAAGTGAGTTTAACAAGACACGTGGCCACTCATTAAAATGAGAAGAAAAGCGGTTTAACTTTAAACTATGTAGAGGATTCTTTACTGTAAGAGCGGCAAGGATGTGGAATTCCCTTCCACAGGCGGTGGTCTCAGCGGGGAGCATCGGAAGTTTAAAAAACTATTAGATAAGCACCTGAACGACCACAACATACAGGGATATACAATGTAATACTGACATATAATCACACACATAGGTTGGACTTGATGGACTTTTTGTCTTTTTTCAACCTCACCTACTATGTAACTATGAGTCAAAGCTCAGCTGGCCATATACATGGCTCGGTTCTCAGCCCTAACCGTGGGTGACCCTCTCGGCACCACAAAAATTCAAAGTCGAAGAAGCCTGGTGGAAAAAGCATTCAGATGGAGTCACTTTTCGGCAGTGCCGTTGGGTGCAGGGGCAGCCTGAATACAACAGCCAGCAAGGAGCCGACAGTAATATGGATGTGGGAAGCGACCGATTTCTCTCGTTACATTAGTTACATGGTTAGCCAGGTTGAAAAAAAAGTCCATCGTTCAACCTGCAGGCCTGAAAAGAGAAACCTAATGATGTATGGCTAGCCTAAGGGGCCTAAAAGATAAATCCACCTTCACTTATGTAGCCTCCTAAATGCATCTCTCAATACTATAATCCTCGCCTTTGAGGGGGGGGGGGGGGCGGACAGAGACATTTATTCCAGCCCCCCCTGTAGTGGAATACATCCCGATTTATAAAGTGCAATTACTGAACTCCTACAAGAAGGATTTTATAAGCCGGGCCCAAGAAAACAGAGGTGACATATACCTCCTAACACTCATTCACAATGCATTTTCACAGAGGCACGGTGTCTGTTCACACATAAGGAGCGCGAAGGTGTGAATTCTGCTTTGCATTCGACTTCAGAAAATGAATACAGTGAAACTTTCACCAAACTTAATCAGAAACATTTCTTATGCCGCGTACACACGATCGATTTTCTCAACGGTGAAAACACCGTCGAGAAAATTGACGGGAAAAACGAGGAACGGCTTGGTCCCCTACACACGGCCGGTTTTCATGTCATTTTTTTTCTTTGTCGAAAAAACCGACCGTGTGTTGGCTCCCCAGCAGTGTTTCCCTATGGGAAAAAAATGCCGTGAATCACGACGAGAAAAATTAGAGCATGTTCTCGTCGAATCTCGTCGTGATTAATGCCGTTTTTCTTGTCGGGAAAAATGCTGGAAAGCCCACACGCAGTCGTTTTTCTTGTCAAAGAGAAAAAATGAAATTTTTCCAGACGAGAAAAATGGTCGTGTGTACGCGGCATTAGATGTGTTTTTTGTCTTTTACGAGAACATTAACCTGTTGCTGACTGTTACGGGAGTCACTTTGGGCGGGGGGGGCTTGTGGGAACCAGCTTACCTTGGAAAGCACTGGAATCTCCTTGTCCAGCTCCCCCGGCCCCTCCTATGTGTAAGAAAATATTGCAACAACAACCATTTTATTCTCCAGGGTCTCTGCTAAATATATATACACCTAATTTTAGCACAAAAAACTGGGAAAACTTATTGACTCGAGTATAGGCCTAGGGTGTCCATCTGCGTGCCTCACTGTGCCCATGCCTTACTGTGCCCACGACTAGACTGACGTTAAACATGGGAGTCTATGGAAGGGGTGCCCGGATTTGAAAAAGCGGTGCTCCCCGGCCGTAGGTCCCCCGGACAACAATCTTTGCACACTTGTAGAGGAGGAGTGAGGCTACATGTGTACCAAGTTTGGGATCCAGGGGACCTACGGCCGGCCGTTACCGGGTCCCCAAAGTCTGGGAGATCAGGCGCAAAAAAGCTGACTTGAGTATAAGCCGAGGGGGGCATTTTCAGCACAAAAAAACTCGGCTTATACTTGAGTATATACAGTAATTTTCTAGCAAAAAAATAATGATTTTAACTTGAAAACCAACAAGTGTCAGAAAAAGGTTGTCTTTAGTGGTTAAATTTCCCTCATTTACAGACTGAAGTTCATTAGTGGTTAAATTTCCCTCATTTACAGACTGAAGTTCATTCCTTTGATCTAAAGAACAAAATGTTACAATTTTTATAGTTAGCTCAGCAGCTGAGGAAACTTGGCAGACTGCCTTGTTTTTTGACAACTGTCGGCTTGAGCAGAGAACTCTGCATAGAATCTTGAAAATGCTTTGTTAAGATCGCAAGGAGAGAAAGAATCGCGATCTCGATTCTTAGCGATTCATCGTGCAGCTCTAGTGCCTCGAGATTGTCCATAATTGTAACGGGTGCCTTGACTGAAAAATGGTTGAGAAACACTGGTGGGGACAACAGAAGCTTCGTCCATCCCTTGGGCCACGAT
Organism: Rana muscosa; assembly: GCA_029206835.1. NCBI lineage: Eukaryota > Metazoa > Chordata > Amphibia > Anura > Ranidae > Rana > Rana muscosa. Next base: position 284,310,552 of record CM055124.1, read on the forward strand.
TGAGTTCTCTGTTCACCCCATGGGAGGTCCAGGGGGTTTGAGCCAGCCATTCGCCTGACCTGGCAGTTTTTTGCTCTTCACCATCCATGTGAGTTTCCCTTTATGCTCCTGTTGTTCTTCATACTGCTCTCCTACCTGCCTGTGCACGTGGCTTAGCATGCAAACTGTCCTCTCCCTGAAGAGTTTTTATCAATAAATGTTTTTCCTTTAATGGATTTTGCGCCTTGGTCTCTATCTGGTACAGCGCCCCCTTGTTGGCATGTTTTTTGGACACAAGCAGTGCCTAGGGTGGTGCATGTTCTCTGGAGTTCTAGTCCATCTACCTGGGTTATAGGTGGCTGGTCGTGCCCTACCTTTCCTCTGGGAACTTTCTTTGATGTACTTTAAGCCCCCCTTTGAAATGACAGGACTTGTCGGAGCTCATTTTCAGCACAAAGGACGCGCAGCATAATGCAACAAAGCGAAAGGCCGGGGCCTTTGATGGGGATAACACATCAGAGGTTTGTTTCAATGGAACCCTACCTCCACGACCGGCAAACATTGGATGTTCATCAATGACTGCCAGGTCACACAATGTAAGCTCTTTATATATGATTAAAGGAGTCTTAAAAAAAAAACGTATGGGCATGCCTGCTCACACATGTACATGGCTAACCTTAGGTATTATAACCACTTGCCGGCCAAGCACTGTAGATTTACTGCTACAATATGGGCCAGGCTGTGCAGAATCACGTACAGTGGAACCTTGGATTACGAGCATAATCCGTTCCAGGTGAATGCTTGTAATCCAAAGCACTCGCATATCAAAGCGAGTTTCCCCATAGAAGTCAATGGAAACAAAGATAATTTATTCCGCATTGACTTCTATGGCATGCAATACCGCATGTGGCCAGAGGTGGGGGGGGCACCGGAGAGCCTCGGAAATTCTCGGGGACAGCTCGGGTGATCTCGGAAAGGCTTGGAAACACTCGTGAACGAACTGAGTATTTCAGAGTATTTCCGAACGTCTCCGAACCGTTCCGAGTGTCACCGGCGCCCCCGCACCTCTGGCCAAATGCGGTACTGCACACCCCATTAGCTTGAATTCTGCTCATTTTGTGAAACACTCGCAAACCGAGTTAACCACGTTACTTGTAAACCAAGGTTCCACTGTGTGTATATGTATGTATATGTATGTATATATATATATATATATATGGTACGCGATTCTTCTTTTTTACCGTGTACGCGCCCGACTGTTCTGTGATTGGTCACAGCACAAGCTGATCAGCGGGCCCCAATGGATGTCCACCGGCACCTGCTGATCGGCGAGGAGGAACACAAGACAGAGCTCTGTCCATGTAAACAATGCAGATCTCCGTCCTGCCAACAAGCATGTGCCGGGTTTTATTTCCCTGCAAAGGCAGGGTATAAAAACTGGCACATCCCTTAGTAAACGCAACTCACTGTATACACACCAATAACTGTTAGGCACACATTTAACCCTAGGGGCAATCGCCCCTAGATGTTAACCTCTTCCCAGCCAGTGTCATTAGTACAGTGACAGTGCATATTTTTAGCACTAATCACTGTATTCGTGTTACTGGTTCCCACAAAGTGTCAGTAAAGCCTCATAAACACGATCGGATTTTATGCAGACAAAGCGTAGGACTTTTGTCCTAAGGGCATTGGCCAGGAACTTGTCTTGCATACAAACGGCAAAGAATTGTCGGCCAACAAACACGAAACTACGTGTTTTTTCAGCTCTTTAGCGCCACCCTTTGGGCAACTTCTGCTAATGTTGTGTTATGGTGAGCATTGCTTCCGAGCATGCGTGTTTGTACTTTGGAGTTTTGTCCGACGGACTTGTGTACACACGATCGGATAATCCGACAACACACATTTGCTGGCGGACAATTTTAAAAGCATGCTATCCCACATTTGTTGGCAGAAAATCAATTGTCCGATGGAGCATACCAACGGTTGGATTTTTCGACAACAGCCTGTCATCACACAATTGTGTATGAGGCTTTAGTGTAAAGCCTAGTACACACGGCCGAGAATCTCATCAGGAAAAAACTCGTCGTTTTTCCTGACGAGATTCTTAGACAAGAATCTTGTCCCGGCCGAGTGTACACACGCTCATTTCAAAAGAACCCACGGTTCTTTTGAATGGCACGTACGCGGTGACGTCATTGAATACGACGAGCATGCGCTCGTCACATTCTATGCCGTCGCCGCCATCTTGCTACACCCTACCTATGTCTAGGAAGCTACCGCGCATGCGTCAAAGTCATTTCGAGCATGCGCGGGTTTCCACGGCGACAGGTAAGCGTACACACACTCTGGTTTCTCATCGGGAAACAGGCCTAAGAGAATCCTGACGAGAAAATAGAGAGCAGGTTTTCTATTTTTCTCGTCGAGATTCTGGACAGTTTTCTTGACGTGAAACCTGAAAGCCTCGTACACACGGCCGGTTTTCTCGGTCGGGTGTACGAGGCTTTAGATTTGTCCACGGCAATGCTGCAGTCCCGCTATAAGTCGCTGATCACCGCTATTATTAGTAAAAAAAAAAAAAAAAATCCATAAATCCATCCCATAGTTTGCAGACGCTATAACTTTTGCACACTATCATAATCCAGCTATAAGTCGCTGATCACCGCCTTTACTAGTATGAACAAAAAAAATACAAATTCCAGTATATATCCCATAGTTTGTGGACGCTACAACATTTGCGTAAACCAATCACTAATAAGCTTATTGTGATTTATTTTAACAAAAACATGTAGCAGAATACATATTGGCCTAAGGCCCCTTTCACACTGAGGCGTTGAAAAAAACACTCAAAAATTATGGGATTTTGTACCTCTATTTTACTGCGATTTTACCGTGTTTCTACCGCGATCGCGGAAAAATAGCGCTAACGCGTATGCGTTTTTACAGCGATTTTACCGCGTTCGCGCTAAAATTTGCGTTAACGCGGTAAAAACGCATAGGCGTTAGCGCTATTTTTTAACATAACGCTTATGCCTATGCGTTTTTACCGCGAATCCCATTAATTTCAATGGGGATAGGCGTTTTTACAGCGCTATTTTATGCGCCCTAAAGTTGCTCTAAAAAAGCTGTCTGCAGGATTTTTTTCAACGCCCAGCCAGCAAAACGCCTCAATGTGAAAGCCCTCAGAGATTTCACATTGAGAATGCTGGGGCAGGATTATTTCAGGCGTTATTACAGCGCTATTTTTACCGCGAAAACGCGGTAAAAACGCCTCAGTGTGAAAGGGGCCTAAATTGATGAAGAAATTCGATTTTTTTATCCTTTTTTTATTGGATATGTTTCATAGCAGAAAGTAAAATAATAGGATTTTTTTGTACTCACCGTAAAATCCTTTTCTCTGACATCCATGGACTGACACGGTGTCTCTTTACACTTTACACGTGGGTTATGTCCCTGCTTGCAGGAGAAGACCTAGGCAGAATGTGAGATGTTATACATACATTCTAAAAGCCAGAGCTGAACAGCCCCACCCAGGGGGCGGTCCCTCCGGGCATAACCCTCCCACTACAGTCAGCAGACTTCAGTTCGTAACAAAGCAGTACAAACTTAAAAAGGAAGGGTGGGTGCCGTGTCAGTCCATGGATGTCAGAGAAAAGGATTTTACGGTGAGTACAAAAAATCCTATTTTCTCTTATCATCCATGGACTGACACGGTGTCTCTTTACACTTTACACGTGGGATGTCCCAAAGCAGTGTCAAGAGGGATGGGAGCAGTATAAATGGAAAAACCAAAACTTCACTCCAATAAGGCAGAGCTCCTCAACAGAGGAGTCGCAACTTTAAACAGCGGCCTGCAGCACCCTGCGGCCGAAGGAAGCATCCGGAGATGCAGCCACATTAACCTTATAAAAAACTTAAAAGTCATGAACAGACGACCAGGTCGCCGCCTTGCACACTTGTGCAACCGACGCTTGATGTCGGAAAACCCAGGAAGCACCAATTGCCCTGGTGGAATGCGCCGTAACCGGAAAGGGAGGCGCCCACCCTTTGAGAGCATAGGCTTGAATGACGGTTTGTCTGATTCCCCTAGAAATGATGGCAGACGAAACCGCTTGGCCCTGTTATGGACCAGGGGCAGTCACAAACAGTGAGTCGGACTTCCGAATAGAAGCAGTAGCAGACAGGTACACCCGTAAGGCTCGTACCACATCCAATATGTGCAGCGCAAACTCTCTGGGATGCGATGGGTGAGGACACAAGGAAGGGAGGACAATGTCCTCATGTAGGTGAAAGGTAGACACCACCTTTGGCAAAAGGGAAGGTCGCGGATGCAACACCGCCTTATCCTTATGGATGACTAAATATGGCGACTTGCAGGACAAAGCCGCCAACTCAGACACTCGTCAAATAGAAGTGATTGCCACTAAAAGGCCACCTTCTGAGACAAGACAAGAGAGGAATATCCCAGATATTCCCAAAAAGGAGGTTCCTGGAGGACCTAGAGCACCAAATTCAGATCCCACGGTGGGAGAGAAGGCTTGACAGGAGGGAGCACATGGCGAACCCCCAACACAAGGTGCTAACCAAGAAATGACCCGCTAGAAGTCGCTGAAAGAAGACGGCCAAGGCCGAAATCTGATCCTTGATGGTACTCAAAGCAAGCTTTTGGGTCACTCCACACTGTAGAGGACGCAGGATTCTGGGGACGGAATACGTCCGAGGACGCCAGTCCAGCGCTTTGCATATGGCGATATAAGCTTTCCAGGCACGGTGATAGATCTGCCTGGAGGAAGACTTCCGTGTCCTTAACATGGTCAAAATGACAGAGTTCGAGAGACCTCGGTCCCTCAACACCTGGCTTTTAACAGCTCTGCCGTTAAAGCCAGAGACTGTAAGCCGGATGAAACATAGGACCTTGAGACTGAAGGTCCTCCCTCATCGGCAACCGCCAGGGAACGTCCGCAACGAGACGTACCAGATCAGCGTACCAGTGACGCTGAGGCCAATCCGGAACAATTAGGATCACCGGAGTTTATATCAGGCGATAAGGACCCTATGGGGCCACCAACGCATCCGAGTCATCGCCCAAGGATCCCTGGATCTGGCCACAACCTTGACCCTTGCGACTGAGTCGAGAGGCCATCAGGTCCACATCCGACGTGCCCCCCCCGTCGGCAAAGGAGTTGAAATATGCAAGGACCACTCTTCCTGGTCCGGCGTCTGGCGATTGGCGACTCAGATAGTCCGCCCCTACAGAGCCGGCACGCTTCTTCCGGCCCACTTCAGGATACGGATTACCTCGGAAGCCACAGCTGAGCTCCGAGTCCCCCCGTGATGGTTTACATACGCCACCGTCGTGGCATTGTCCGACTGGCTCCTGATGGAGCGACCCCGTACTCTCTCCGACCTGAGGAGAGACAGTCTGATGGCCCGCATTTCCAGAACAGTGATTGGTAAACGGGCTCGTCCGGAGTCCAAGGCCTTGAGCCGACAGGACTCCCCAGACTCCACCCCAGCCCGTCAGGCTGGCGTCCGTCGTGAGTACCGTCCATTGGATGGGAGGGGAACGACTTTCCGGACCGAAGAGCCGAGGGCCCCAACCACCCTGTCAGGGACGCCCTGACCAGGTGAATCACCTGGATCCGAAGATCCAAGGACAACGGGGATTTGTCCCAGGTGGACAAGATCTCCTTCTGCAATGCCCTGGTGTGTGATTGGGCATACGGAATGGCCGCGAAGGAGGCCACCAGGAGTCCCGGGACTCTCATGCAAACAACGGATTGACAACCATGTTCGGGATGTCAGCACCCGCACCGCAGACTGAAGTGTCAGCAACTTCTCCAGAGGTAGGATACCTTTGCCTCCAAGGAGTCCAGAACCAGAACTAGAGACTCCAGACACTGAGTCGGGACCAGAACTGACTCCTGAATGTTCAGGAACCACCCGAAGTCCCTGAGGGTCTAATTGACTATGTCACCTTTCCTCTAAGTCTGAGCCACTTTCTGCTCATAGCAGAAGACCGTCCAGATAGCCCACGACAGCAATACCTCGCTGTAACAGAAGGCTAGAACCGGAGCAAGCACCTTGGTGAACACCCTTGGTGCCGAGGCAAGGCCGAAAGGAAGAGCCACAATCGAGAGTGGACTTCGCTGATCGCAAGGCGCAGAAACTTCTGGTGACTTGCGCAGATCGGAACATGCAAGTAGGCGTCCTTGAAGTCCAAGGACGCCAGAAGAAAATCCATTTGGTGGAGTGTAGCGATCACCGTGCGAATGGATCCCATGCGGAATTTCTGCACCTTCTCGAGGCATTCAGGGCCTTGAGGTCCAGGATAGGTCGAACCACGTCCTATTTTTGGGACGACAAACAGATTCGAGCAGAATCCCTGAAAACTCTCCTGTGACGGAACCGGCACAATCACTCCGGACCTGATCAAATCCTGTACAGCCCCCAAGAGGGCTGCCCGACAGGTAGGAAGGAGAGGAAGATTCAAGGGAAAGAATCTGTGTGGGGGCCAGGATCGGAATACTATCCTATAACCTGAGGTGACCACCTCGCACACCCACCAGTCGGAGATTCGGGAGGTCCACCGATCCGTGAACCTGCGAAGTCGTCCCCCCACCCCAGAGTCGGGCGGAGGCAAGACTTCACGCGGAGGCGGGCTTGGGAGCCGCTTGTTTGGCTTACGCACCCAGGGGCACTTGTGCCCACCAGCTGCACTGTTGTCAGTCTGGGATGGCTTACCCGTGGACTCTGACGGACGAAAAAAACCCTTTTTCGCTGGAAAGGAAGGACCCGGTTTACGTCGGGCCTCCTTACCCTTGATAGTTTGAGGAAGGAGAGTGCTTTTACCTCCCGTGACATCCTTGATGATGTCATCCAGAGCAGCACCAAAAAGTCTACCACCCTTAAAAGGTAGATCCGTCAGGAGCTTCTTAGAGGCTAGGTCAGCAGACCAGCATTTCAACCAGATGAGACGACGCAATACCACCGCCGAGACAGAGGCCCTGGATATTAAAGGGGCCGCGTCCAACGTGGCGTCGCACACATATATCAGACCCTGCACCATCTGGTGGGCCAGAGCAATAGTGTCTGGAGGAAGGTTATACTCCTGCACAGTTTGGTGCAAAATTTTTGCCCATTCCGTGAGTGTCTGAGACACAAGGGTCGCCGCTACTACGGGCCGTAGGGCGGATCCCAACAAGGCGAACATGGCTCTACTCACCACTTCTGACCTCCTGTCAGTGGGGTCCTTAAACGCAGGAGTCCCCTCCATCGGGAGAGTGGTGGCCTTGTTTAAACGGGCGACTGGAGGGTCGACCACCGGGGGAGAAGCCCACTTTCTAAGCAGGGCGTCTTCAAAGGGGTATCTAATAGACAAACGCCGCGGGACCATAAAAGTCTTCTGCGGCTTTTCCCAGACCTGGTCAATGAGCTGGTCAAAGAAAGGTACATATGGAAAAACATTTTTAGAAGGCTTGGTCTTAAAAGAACCAAAGGAGACTGTATCCGCCTGAGGTTCTGCAGTCGCAGCATTTAGCTTGAGAGTGTCCCTCACAGCATCAATGAGTTCACTAACAAGCGCCCTGTCATTTACTGACTCAGAACTGGAGTCTTCCTCACAAGGAATGTCCTGTTCAAAACCATCCAAATATTCAGAGCTAGGGTCCTGAGCAGCAATAGCTAGGCCCATATCTGAATCAGAGCACTCCCCTTGTGGAGATAAAGTGGGGAGAGGGCGCTTTTATGCTCCCTTGTGCTCACACACAGCTTCCATCCTGGTCAGAAATGATTCCAGGACTGCCGACAACTGGTCCATAGGGACCGCAGGTGCTGGAGCACTGGCTGCTGCCTCTGGCATGTGAGGGGAAGCTGGTGACTCTGACTCCATAATGTCCCTCTCAGACCACCCACAGGCTGTGCTGACTGAAGTAGGGGAATGCCCAGGGAACCCACCAACCTGACCAGAACCGCTCGGTTCCGCCACTCTGTCTCACTGCGCCGCGCTGCTCAGCGTGAGTGAGCTGCGAGGAGAGAGTGTGAGGAGATTCGCGCTGTTCCCAGCGGCGCTAGAGGCCAAACTAGTGCCAGAAAAACGTGCGGCTACAAGAAAATGGCCGCCGCAATGTGCTCCGGCGGGCCCCGGCAAGATGGCCGCCAATGTAAAAATCAGCACACACACAAAACATGGCGCCGAACGGCGCCCAGGCCCCTCACATCCAAAAACATAACAGCCCCAGCGAATGCAGAGCAGCATGAGCCCCCCCCAGGACAGTATGGCCCCCAGGCACCCCCCACAGTACAGCGCCAGCACTAGTGAACAGAGAGTGACATTAAAAAACACAGGGGGAGACAGGGAAATCCCCCCACACAAGAAACACACAGCATGTACTCACCTGCAGCCAGGAGAGACTACTTACCCGTCCCCTGAGGGACCCGCTGGTGTGTTTCTGACAGAACTATCACAGTGCGGTACTGAGTAGCTGTCGGCCCGGTCCACCGCGAAAGATACAGCCGGACTGTTCTATCTTGAGAGGACCGCGGAGCTGGAAGCCCACCGGCCACCCCTGGAGTCGTGGGGCATGTCGTGAACTGAGTCTCACGCACACAAGGCGAGGATCAGCACGCTCGATGGTCGGACAGGGAAGACTACGAGGATATCTTGTACCCAACCTGTTGCCCAGCCGACAGTTGATAGAAGATCTCAAAAGAATAAAATAGGAAAAAAATTCCCAAAGGAATAAAAATAGGTCAGGAGACTGGCTCCTGAGAGAGCCACGTCTTCTCCTTCTGCTAGGCAGAAAAAAACTGAAGTCTGCTGACTGTAGTGGGAGGGTTATGCCCAGAGGGACCGCCCCCTGGGTGGGGCTGTTCAGCTCTGGCTTTTAGAATGTATGTATAACATCTCACATTCTGCCTAGGTCTTCTCCTGCAAGCAGGGACATAACCCACGTGTAAAGTGTAAAGAGACACCGTGTCAGTCCATGGATGATAAGAGAAATATATTTTTTGTTTATAGAACAAAAAATAAAAACCGCAGAAGTGATCAAATACCACCAAAAGAGAGCTCTATTTATGGGAAAAAAATGAAAGGGAGGGGAGTGAGAAACATAAAAGTACGGGAAATTTCCCTTCACTCCAAGCAGACGAATGGAGCAAAGGGAAGCGAAGTAAAGTAGAAGGTGGGGCTGCAATTAAAGTGAGCTTGCAGGCCAAGACCTTGAAGGAAAAAAAAAAAAAAAGTTAAATAAAAGTAAGTAATACAATTTATTAAACGCCCAGAATATTATATATTTTCTGAAAGCAGAGGCCCTGTAAAATAAAAAGGTTTTTATTTTTAAGTTACCGTAAATACTCGAGTATAAGCCGACCCGAATATAAGCCGAGGCACCTAATTTTACCACAAAAAACTGGGAAAACTTGCTGACTCGAGTATAAGCCTAGGGTGAGAATGCAGCAGCTACTGTAAGTCAGGGCTCGACAATCCCCGGGCGCCAGGTCGCAAATGCGACTAGAATTAGCGACCTGGCACCTGGGGCAGCACAGCTGAGGTTACCTGCATCTCCGTGCGCCCCCCCTCCGCGATCGCATGATCTCGTCGGGCCGCGCCGGCCGTTAATTTAGGCCGCGGCTTTGCGGCCTTCTGCAGGCCTAGGCTTCATTCTGTAATCTGGCGCCATCTTGTGGTGGCCGTTGGTATGACAAGTCAACCAGCAATGCTTGCCTGTTTCACTGCCCACCCATCTCCTTCCCTTTACTTAGAAGTTAACCCCCAAACATTATATATATTTTTTATTCTAACACCCTAGAGAATAAAATGGCGGTCGTTGCAATACTTTTTGCGCAGCGGTCTTACAAGCGCACTTTTTTGAGGAAAAAAATACACTTTTTAAAATTAAAAAATAAGACAACAGTAAAGTTAGGCGAATTTTTTTTTATATTGTGAAAGATAATGTTACGCCGAGTAAATTTGATACCCAACATGTCACGCTTCAAAATTGCGCCCGCTCGTGGAATGGCAACAAACTTTTACCCTTTAAAATCTCCATAGGCGACGTTTAAAAAATTCTACAGGTTGCATGTTTTGAGTTACAGAGGATGTCTAGGGCTAGAATTGTTGCTCTCGCTCTACCAATCGTGGCGATACCTCACATGTGTGGTTTTAACACCGCTTTCATATGCAGGCGCTACTCGCGTATGCGTTCGCTTCTGCACGCATCGGTCGTTAAAAAAAAAACCTGGCTCCTAACTTTTTTAGCTGGCTCCTAGATTCCAAGCAAATTTGTCAAGCCCTGCTGTAAGTGGAAGAGGGTCAACAATGCCCATTTGCACGCCTCACTGTGCCCATTGCAACCTCACTAAGCCAATTGTCGCTGTGCCCAACCTCACTCTGCCCATTGCCACCTTACTGTGCCCATCCTCAATGTGCCCCTAAAATTGAAATTGTACCTGAAATTGAGAGGCTGCGGGCGTCGATTCATTGTTTAAAAAACTTGCGGTCTCTTCCTGGTCCCTTCCGTGATAGGCGTTTCTAAGCAGACACAGTTCCGCCTATCACGAACGTTCTCTCATCCTCAGTTTCCCAGCAGACACTGTGTTCAGTGTTCCGCCAATCACGGGCGTCCTCTTGTCCGAGGATGAAAAGGCGTCCGTGATAGGCGGAACTGTGTCTGCTGAGAATCGCCTATCACGAAAGGGACCAGGAGGAGACCGCGAGATTTAAACAATGGACGCCCGCAGCCTCTCAATATTTTCAGGTACACTGACTCGAGTATAAGCCGAGGGGGGCACTTTCAGCCCCCCAAAAAAGGGCTGAAAATCTCGGCTTATACTCAAGTATATACGGTACATAATACTTGCGCAACTGTTTATTAAACGCAAATTTTCAGGAAAAAAATATAATAAAATGAATTTGAGTGCAAAAAAAACACCATATAATACTTATTTTTGGTTAAAATATAAAAGATGAGATTGTATCGATCGAGTAAAAATGGATACCAAGCATTCCATGTCTTAAAAATTGTGTGCACCCGCGATTCCGCCAAAAACTATAGCGCTCAAAAATCTCCATAGGGGACGTTTTAAAAGCCTTTACAGCTCATCAATTTAGCGTTAAAGTGATTGTAAGCCTTTGTTTTTTTTTTTTCCCCATTTAAAAGAAAAAACACATCATACTTACCTCCACTGTGCAGCTCGTTTTACACAGAGTGGCCCCGATCCTCCTCTTCTGGAGTCCCGCGGCTTCTCCTCGCATCGTATAACACCCCCCCCCCCCCTAGGAGAAGCGCTCTTCCCAGGGGGTTGGTTACCTTGCGGGCACGCTCCCGAGTCCAGCATTTGCGTCCAAAGACACAATTGCCGGACTCTGCCCCGCCCCCCGCATCATTGGATTGGATTGACAGCAGCAGGGGAGCCAATGGCTGCGCTGCTATCCATCTATCCGATCAAGAGTCGGGACCTTGTGCAGAGAGGTACAGCGCGTCTCCGCCGAGGGAAATATGGGGCTCAGGTAAGTAAAATGGGGGGCTGGTCACTGCCAGAAGTTTTTTCACCTTAATGCATAGGATGAAAAAATACGAAAGTTTACAACACCTTTAACCCTTTCCATACCGGGCTTTTTATACCACTTCCATACCGGACCTAATATGGCACTTCTCTCCTACATGTACAAATCATCATTCTTTTGCTAGAAAATTACTCAGAACCCCCAAACATAATGTATGATTTTTTTAGCAGACACCCTAGGGAATAAAATGACGGTCGTTGCAACTTTTTATCTTGCACGGTATTTGCGCAATAATTTTTCAAACGCCTTTTTTGTGAAAAAAAAACAAAACGGTTTCATTAATTAAAAAATAACAAAACAGTAAAGTTAGCCCAATTCTTTTGTAAAATATGAAAGATGATGTTACGCCGAGTAAATAGATACCTAACATGTCACGCTTTAAAATTGCGCACACTCATGGAATGGCGCCAAACTTCGGTACTTAAAAATCTCCATAGGCGACGCTTTGAAATTTTTTACAGGTTACCAGTTTAGAGTACAGAGGAGGTCTAGTGCTAGAATTATTGCGCTCGCTCTAACGCACGTAGTGATACCTCACATATGTGGTTTGAACGGCGTTTACATATGTGGGCGGGACTTACGTGTGCGTTCGCTTCTGAGTGTGAGCTATTGGGGACAGGGGCGTTTAAAAAAAATATATATTATTATTTTATTTTTTTTACACTTTTTTTTTTTTTTGATCACTTTTATTCCTATTACAAGGAATGTAAACATCCCTTGTAATAGGAATGTGTGTGACAGGTCCTCTTTATGGAGAGATGCGGGGTCAATAAGACCCCACATCTCTCCTCCAGGCTGGAAAGCATGAGATTTTGAAAAAAAAAAATCACCGATCTCATGTTTACTAGCCGCAATGGCGGCTTTGTTTACTTCTGAGGACCCGGGCGTGACATCATCACATCGCGCCCGGGCCTCCGACAGTCATAGAGATGACTGGTGACCATCTGGTCACCAGTCATCTCTATGCTCCTCGTCATGTGACCACCGGCGCCGAACGATTCTTTCTCCGGGCCCCCGATGGCACGGGAGAGCCCGGAGAAGCACCAGATGGCGGCGGGAGGGGGGATGTCACCTCCCGCCGCCTATAAGAACGATCAAGTGGCGGAACCGCCGCTATGATCGTTCTTATGGTACACAGAATCGCCGGCTGAAGACAAGGATATCTGAATGATGCCTCTAGCTGCAGGACGTCATTCAGATATACCCCCACAAAGCCCAGGACGTCATGACGTCCACCCGGAGGGAGAGGGGGTTCCTGCCGGCGTAATTTTACAATGACCCGGTATAGAAGTGGTTAAACTAGGATCTCTTGTGCTAGAATTATTGTTCTCACTCTGACATTCACGGCGATATGTCACACGTGTGGTACGACCGCGGTTTATATACGCATGCATACCCTTGGCTTGCTTTTGCATTTGCGCAGATGCAATGGGGGGTTGGGCAACTTTTTTTGTTTTAATTTTATTTTTTTATTTTTTTAATTCTTTATTTATAAGTATACAGAAAATACAATAACAAATCTTGAAGAACAACATACTCCATTATAGTTAATTTGACAAAGGCTAAAAGCCATCTCTGATGAGAGAACACCCAGGCAAGTGCGAACAGCTTACAAAAACACAAAAAATCAAATCCAATGACGCGGGCCCCGGGGTGTGCGGGGGCCGAGTCATACACTCAGTGTCTATGGACGCCGAGTGTATGACTGAGGAGCGTGCTCCCGCAAGGTAACGTCTCTCGGGAGAGCGCTTTTCCTAGGGGGTTATCTAATGCGGCTAGGAGCCGCGAGAGCCACCAAGGGCCCCCAGAAGAGGAGGATCGGGGCCACTCTGTGCAAAACTAATTGCACAGTGGAGGTAAGTATGACATGTTTGTTATTTAAAAAAAATAAAAAAAAACAAAGCTTTAGTATCACTTTAAGACTTGGTTGGGTGTAACAAGATGTCCGCTGCCGCCTTCTGACTGCAGGTGTTCTGTCGGATTAGCAAACCTGGAACGCATGCGCACTAAGTATTTTTTGGTCAGTCAGCTGACGGAACGTTAGCTGATCTGGCAGGTTGGATATTTCGACATAACACCGGGAGCCGGCTGAACAAAACACACACAAGCTGATGGCTGCCAATATGGGCATTACTGGCGACTTCTGTGTGAATGGCAAAACATTCGAACAGCAATTTTTTTTTTTTTTTTACTAGACCCCTCATTATTGAAACAAAGGATAAGAATGACATCTCTGTAGAACGCACCTTCAAAGCCAAGTCAACAATGGCGGCTCCCATACCTCTGACCTGACAGGTGGTAATTTAACCACTTCAGCCTCGGACCATTTCGCTGGCCAAAGACCAGAGCACTTTTTGCGATTCGGCACTGCGTCGCTTTAACTGACAATTGCGCGGTCGTGCGACGTGGCTCCCAAACAAAATTGAGGTCCTTTTTTCCCCACAAATAGAGCTTTCTTTTGGTGGTATTTGATCACCTCTGCGGTTTTTATTTTTTGCGCTATAAACAAAAATAGAGCGACAATTTTGAAAAAAAATTCTATATTTTTTACTTTTTGCTATAATAAATATCCCCAAAAAATCTATAAAAAAAATGACATTTTCGCTCAGTTTAGGACAATATGTATTGTTCTACATATTTTTGGTAAAAAAAAATTGCAATAAGCGTATATTGATTGGTTTGCGCAAAAGTTATAGCATCTACAAAATAGGGGATATTTTTATGCCATTTTTATTATTTTATTTTTTTATACTAGTAATGGCGGCGATCTGTGATTTTTATCGTGACTGCGACTTTATGGTGGACACATCGGACACATTTTTGGGATCATTGTCATTTACACAGCGATCGGTGCTATAAAAATGCACGGATTACTGTGAAAATGACACTGGCAGTGAAGGTGTTAACCACTAGGTGGCGCTGTAGGGGCTAAGTGTGTCCTAGGGAGTGATTCTAACTGTTAGGGGGTGTGGGCTACGAGTGACACGTCACTGATCGCTGCTCCCGATGAGAGGCAACAGACGATCAGTGACAGGCTCACTAGGCAGAACAGGGAGATGCTTGTTTACACTTGCCTCTCCCCGTTCTGCAGCTCTGTGACCCGATCGTGGGACACCGGCGGACATCAAGTCCGCGGGTCCTGCGGGCACGGAGCTCGCGGCGCGGGCGCGCCCGCACGGAAGGAATTTCAAACTGATGTATATATAAGTTACTTTGCCCAGCCGTGCCATTCTGCCAACGTAAATGTACAGGAGCCGGTCCTTAACGGGTTAAAGAGGAACTGCAGTCTGCTCACATAATTTGTAATAAAAAATGTTTTACGCACCAAAGTTTAAAACAACAAGGGCAGAAGATTTAATTGATGGAAAGTTGAACGAACGACTGATGGTCCGCTTTAACTTGATTCAGTGACTACTTCACTCTACCAGTTCCTGGGACAAGGATCAGGGGGCAGATTTCTGTATGGAAAGGATTTAAAGATTCCACAAAAGTAATATCTCTGCAGGAAGTATCTGGGGAGATCTGAAGAAGGATATTGTTTGTTTGTATTTTTGTTCCCGTGAAACAAAGCCGTCCATATCCAGGTCCAGTGTTTACCCTCCCCGCGTCTATTTGTGTTATATACACACCGATTTGTTTTGTGTTCCCGAGTGGATCTTCCACGGCGAGAGCAGAAATTATAGTAATTATGTCATTTTTGTTTTATTCACTAGAGGACGTTTTTTTTTTCTATTGAACTTCTTTCAGTTGATTACATTTTATGGATGTAAATACAGGCCAGCGAATGGCGAACACCTGGTGCTGGCCAAGACATCTGTCACCAAACTTCAACACTGGGAGCAAATCAATCGTACGAGTCCCAGAGATCCGATCAGGTCTAATACTCCCTATGATTAAAGAGGTTCTAAAGGCAAAAGGTTTTTTTTTTTTACCTTACTGCATTCTCAGCATTAAAGTGGTTGTAAACCCTTTACAACCACTTTAACCTACAGGTAAGCCTAGATTAAGACTCACCTGTAGGTGCTTGAAATATCTCCCAGACCTGCACGGTCTATAAGATATTTGCAAATCGCCGCACGGCGATCTCTTCTGCGCATGCGCCGGAGTTAGAAAGGGCGCTCTGTGCCGTTTCTTTCTCAGGTTCTGCCGTGAAAAGCAGCTCCCGTGCGCATGCGCGGGAGTGACATCATGCGACTCCGGACAGTCACAGAGCCGGAGTTCGCGGCCCCGGAAGGAAGAGGGGTGAAGAATGGACGCTCGCTACTAGCGAGGAAGACGGGGACATCACGGGCTTCTCCTGCAGGTAAGTGTCACATAATGCTATGCGATGCTCCGTAGCCCATTATGCTTTACCTTTGCAGGGAAACAAAGAGGAAGTAACACCCATCAGGGTTTACCTTCTCTTTAAAGTGATACTAAACCTTCTATTTTTTTTTTTTTTAAACAACAAACATGTCATACTTACCTGCTCTGTGTAATAGTTTTGCACAGAGCAGACCCAATTCTCTTCTTCTGGATTCCCCCGCCGGCGCTTCAGGCCCCTCCTCGGAAAGCCACTTTCCCTGGAGGCACCAACACGGGCTCGGTCCCGAGTCCCACTGCTGCGTCCTTTGACACAGACAGCGGGACTCAGCCCCACCCCTCCTGCTCCCGCATCACAGATTTTGATTGCTATCAATCGGTCCAATGAGGAGAGCGACAGCTGCTGTTGTGCACATCGCTGGATCGGATCAGGCTCTGGTAAGTAGAAATAAAATGCGGAGATCCGACTGTTAGAGCAAAATCCTCGGGCGGCAAAGGAGAAATGTGTGGAGTGACGTCCACAGGCATGTCCAGAGGGAACTGGCATCTAAGGACTCCCGGAGTTATCCTTTACGGCATTAGGCCTTCTGTCCTTGGCTGGTTTTGCCAAATTATTAAAGGGGTTGTAAACCCTTTTGGACTTCTTCTACCTATAGGTAAGCCTAGATTAAGGCTTACCTATATGTAGTGGAAATATCTCGTAAACGTGCGTCGTTTCGGAGATATTTCACTTGTAGTCCGCCGAAAATCCCAACGAAACTAAGTGCCGTTTCTTCCCCAGCCTGTACCGTGATGGGCGGCTCTCGTGCGCATGCGGGGGAGTGATGTCACATGGCTCCGGCGAATCACAGAGCCGGAGTCCGCAGCCCGGAAGGAAGAGGAGACAGAGGATGGACGCTGCCTACTCTGGGGACATCGCTGGATTCTTTTTCAGGTAAGTGTCACATAATGGGCTAGTATGCGATGCATACTAGCCCATTATGCTTTTAATTTGCAGGATTTTCAGGTAGCAAAAGAGGAAGTAAAACCCATCAGGGCTTACTTCCTCTTTAAGGGGTGACACTCCCACTTAGGTGGAACGGCCCATAATGGGGTTTCCTCATGGATCCCCAGTATTTGGCCTATCTATATTTGTGGGTTTGGGTCAACAATAACAATATCCTTTTCCAATTGGGGCGACAGAGACTTTTTTCATTTTTTTTTCCATTTTAATTATTTGATGGCTGGACTTGATCTTGATTTCAATATCAAGCTATTCACTGTCCAATAATTTATCCACAGGTATCTTGTCCGTTCCCCCTCCCCCATTCTGGAGTTGGGACAAATTTGGGGGTGGAGAGATCTTCTCTGGCCTGGCATCTTCCAATTGAGTACTATACTCTGGGATTCCTGTATGCTGTGGAAAGGCTTGTGTGGACCTTGATGGAGTGTCCTAGATGGAGGGGCGGTGTTTTTTCTTGAATGAACATGTAAGTTGTCGATTATATAATGTGTAATAGGCGCTGCTGTAAGCGCGGAAACGTTTACTGTGGATACTCATGTTGTGATATAGGGGTGCAACGGATCAAAAAATTCACGGATTGGATCACTAAATGTGAAAATCAGAGGTGTTCTGTCACATTAGCAACCATGTAAGGTCAGCAGGTTTGCTGCTGCTTTTAAAATGTAACATCTAAATAGTCCGTCAGAGTTACAAATACTGTATTTAAGCTTATAAGCTCCGTTTTGTGTTGAAAATAACTGTGAAATCTAAAACCCTGGTGGGTGTAACAAGATGTCCGCTTGCCCCCTTCTCACTCTATCATAAGACTCCATTCACACAGGGGCAACACGACTTCCAGCGCGACTTTGGGAGGCAACTTGGACACGACTTGAGTATGAATCACAGCGCAACATGAGGCAACTTCAAGTCGGATCCAAAGTCGCCCCTGTGTGAGAGGACTCTTACTGTGCAGGAGTGTGGGGTGTAGCAAGATGGCGGCGATGAAACGTCACTTCCTGACGAGACAGCGGCCGCCGCCGGGTGTACCAAGATGGCCACCGCACCGGAGCTAGGCCGAAGCCGTGGCCTTTCCTATGGCCGAGGCCGCGGATCGCGTGGTGTACCGATCCGAACAGGTTGACCCGTTCGGATCACGGATCGGTGACGATCCGTTGCACCACCATTGTGATACAATATGTATTCTATGCATTGAAAATATGTTCTGCAATTTCAGAAATGGTTGCTGTCCCTGATGAAGATTGTTCTATTTTTTTTTTTGCATTTTCGAAACGCGTTGGAATTCGCAGCCTGTCATCTCCAGGAACTGTTTGTACAATGTTCTTGGGGTCTGGTGCAGTCTCTTATATATCTCTCATATATTTTCTTATATATTTTTTTCTATTGCCTTTAAAATCCCAACTTTTGAGGTAAAACCCATTTTGATTCATCAGGAATGATGGCAATACACATGCCAGTCCATGGGAGTCTACCCATTTTTCAAATTCATTAAAGTTAGACATATTTTCTTTTGTATAATGTGAAAGATGATGTTACGCCCGTGAGAATCGTGATCTTTATTCTAAAAGCAAAAAAGTCATGATTCTCATATTTCCTAGAATCTTGCAGCTCGACTGTCTATCAACAATAAGATTATCGTATGATCGCTCCAAATGCGTTTTTTTTTTTTCGTGCGATATTCTCTGGCTATTAGAGTAGACAGGGAAGGATGCTTTTTTTATTTTCATGTAAACCATTAGCATCAAAAGTGGAGACTGAGGCCGTTTATTCACGGGCCCTGTGCATACGGAGCCCATGTGTGATATCTGACACCTTGTTACTGGAATGGGATCCTCAGTAAGGATTGTAGTATATATGTAAATCCAAAGAACAAACATTAAATATAGTGAATCTTATCGCTTCCTCTAGATGTGGCTGCAATTTCTTCCTTTTATTACCTGCTGCTCCTGCCAGGAACACACTTGTATGGTAATAAACACTCACTCTATGGTATTCATGGAGGAGAAGAATTTTCCTGCACTTATTGATCAGATTATAATAAAAACTCTGATTGCATCTTTACCAAGCAAAAAGGTCTGCAAATAAGGGGCATTCTTCATTGTTAGGGCTCATGCATCTCACTGCATCTCAATGAAGCGGCTCCTACAGACATTGGAGCTTTTTTGAGCTTTCATTTTTTTTCTGCCTGGAAATTCCCCTCCTCCATATTAGCCTATGTGTCCATGTACACTATGGCTTTTTCAGGCATATGCTATTATGTCTGGTTCACACCTACGCAGGTTGCAGTTTGCATGTTCCAGGTGCATTTTGTGTTTTTTTCAATACATATTTTTGATCCATTGAAGTCTATGGAGCCAAAAACCAGAAAAAAAAAAAAATACAAAAAAGTCCCTTCCTCTTTCCATAAAATGCACAGATGCGAATGTGACCCATAGGAAACCATGTTAACCACTTCCGGACCGCCCACCGTCGTTATTCGTCGGTACTTTGACATTGAATACCATTGTTATGGCAGCCTTTTCCCCCGGTATTTTTAAAAAGCGGTGGCCAGTCCGCTTTCAGATAAAAGTGGTCTCTGCGGCGAGATCACTTTTTTATCGGCGGCAGGAGAGGTGACCACCCCCCTCCCGCCACGTTCCGAAGCCGTCGGTAGCGGCAGAGACAATCCAGTCCTTTACCCTCTGAGGCATGAGAGAGGGAAAGATGGCCTCCACTCGACTCCATACCACTAGATGATGGAAGCGAAAAACTTCACTTCCGCCCAATGGTCTTAAAGGGGTCATTTATTTTTATTGGGAAAAAAAATTAAAACTTTTTTTTTTTTTTTATTGCATTTAAGTGTAAATGTGAGACCTGAGGTCTTTTTGACCCCAGATCTCACATTAAAGAGGTCCTGTCATGTTTTTTTTTTTCTATTACAGGGGAATGAATGATTCCTTGTAATAGGAATAAAAGTGATCCAAAAAATATTTTTTTAAAAGCGACAGTGTAAAAATGAAAAATAAAATAAATAAGAAAATAATAAAAAATGTAAAGCGCCCTGTCCTACCGAGCTTGCGCGCAGAAGAGACCGCATACGCAAGTCGCGCCCGCACATGTAAACTTTGTTCAAACCCCACATGTGAGGTTTCATCACGATCGTTAGAGCGAGAGCAATAATTCTGGGCACAGGACCTCCTCTGAAACTGGTAACATGTGGGAATTTTTAAACATTGCTTACGGAAAGTTTTAAGGGTCAAAGTTTGTCCCCATTCCACGAGCGGGTGCAATTTTGAAGCGTGACATGTTGGGTATCAATTTACATTATCTTTCACAATATCAAAAAAAAATAATTGGGCTAACTTTACTGTTTTCTTATGCATAGGATGCATTAAGGTGAAAAAACACAAGTGGTTTACAACCCCTTTAAGTGGTTAAATGGACGGTAATGTGTTTCTGCAAAACTGAAAATGCACTAAAAAATGCATAGGTGTGAAGCAGGCCTTACAGGCAAAAAAAAAGAAGAAAAGAAAAACACACAAAACAAAGAAGCTCAAAAACACACAAAGAATAGGAAAAATTAGCTGAGGGGAGGGTTTGTGAAAAAAACACTTCTGCCTTAAATTGGTCATTAAAAACGATCGTGTGTGGGCTCCAGAGCATTTTTCTCGACGTGAAAAATGGCCATTAAAAATTTGGAACATGCTTTATTTTTTCTCGTCATTTTTCATGTCATCGTGAAAAACGGCCGTGTGTAGGCTTTAATGACGGGGAAAAAACACGCATGCTCAGAAGCAAGTTATGAGACGGGAGTGCTCGTTCTGGTAAAACTAGCGTTCAGAATGGAGATAGCACATTCGTCACGCTGTAACGGACTGAAGAGCACGAGGCTGAAAAGCACGAATCGTCTCTCACCAAACTTTACTAACACGAGGATCAGCAAAAGCAGCCCAAAAGGGTGGCACCATCCGAATGGAACTTCCCCTTTATAGTGCCGTCGTACGTGTTGTCGAATGTGTTGTACGTCACCGCGCTTTGCTCGAGCATTTTTTTTCACGTAGAGAAAAACGTTGTTTTTTCAATGACATTAAAAACAGTCGTGTGTACGCGTCATTATGCTTAAAGAAGCTAAAAAAAACATTCATAAGAGCACAAAAAGACACAACCTTTTTCAAGCTGAAATAAAAGCTCAGATGCCTATAAAAGCAGCTTTTTTTTTTTTGAGCTCCCCATGAGCCCTTACAGTTCACATACATTTTACAAGGAAACCACGCCTAATGATGGAGAAAATGATCACCTTCATTTGCCCTGCAGTAGAATTTACTTGCAAACTTATTCCCCCAAAACACGAGCACCCTGTAATATGCAAATCTCAACATTCTAAACTGTTGATGCTGAAGACCTGGGGGGGGGGGGGTCAGCAACCGGTCAATCGTTATCTACTCAGCGATTGTGGTTGTGCGATGGGTAGGTTGCAGCCCCTCTGTGCTGCCAGCTCCTTCCTTTGTAAAACCTAAAGTGGGTGACAAAATATGGCAGAACTGGCTTCACAAGTGAACAGGGGCAAAGGGAGAGCCTCTCACTTCCAGGATGGGGGGGGGGGGGTACGAAGGTGAAAGCTAAGAGTGAGGGCTACACCCTGTACATATTTCAGTGCAGTGCATTCTGTACATTACATGCTACTGACCATCCCAGGCGGTACATCTCTGCACCCAGCTTTACTTACTCCTGACCCCTGCACTACTTACTCTTGACCCCTTTACTTGTGCATTATACAGTACTGACCATTCTGCGTTGCCTCCTACTGACCCCTGAGCGCTGCGCTGTCTCCTACTGACCCCTAAGCGCTGCGCTGCCTCCTACTGACCCCTGAGCGCTGCGCTGCCTCCTACTGACCCCTGAGCGCTGCCTCCTACTGACCCCTGAGCTCTGCCTCCTACTGGCCCCTGAGCTCTGCCTCCTACTGGCCCCTGAGCTCTGCGCTGCCTCCTACTGGCCCCTGAGCACTGCACTGCCTCGTACTGGCCCCTGAACACTGCACTGCCTCATACTGGCCCCTGAACACTGCACTGCCTCATACTGGCCCCTGAACACTGCACTGCCTCATACTGGCCCCTGATCGTTGAGTTACATACTACTGACCCCTGAGCACTGCCTTGTCCCCTACTGAGCCCTGCCCTGCTTCCTACTGACTTCTGAACACTGCGCTGCTTCCTACTGACTCCTGAACACTGCATTACATACTACTGACCCCTGATTGTTGAGTTACATATTACTGATGCCTAAACTAGGGTTGTCCCGATACCGACACTAGTATCGGTATCGATACCGAGCATTTGCGCGAGTACTTGTACTCGCGCAAATGCTCCCGATGCCTTTGCCGATACCTGGGATGGGAGAAGTCAGCGGGCGGAGTCGGCAAGCGGAGGGCGGAGCGGAGAGCAGAGTGGGGCGGAAAGGTCAGTGGGCGGAGTCGGCAAGCGGAGGGCGGGAGGGGCGGAGCGGAGAGCAGAGTGGAGCGGAGAGTCCTCAGGCGGGTAAGCTTGCAGCTTCCATCGGCGACCGGAGCCGTCACATTCGGCGACCGGAGCCGTCACATTCGGTAAAGGAAGTGAGGCTCCGTGTTACACTGTCTGTGTTTGAAAAAATGCGACGTCCATCTTGGTACACCCTGCACTCGGCCTCAATAAAGCAGCAGCGGACATCTTGTTACACCCAGCCCATGTAGTTTGGGCTGGGTGTAACAAGATGTCCGCTGCTGCTTTATTGAGGCCGAGTGCAGGGTGTACTAAGATGGGCGTCGCAGAGGCAGCATAGAAAAATAAATCCTCTCGTGCCTATAAGTGCCCACCACCTGTCAGTGCTCATTAGTTGCTCATTAGTGCTGCTTACTCAGTGTCACCTATTAGTGCCAGCCACCTGTACCATCTATCACTACCACCTGTCAATGCCATCTATCACTGCCAGCCACCTGCCATCTATTAGTGCAGGTGCCAACCTCCTGTCAGTGCCAGCCATCAGTGCCCCCTTTCAGTGCCAGCCACCTATCAGTGCCCTGTCAGTGCCAGCCATCTGTCGGTGCCAGCCATCAGTGCCCTCTGTCAGTGCCAGCCATCTGTCGGTGCCAGCCATCAGCGCCCTCTGTCAGTGCCAGCCATCTGTCGGTGCCAGCCATCAGTGCCCCCTGTCAGTGCCAGCCATCAGTGCCCCCTGTCAGTGCCAGTCATCATTGCCCGCCACCTGTCAGTACTCATCACTGCTGCATATCCGTGCCACCTAATCATATCAGTGCTGCTTAATCAGTGCTGCATATCATTGCCACTTAATCTGTATTGTGCTTTAAAACTGTCAGCTGACATTAAAAAAAAAGTATCGGTATCGGCGAGTACTTGAAAAAAAGTATCGGTACTTGTACTCGGTCTTAAAAAAGTGGTATCGGGACAACCCTAGCCTAAACACTGAGTTACATAATACACTAATACAGTGATCATTGCTAAAAATATGCACTGTCACTGTACTAGAGACATTGACTGGGAAGGGGTTAAACATCTAGAGCGATCAAAGGGTTAAATGTGTGCCTAACCAGTGTTTTGGTGTAGTCTGTGTGCCGTTTTTACTAGGGGAAGTGATGGATTTTATTCCTTGCTTTGCAGGTACACAAAATCCATCACTTCCCCCCCCCCTTTCAGAATGAAGCTCTGTCATGTTTACAGATCTCCGTTCTGTGTCTCTGCCCAATGATCGGCGGGTGCAGACAGACATCCAATGCCCGGCACCCACATATCAGCTTCCACTGTGAGTAATGACAGCAGAAGCGGTGCACCCCTTTGGCGGAAGTGCAGAATCACATGTACAATATATATATATATATACACATATACATATACACACACACACACGTGATTCTGTGCAGGAGGGCCGGACCTTAAGTGGTTACTAAGCTTTACAGCCGCATTAAGCTGCAATGGCAGCGGACGGATGGGGGTGTTTACATGCCGTGGTCTCTAAGCTTTGCACCTGCAGCACAAACTATCCAACATGTTGCAACCCATTCAAGTGAATGTTGAAGAAGTGCTGCGAATGCCCCGCAGCCACATGTAAAGCACACCATTGCAGCATGTTTGTCTAAAAAATCTGGGTTAAAACAGGGGGGGTGGGGTGAGGGGGCGTCACATCACCTCTCCACCGCCTATCAATCGCCTTGCGGATCGCTCTGCAGAGGAGTGGCCGATTTAGACACACGTACAGGCTAGCGGGCTGGGAGATCTAGCAGTGCGCATTTTGTTTTTATTTTTTTTTACTTTATTTGAAGTGTTCTATAGCGACACATCATTTAGGTCTTTATGCAGCAGTGCGCCAACATGCGATGCCACCCTCTGCGCTGCGGATCATGTCTGCATTTTTACCGCGCTGTGGAGGAAAAATGATATAACATATCATGAACATGCATGGAGAAATGTTATATTAATTCCTCAAAGATTTCAATATCCTTCCCCTTAAAGAAGATTCGCAAGGAACAAATTGAAATGCGTCGGGTTCCCATGGCAGGGGATAGTTCTTTCTATAAGTCCTAATAACTGAGATGTATTCTTATTAACCCCGCCAGAGGGTTTTTGGGTGTTGCGATAATTTAAAGTCACCTGTAAATTTTTATTATGAGGCCATAATATAAATATTTTAGGTAAAAATGGTTTTAAAGGATAAGTTCACCTTTCTGCAAAAATATGTGCATTTAATTATTTTTTCTGGAAAGTCGAAAATTATCCTTTAAAAGTTTTTTTTTATTTTTTTTTATCAATAAAGTATGCATTGTTTTCATTACATTGTTAATTTTCCTTAGAAAATCCCATGGGAGAAAGCTGTACTGGGTTGGATACATTGTATACAGTAAAAGAAGTGGATACATTGTATATAGAGGGATAAAAGTGAATACATTGTATATAAAGAGACTGGATTGGATACATTGCATATACAGGGATAGAAGCGGATATGCTGGTGTTATATCTTTCACTTGGATGTTATAAGTTGCACGGAGTAAATACAGCTGGATAAACCAAAAATTGCCTGTCTTCATTTTAGGCTGCAAAGCAACAAAATGTGATTATTTTAAAAGGGGGGGGGGGGGGTTATTCCTTTTTATACCAATTGAAGGGGGACACTGGATTGGATGCATTGTATATAGAGGGACAGAGATGGATACATTGTATATAGAGGGACAGAGATGGATACATTGTATATAGAGAGACAGAGATGGATACATTGTATATAGAGGGACAGAGATGGATACATTGTATATAGAGGGACAGAGATGGATACATTGTATATAGAGGGACAGAGATGGATACATTGTATATAGAGGGACAGAGATGGATGCTTTGTATATAGAGGGACATTGGATACATTGTATATAGAGGGACAGAGATGGATACTTTGTATATAGAGGGACATTGGATACATTGTATATAGAGGGACAATGGGTTGGATACATTGTATATAGAGGGACAATGGGTTGGATACATTGTATATAGAGGGACATTGGATACATTGTATATAGAGGGACAATGGGTTGGATACATTGTATATAGAGGGACATTGGATACATTGTATATAGGGGGACACTGGATTGGATACATTGTATATAGAGGGACATTGGATACATTGTATATAGAGGGACAATGGGTTGGATACATTGTATATAGAGGGACAGAGATGGATACATTGTATATAGGAGGGACAGAGATGGATACATTGTATTTAGAGGGACAGAGATGGATACATTGTATTTAGAGGGACAGAGATGGATACATTGTATATAGAGGGACAGAGATGGATACATTGTATTTAGAGGGACAGAGATGGATACATTGTATATAGAGGGACAGAGATGGATACATTGTATATAGAGGGACAATGGGTTGGATACATTGTATATAGAGGGATACTGGATTGGATACTTTGTATATAGAGGGACAGAGATGGATACATTGTATAAAGAGGGACAGAGATGGATACATTGTATATAGAGGGACAGAGATGGATACATTGTATATAGAGGGACAGAGATGGATACATTGTATATAGAGGGACAATGGGTTGGATACATTGTATATAGAGGGATACTGGATTGGATACTTTGTATATAGAGGGACAGAGATGGATACATTGTATATAGAGGGACAGAGATGGATACATTGTATATAGAGGGACAGAGATGGATACATTGTATATAGAGGGACAGAGATGGATACATTGTATATAGAGGGACAGAGATGGATACATTGTATATAGAGGGACAATGGGTTGGATACATTGTATATAGAGGGATACTGGATTGGATACTTTGTATATAGAGGGACAGAGATGGATACATTGTATATAGGAGGGACAGAGATGGATACATTGTATATAGAGGGACAATGGGTTGGATACATTGTATATAGAGGGACAGAGATGGATACATTGTATATAGAGGGACAGAGATGGATACATTGTATATAGAGGGACAGAGATGGATACATTGTATATAGAGGGACAGAGATGGATACATTGTATATAGAGGGACAATGGGTTGGATACATTGTATATAGAGGGACAATGGGTTGGATACATTGTATATAGAGGGACAATGGGTTGGATACATTGTATATAGAGGAACAATGGGTTGGATACATTGTATATAGAGGAACAATGGGTTGGATACATTGTATATAGAGGGACAGAGATGGATACATTGTATATAGAGGGACAGAGATGGATACATTGTATATAGAGCTGCGCGATTAATCGTTAAAGAATCGAGCAGGGAGGACCCGGATCCCCTCCCCCCGTATGCACCCGCCCACCACTGTTGAATTAGAAGCAGAGCAGGAATAACGGAAGGTCTACAGGAGGAGCGGAAGCTGCCCAACCCCTCCCCCCTTGTCCACCGCTGAACCCACCGCAAGGAGGAGGGCGGGAGGCACTGAGCCTAGCGGCAGCAGCAGGCAGGCACACCCAGTAGAGGAGTCCGCCCCGACCTCCACAACACTGATTTAAGGTGGGGGAGCTGTAATATCGGTGGCTGTGAGAAGGGGGAACTGTAATACTGGGGTGCTGTGATGTGGGGAACTATGATATAGGGGGCTCTGATGTGAGGAGGAGGGTTGTGATGTTGGGGGTTGTGATTGCAAGGGGGCTGAGATGGGAAAGACCTGAGTCATAGAAGAAAAATGAGATTTGGACCTCTGCAGAAATATATAGGGATAGGAGTGGATACACTGTATATAGCGGGGTATAGATGGATACATTGGGGGTTATTTACGAAAGGCAAATCCACTTTGTACTACAAGAGCAAAGTGCACTGGAAGTGCAGTCGCTGTAAATCTGAGGGGTAGATCTGAAACGAGAGGAAGCTCTGCTGATTTTATCATCCAATCATGTGCAAGCTAAAATGCTGTTTTTTATTTTCCTTGCATGTTCCCATCAGATCTACAGCGACTGCACTTGTAGAGCAAAGTGGATTTGCCTTTCGTAAATAACCGCGTGTGTGTGTGTGTGTGTGTGTGTGTATATAGGAGGGATACGAGTGGATACTTTGTATATATAGAGGGATATAAATGGATACATTTTATACAGTAAAACCTTGGTTTGAGAGTAACTTGGTTTGAGAGCATTTGCAAAAAAAGCTAAATTTTTAAATACATTTTGACTTGATATACAAGCAATGTCTTGATATAAGAGTAGCGTCATGTCACAACTGAGTATAAAATAGAAGAGAGGCGCCTCTAAGTGTAGCAATATGGTTACATTTAATGCACGGCTCGACAAACCCCGTGCGCCAGGTCGCAATTGTGACTAGAATTAGCGACCTGGCGCGGCAGAGCTGGGGCATCCTGTGTCTCTGTGCGCCCCCCCGCCGCGCGATCACGTCGGGCCGCGGCTTTGCGGCCTTCTGCAGGCCTATGCTTCCTTCTGTGATCTGGTGCCATCTTGTGGTGGCCGTAGGTATGACAAGACAACCAACAATGCTAATAGAGCTTCCAATGTCTGTTTTCACTGCCATCTTCTTCCCTCTAATTAGAACCCCCAAACATTATATATATTTTTTATTCTAACACCCTAGAGAATAAAATGGCGGTCGTTGCAATACTTTCTGTCACACAGTATTTGCGCAGCGGTCTTACAAGTGCACTTTTTTGGGAAAAAATACACTTTTTTTAATTAAAAAATAAGACAACAGAAAAGTTAGCCCAATGTTTTTTTAGATTGTGAAAGATAATGTTACGCCAAGTAAATTGATACCCAACATGTCACGCTTCAAAGTTGCGCCCGCTCGTGGAATTGCGACAAACTTTTACCCTTTAAAATCTCCATAGGCGACGTTTAAAAAATTCTACAGGTTGCATGTTTTGAGTTACAGAGGAGGTCTAGGGCTAGAATTATTGCTCTACCGATCGCATATGCATTCACTTCTGTGCGCAAGCTCGGCGGGACGGGGCACATTCCTGGCTCCTAACTTTTTTAGCTGGCTCCTAGATTCCAAGCAAATTTGTCAAGCCCTGATTTAATCAAGGTACAAAATTTAGCAACTCACATGGTTTATGATTATAAAAGGTACATCTAAGTTTGCAGACATCCGGGGTAAATCTGTCCACATAGACTATTCTTTGCACCGCCATCGACTTCATCCCCTCCACGCTGCGCTCCATGAGTGGTTCAAGCCTCGCTTTCAGATCGCTCTACTGCAGGGTAGTCTTCCCGCTCACAATTGCACAATGACAGTAGTAAGAGCTGGTGGTGAGGAGGACGGTCTATGTGGATCGCTTTACCCCCCGGATGCCTGTATACTTAGATGTTCCTCTTTTAATCATCAACCATGTGACTTACCAAATGTTGTACCTTCATTATATGTAACCATATTGCTACACTTAAAGGCGCCTCTCTTCTCTTTTATACTCTGTAGCTCCTGCTGGATTTTGCTTCTAATCCCCTTGTGGAGGCTTCCATTTGCGGATGGACATTTTATGGTTACACAACCGATCACATTGCTATAATCTTTTTATATGGACTATAAACTGAAGGACTTATGAATAAATGGTTGTGGAACGAATCATTTGAGTTTCCATTATTTCTTATGGGGAAATTCGCTTTGATATACAAGTGCTTTGGATTACAAGCATATTTCTGGAACGAATTATGCTCACAATCCAAGGTTTTACTGTATATAGAGGGGTAGAGATGGATACTTTGTGGAGGGAGATAGAAATCCACTTTGCACTACAAGTGCAAAGTACACTTGAAATTTCACTGGAAGTGCAGTCGCTGTAGATGTGATGGTTAGATCTGAAATGAGGGGAAGCTCTGCTGATTTTACTATCCAATCATGTGCAAGGTAAAATGCTGTTTTTTATTTTCCTTGCATGTCCCCCTCGGATCTACAGCGACTGCACTTCCAAGTGCACTTTGTACTTATAGTGCAAAGTGGATTTGCCTTTAGTAAATAACCCCCAATGTATATAGAGGAGTAGAGATGGATACATATATATATATATATTATATATATATATATATATATATATATATATATATATATATATATATATATATATATATAGGGATAGGAATGGATACATTGTATACAGGGATATAGATGGATACATTGTGTGTGTATATATATATATATATATATATATATATAGAGATGGATATTTGATGGGATACTTTGTATATATAGGTGTATACATTGTATATATAGAGGGGTATAGGAATTGATACATTGTGTGTGTGTGTGTGTGTGTGTGTGTGTGTGTGTATATATATATATATATATATATATATATATAGATAGATAGATAGATAGATAGTGAGAGAGAGAGAGAGAGAGAGAGAGAGGATACATTGTATACAGAGGGGTATAGGTGTATACTTTGTATATATAGAGGGATAGGAGTGGATACTTTGTATATAGGAGGGGTGTAGATGGATATATTGTACTGTATATAGATGGACACTGGATGGGATACATTGTATGTGCGTGTGTATATATATATATATATATATATATATATACACAGTGCCTTGCGAAAGTATTCGGCCCCCTTGAACTTTTCATCCTTTTGCCACATTTCAGGCTTCAAACATAAAGATATAAAATTTTAATTTTTTGTGAAGAATCACCAACAAGTGGGACACAATTGTGAAGTGGAACGAAATCTATTGTATTTTTGAAACTTTTTTAACTAAGAAAAAAATGAAAAGTGGGGCGTGCAAAATTATTCGGCCCCCTTGCGTTAATACTTTGTAGAGCCACCTTTTGCTGCGATTACAGCTGCAAGTCGCTTGGGGGATGTCTCTATCAGTTTTGCACATAGAGAGACTGAAATTCTTGCCCATTCTTCCTTGCAAAACAGCTCGAGCTCAGTGAGGTTGGATGGAGAGCATTTGTGAACAGCAGTTTTCAGCTCTTTCCACAGATTTTCGATTGGATTCAGGTCTGGACTTTGACTTGGCCATTCTAACACCTGGATACGTTTATTTGTGAACCATTCCTTTGTAGATTTTGCTGTATGTTTGGGATCATTGTCTTGTTGGAAGATAAATCTTGGTCCCAGTCTCAGGTCTTTTGCAGACTCCAACAGGTTTTCATCCAGAATGGTCCTGTATTTGGCTGCATCCATCTTCCCCTCAATTTTAACCATCTTCCCTGTCCCTGCTGAAGAAAAGCAGGCCCAAACCATGATGCTGCCACCACCATGTTTGACAGTGGGGATGGTGTGTTGAGGATGATGAGCTGTGTTGCTTTTACGCCAAACATATCGTTTTGCATTGTGGCCAAAAAGTTCGATTTTGGTTTCATCGGACCAGAGCACCTTCTTCCACATGTTTGGTGTCTCCCAGGTGGCTTGTGGCAAACTTTAGACGAGACTTTTTATGGATATCTTTGAGAAATGGCTTTCTTCTTGCCACACTTCCATAAAGGCCAGATTTGTGCAGTGTACGACTGATTGTTGTCCTGTGGACAGACTCTCCCACCTCAGCTGTAGTTCTCTGCAGTTCATCCAGAGTGATCATGGGCCTCTTGGCTGCATCTCTGATCAGTCTTCTCCTTGTCTGAGCTGAAAGTTTAGAGGGACAGCCAGGTCTTGGTAGATTTGCAGTGGTCTGATACTCTTTCCATTTCAAAATGATCGCTTGCACAGTGCTCCTTGGGATGTTTAAAGCTTGGGAAATCTTTTTGTATCCAAATCCGGCTTTAAACTTCTCCACAACAGTATTACGGACCTGCCTGGTGTGTTCTTTGGTCTTCATGATGCTCTCTGCGCTTTCAACAGAACCCTGAGACTATCACAGAGCAGGTGCATTTATACAGAGACTTGATTACACACAGGTGGATTCTATTTATCACCATCAGTCATTTAGGACAACATTGGATCATTAACCACTTAAGCCCCGGACCATTTGGTAGCTAAAGGACCAGAGGTGAATTCAGAATTTTGCACTGCGCTGCTTTAACTGTAAATTGTGCGGACATGCAATGTTGTACCCAAACGAAATTTGCGTCCTTTTCTTCCCACAAATAGAGCTTTCTTTTAATGGTATTTGATTGCCTCTGCGATTTTTATTTTTTGCGATATAAACGGAGAAAGACCGAAAATTTTGAAAAAAAATGATATTTTCTACTTTTTGTTATAAGAAAAATCGAATAAACTCAATTTTAGTCATACATTTAGGCCAAAATGTATTCAGCCACATGTCTTTAGTAAAAAAAATGTCAATAAGCGTATATTTATCGGTTTGCGCAAAAGTTATAGCGTTTACAAACTAGGGTACATTTTCTGGAATTTACACAGCTTTTAATTTATGACTGCCTATCTCATTTCTTGAGGTGCTAAAATGACAGGACAGTACAAAACCCCCCCCCAAATGACCCCATTTTAGAAAGTAGACACCCCAAGGAAATTGCTGAGAGGCATGTTGAGCCCATTGAATATTTTTTTTTTGTCCCAAGTGATTGAATAATGACAAAAAAAAAAGAAATTACAAAAAGTTGTCACTAAATGATATATTGCTAACACATGCCATGGTTATATGTGGAATTGCACCCCAAAATACATTCTGCTGCTTCTCCTGAGTACGGGGATACCACATGTGTGGGACTTTTTAGGAGCCTAGCCACGTACGGGACCCCGGAAACCAAGCACCGCCTCCAGGATTTCTAAGGGCGCAAATTTTTGATTTCACTCCTCACTACCTATCACAGTTTTGAAGGCCATAAAATGCCAAAATAGCACAAAACCCCCCCAAATGACCCCATTTTGGAAAGTAGACACCCCAAGCTGTTTGCTGAGAGGCATGGTAAGTATTTTACAGCTCTCATTTGTTTTTGAAAATGAAGAAAGAACATTTTTTTTTTTCTTTTTTTTTTCAATTTTCAAAACTTTGTGACAAAAAGCGAGATCTGCAAAATACTCACAATACCTCTCAGCAAATAGCTTGGGGTGTCTACTTTCCAAAATGGGGTCATTTGGGGGGGTTTTGTGCCATCTGGGCATTCCATGGCCTCCGAAACTGTGATAGGCAGTGAGAAGTAAAATCAAAAATTTACACCCTTAGAAAGCCTGAAGGCGGTGCTTAGTTTTTGGGGTCCCGTACGCGGCTAGGCTCCCAAAAAGTCCCACACATGTGGTATCCCCGTACTCAGGAGAAGCAACAGAATTTATTTTGGGGTGTAATTCCACATATGCCCATGGCATGTTTGAGCAATATATCATTTAGTGACAACTTTGTGCAAAAAAAAAATAAAAAAAAAAAAATTGTCTTTTTTCCGCAACTTGTGTCAACATATAAAATATTCCATGGACTCGACATGCCTCTCAGTATATAGCTTGGGGTGTCTACTTTCCAAAATGGGGTCATTTGGGGGGGTTTTGAACTGTTCTGGCATTTTATACACAACATTAGGAAGCTTACATCCACTCTTCTAACCACTTGAAGACAAAGCCCTTTTTGACACTTTTTGTTTACATGAAAACATTTTTTTTTTTGCAAGAAAATTATGTTGAACCCCCAAACATTATATATATTTTTAAAGCAAAGGCCCTACAGATTAAAATGGTGGGTGTTGCATTTTTTTTTTCTACACAGTATTTGCGCAGCGATTTTTCAAACGCATTTTTTGGGGAAAAAATACACTTTTTTAATTTTAATGCACTAAAACACACTATATTGCCCAAATGTTTGATGAAATAAAAAAGATGATTTTAGGCCGAGTACATAGATACCAAACACGACATGCTTTAAAATTTCGCACAAACGCGCATTGGCGACAAACTACATACATTTTTAAAAGCCTTTAAAAGCATTTACAGGTTACCCCGTTAGATTTACAGAGGAGGTCTACTGCTAAAATTACTGCCCTCGATCTGACCTTCGCGGTGATACCTCACATGCATGGTGCAATTGCTGTTTACATATGACGCCAGACCGACGCTTGCGTTCGCCATTGGGCAAGAGCAGGGGGGGACAGCGGTGCTTTTTTTTTTTTTTTATTATTAATTTTGCTTTTTTATTTTATTTTTAAACTGTTGCTTCCATATTTATTTATTTTTATCACTTTTATTGTTATCTCAGGGAATGTAAATATCCCCTATGATAGCAATAGGTAATGACAGGTACTCTTTTTTTGAAAAAACTGGGGTCTATTGGACCCTAGATCTTTCCTCTGCCCTCAAAGCATCTGACCACACCAAGATCGGTGTGATAAAATGCTTTCCCAATTTCCCAATGGCGCTTTTTATATCCGGGGGGGGGGACATTCCCTCCCACTGCTTGTAAAAGCAGTCCAGAGGCTAATTAGCCACTAGGATTGCTTTTACATGAAAGCCGGCCGCTGGCTGAAAAGAATGATACCAAGATGATACCTAAACCCGCAGGCATCATTCTGGTATAAACATTCAAAGTCCAGCAACATACCAGTACGTTGCTGGTCCTTGTTGGACACGTATTGTAATCTTTTTTTTCATGCAGCCTGTTGAGATTGATCGGTGGGTATGCCCACCATTAGAATACCGCCCTTCATCCACCCACTTCTAATGATGGGCATACACGCACCATTTATATATGCCGAAGCATGGGGGCATCTTCTCGCAAAAGTTATGCCGCGTACACATGGTCAGACTTTTCCACGGGCAAGCCTCCGTCGGAATTTCGACCGTATGTACGCGGCATTAGGAGCAAAATCACTCCTCCGCTCCTGCTGCCCCAATGCTTCGGCATATATGCTTTTTTTTTTTTAACTGTGGT
Organism: Rana muscosa; assembly: GCA_029206835.1. Classification (NCBI taxonomy): domain Eukaryota; kingdom Metazoa; phylum Chordata; class Amphibia; order Anura; family Ranidae; genus Rana; species Rana muscosa. The sequence goes on from CM055124.1 coordinate 284,344,655, forward strand.
GGTGAAATCACCTCCTACAGCACTGGTGTCGCAGGGATCAGGCCTGTCTCTGCGAACGCTGCAGTTATGTGTGTTGTGTTTTGTAAGTGACAGTGATCGATCGATACTGCACTTCGGTGGCCTGGGCTGGACGGAGGGGCAAAACGCAGGTGCTAGCAGGTATCTGGGCTGATCCCGCTAACACTGCGTTTTTGGGAACCCTAAACTGCTGGGGACGCTAGTATAGATCTGATCAGATATTGAGCTGATCAGATACTATACCACTAAGGGGGGTGTATGCTTCACGCGTGGGTGTTAGCGCTACTGGCACTAACCTGACGCTGCCTGGGGTGTGACGCAGACCCTCTCTGACGCTAAAACCTAACTGATATCACCCGCCGGGCGATCAGGGGGGTTAAACCTTTATTGGGTTATATACGGCGGGTGCCCTGACACTATAAAAAGCAAACTAACTAACCAGCGTCACCCGTAACACTTATATGATGATCACTGGTGAAAGGGTTAACTAGGGGCAATTAGGGGGTTAAAACCTTTATTAGGGTAATATATGGGGGTACCTGACGCTATATAAAAACCTGACGGCGAACCTAAAAAAAAATTACTGGCTACCTATCGGCATCACCGACACTAAGACAACGATCATAAAAACGATTGCTTAGCGACAGTGGTGATAGGGGGTGAAAGGGTTACCTGGGGGGCGATCAGGGGGTTAAACCTTTATTAGATAATATATGGGGGTACCTGACGCTATAAAAACCTGCGGCGAACCTAAAAAAAATTACTGGCTACCGATCAGCATCGCCGACGCTAAGACATCGATCAGAAAAATGATCGCTTAGTGACAGTGGTGATAGGGGGTGAAAGGGTTACCTGGGGGGGCGATCAAGGGGGTTAAACCTTTATTAGGTAATATATGGGGGTACCCGACGCTATAAAAACCTGCGGCGAACCTAAAAAAAATTACTGGCTACCGATCAGCATCACCGACGCTAAGACATCGATCAGAAAAATGATCGCATAGCCACGGCGGTGCTAGGGGGTGAAAGGGTTACCTGGGGGGTGATCAAGGGGGTTAAACCTTTATTAGGTAATATATGGGGGTACCCGACGCTATAAAAACCTGCAGCGAACCTAAAAAAAATTACTGGCTACCGATCAGCATCGCCGACGCTAAGACATCGATCAGAAAAATTATAACTTAGTGACAGTGGTGATAGGGGGTGAAAGGGTTACCTGGGGGGCGATCAAGGGGGTTAAACCTTTATTAGATAATATATTGGGGTACCCGACGCTATAAAAACCTGCGGCGAACCTAAAAAAAATTACTGGCTACCGATCAGCATCACCGACGCTAAGACATCGATCAGAAAAATGATTGCTTAGTGACAGTGGTGATAGGGGGTGAAAGGGTTATCTGGGGGGTGATCAGGGGGTTAAACCTTTATTAGGGGGGGGTTAGGGGGCTACACTGGACCTAAGACTAAACTTTGGTGACACTTTTACAGTCACAAATGTCACTGATTGCAGTGATCACTAAATAAATGGTCACTGCAATCAGTGACACTGTGACTGGGGGCTGGGGGGTGATCTGGGGGTGATCTGGGGGGGCCTGGGGGGGCGATTTATGTGCCTATGTGTCCTGGTGTCAGTGTAGTGTTGTGTGTACTAACCTGCATCTTCTCCTGTACAGCGCTCGGTATATGTGAGCGCCCCAGGAGAGATGACATCACTTCCTCCTTCCTGGCAGGCAGGGGAAGCTCTCTCATTCGCCGGGAGCGATCGAGAGGGGGTGGCCGGAATCGAACGGCCGTCCCCTCATGCCGGATCGCTCCCGAAGGTAAAACGACCGCTCACTGTAAAGAAGGGGGGTCCGATCGGACCCCCCAACTATACAAAGGCAATCACGTATATATACGTGATTGTGCCTGTCGGTGCCATTCTGCTGACGTATATTTACAGTGGGCGGTCGTTAAGTGGTTAAGAGATCCTCGCTGAACTTCTGGAGTGAGTTTGCTGCACTGAAAGTAAAGGGGCCGAATAATTTTGCACGCCCCACTTTTCATTTTTTTCTTAGTTAAAAAAGTTTCAAAAATACAATAGATTTCGTTCCACTTCACAATTGTGTCCCACTTGTTGGTGATTCTTCACAAAAAACTTAAAATTTTATATCTTTATGTTTGAAGCCTGAAATGTGGCAAAATGACGAAAAGTTCAAGGGGGCCGAATACTTTCGCAAGGCACTGTGTATATATATATATATATATATATATATATATATATATATACACATTGTATATATAGAGGGGTATAGAAGTGGATACTTTGTATAGAGATGGACACTGGATCGGATACATTGTGTGTGTGTATATATATATATATATATATATATATATATATATATATATATAAGTGTATACATTGTATATAGATGGTTACATTGTATATCTATAGGGGTATAGGAATTGATACATGGTATATAGATGGATACATTGTATATAGAGGGGTCTAGGAATTGATACATTGTATATAGAGGGGTCTAGAAATTGATACATTGTACATAGAGATGGATACATTGTATATACAGAGGTCTAGGAACTGATACATTGTATATTTAGAGGGGTCTAGGAACTGATACATTGTTTATAGAGATGGATACATTGTATATAGAGGGGTCTAGGAATTGATACATTGTATATAGAGATGGATACATTGTATATACAGAGGTCTAGGAACTGATACATTGTATATATAGATGGATACATTGTATATATAGAGGGGTCTAGGAACTGATACATTGTATATATAGAGATGGATACATTGTATATAGAGGGGTCTAGGAACTGATACATTGTGTATATATAGATGGATACATTGTATATATAGAGGGGTCTAGGAATTGATACATTGTATATATAGAGATGGATACATTGTATATAGAGGGGTCTAGGAATTGATACATGGTATATATATATATATATAAAGGGGTCTAGGAATGGATACATTGTATATAGAGGGGTCTAGGAATGGATACATTGTATATAGAGATGGATACATTGTATATAGAGGGGTCTAGGAATTGATACATTGTATATATAGATGGATACATTGTATATAGAGGGGTCTAGGAATGGATACATTGTATATAGAGGGGTCTAGGAATGGATACATTGTATATAGAGGGGTCTAGGAATTGATACATTGTATATATAGATGGATACATTGTATATAGAGGGGTCTAGGAATGGATACATTGTATATAGAGGGGTCTAGGAATGGATACATTGTATATAGAGGGGTCTAGGAATGGATACATTGTATAAAGAGATGGATACATTGTATATAGAGGGGTCTAGGAATTGATACATTGTATATAGAGATGGATACATTGTATATAGAGGGGTCTAGGAATGGATACATTGTATATAGAGATGGATACATTGTATATAGAGGGGTCTAGGAATTGATACATTGTATATAGAGATGGATACATTGTATATAGAGGGGTCTAGGAATTGATACATTGTATATAGAGGGGTCTAGGAATTGATACATTGTATATATAGAGATGGATACATTGTATATAGAGGGGTCTAGGAATTGATACATTGTATATAGAGATGGATACATTGTATGTGTGGACAGGAAATGAGTGACAGCTGTCAGTGTCCAGGCTCCCCCGAGGTTGGCGGTTTCCAGGCTCCCCTCCTCAGCGGTCTCAGGTCCCCCCAGCACTGCCAGGCCTTCTCTCTGGTCCCTCAAGCAGGGAGAAGGGGGCGGGGTCTGCTGACATGAGAAGGACCCCAGTCAGGGCCCCTGGGCGCCGTTCAGCCACAAGGGGCCCCAACCGGGGATAAACAGAGACCACAGACGGGGCCCCGGCCGTCCACACTCACCGCACGAACATCACCGAGCCCCGGAGCGGCCACCGCCACACACCGTTCCCATCTGCATCCTTCACCTCCTCCGGATCCACATTCTGGGAAAAAGAGATCCCTCCGCCCATTAAGAAAGTACGGGGAATCGGTGAGGCGGCCGGCGCTGGCCGCTGGGTGTGTTGCGAATCACGTCAGGGACGTCATCGCGTATCCGTGCGCCGGGAGAAAAAGTAGTCCCCCCTAGGATGAGAGATGTGGGGGCTGAGAGAAGGAGGGGGAGGGGGGCGTCATCTATCACTTCATTCTCTTTCATCACCTGGGAACGTGCACAAAGTTCAGGAGATCACTACATCAGATGTGGCAGGTATCAAGTGAACCTGTCATCAGTGCATGCTAAGATCAATATATTGGTAATAGAAAGAAGAAGATCAATATATTGGTAATAGAAAGAAAAAGATCTATATACTGGTAACAGAAAGAAGAAGTTCAATATATTGGGTAATAGAAGAAGAAGTTCAATATATTGGGAATAGAATAAGAAGAAGATCAATCTATTGGTAATAGAAGAAGAAAATCAATGTATTGGTAATAGAAAGTAGAATATCAAGATTGTGGTAATAAAAGCAAAATATAAATATATCAGTAATATAAGATCTATATACTGGTAACAGAAAGAAGACAGTCAATATATTGGGAATAGAAGAAGAAGATCAGTTTATTGGTAAGAGAAGGGAGAATGGCAATAGAAACAAAAGATCAATATATTGGTATTAGAAAGAAAAAGATCAATATATTGGGAATAGAAGATCAATTTATTGGGAATAGAGGAAGAAGACGCATTTATTGGGAATAGAGGAAGAAGATACATTTATTGGGAATAGAATATGATTAGTATATTGGTAACAGAAAGAATAAGATCAATATATTGGGAAAAGAAGGAAATGATCAATTTATTGGGAATAGAAGATCATCAGTATATTGGTAATAGAAGAAAAAGACAAATATATTGGTATTAGAAAGAAAAAGATCAATATATTGGGAATAGAAGATCAATATATTGGGAATAAAAGAAGATCAATATATTGGGAATATAAGATGATTAGTATATTGGTAACATAATGAAGAAGATTAATATTGTGATGCTAGAAGCAAAAGATAAATGTGCTGACAATAAAAATAAAACGATCAATATATTGGGAATAGAAGAAGGAGATCAATGTATTGGGAATAGAAGAAGAAGATCAATGTATTGGGAATAGAAGAAGAAGATCAATGTATTGGGAATAGAAGAAGAAGAATATCAATATAATGGTAAAATAAGAAGATCAATTTATTTGGAATATAAGATGATCAGTATATTGGTAACAGAAAGAAGAAGATTAATATTGTGATGCTAGAAGCAAAATATAAATATATTGGCAATAGAAAGAAAAAGATCAATGTATTGGGTAATAGAAGAAGAATATCAATGTATTGGGTAATAGAAGAAGAAGATCAATGTATTGGGAATAGAAGAAGAAGATCAATGTGTTGGGAATAGAATAAGTAGATCAATATACTGGGAATAGAAGAAGATCAATGTATTGGGAATAGAAGAAGAAGATCAATGTATTGGGAATAGAAGAAGAAGATCAATGTGTTGGGAATAGAAGAAGAAGAAGATCAATGTATTGGGATTAGAAGAAGAAGATCAATGTATTGGAAAGAAGAAGATCAATGTATTGGGAATAGAAGAAGATCAATGCATTGGGAATAGAAGAAGAAGAAGATCAATGTATTGGGAATAGAAGAAGAAGATCAATGTATTGGGAATAGAAGAAGAATATCAATTAATATATTGGGAAAAGAAGCAGTATATTGGTAACAGAAGAAGATTAATATTGTGATACTAGGAGAAAAAGATACATTTATTGGCAATAGAAAGACAACGTTCAATATATTGGGAATAGAAGAAGAAGAAGATCAATATATTGGGAATAGAAGATCAATATATTGGGAATAAAAGAAGATCAATATATTGGGAATATAAGATGATTAGTATATTGGTAACAGAATGAAGAAGATTAATATTGTGATGCTAGAAGCAAAAGATAAATGTGCTGGCGATAGAAAGAAAAAGATCAATATGTTGGGAATAGAACAAGAAGATCAATATACTGGGAATAGAAGAAAAATTTCAATATATTGGGAAAAGAAGAAGAAGATCTATTTATTTGGAATATAAGATGATTAGTATATTGGTAACAGAAAGAAGAAGATTGATATTGTGATACTAGAAGCAAAAGATAAATATATTGGCAATCGGTAATAGAAGAAGAAGATCAATGTATTTGGTAATAGAAGAAGATCAATGTATTGGGTAATAGAAGAAGAAGAAGATCAATGTATTGGGTAATAGAAGAAGAAGAAGATCAATGTATTGGGAATAGAATAAGAAGATCAATATATTGGGAATAGAAGAAGAAGATCAATGTATTGGGAATAGAAGAAGAAGATCAATGTATTGGGAATAGAAGAAGAAACAGATCAATGTATTGGGAATAGAATAAGAAGATCAATATACTGGGAATAGAAGAAGATCAATATACTGGGAATAGAAGAAGAAGATCAATGTATTGGGAATAGAAGAAGAAGATCAATGTATTGGGAATAGAAGAAGAAGAAGATCAATGTATTGGGAATAGAAGAAGAAGAAGAAGATCAATGTATTGGGAATAGAAGAAGAAGAAGATCAATGTATTGGGAATAGAAGAAGAAGATCAATGTATTGGGAATAGAAGAAGAAGAAGATCAATGTATTGGGAATAGAAGAAGAAGAAGATCAATGTATTGGGAATAGAAGAAGAAGAAGAAGATCAATGTATTGGGAATAGAAGAAGAAGAAGATCAATGTATTGGGAATAGAAGAAGAAGAAGATCAATGTATTGGGAATAGAAGAAGATGAAGAAGATCAATGTATTGGGAATAGAAGAAGAAGATCAATGTATTGGGAATAGAAGAAGAAGATCAATGTATTGGGAATAGAAGAAGAAGATCAATGTATTGGGAATAGAAGAAGAAGAAGATCAATGTATTGGGAATAGAAGAAGAAGATCAATGTATTGGGAATAGAAGAAGAAGATCAATGTATTGGGAATAGAAGAAGAAGATCAATGTATTGGGAATAGAAGAAGAAGAAGAAGATCAGTGTATTGGGAATAGAAGAAGAAGAAGATCAATGTATTGGGAATAGAAGAAGAAGATCAATGTATTGGGAATAGAAGAAGAAGAAGATCAGTGTATTGGGAATAGAAGAAGAAGAAGATCAGTGTATTGGGAATAGAAGAAGATCAATGTATTGGGAATAGAAGAAGAAGAAGATCAATGTATTGGGAATAGAAGAAGAAGATCAATGTATTGGGAATAGAAGAAGAAGAAGATCAATGTATTGGGAATAGAAGAAGAAGAAGATCAATGTATTGGGAATAGAAGAAGAAGATCAATGTATTGGGAATAGAAGAAGAAGATCAATGTATTGGGAATAGAAGAAGAAGAAGATCAGTGTATTGGGAATAGAAGAAGAAGAAGATCAATGTATTGGGAATAGAAGAAGAAGAAGAAGATCAATGTATTGGGAATAGAAGAAGAAGAAGATCAGTGTATTGGGAATAGAAGAAGAAGAAGATCAATGTATTGGGAATAGAAGAAGAAGAAGATCAATGTATTGGGAATAGAAGAAGAAGAAGATCAATGTATTGGGAATAGAAGAAGAAGAAGATCAATGTATTGGGAATAGAAGAAGAAGAAGATCAATGTATTGGGAATAGAAGAAGAAGAAGATCAATGTATTGGGAATAGAAGAAGAAGATCAATGTATTGGGAATAGAAGAAGAAGATCAATGTATTGGGAATAGAAGAAGAAGATCAATGTATTGGGAATAGAAGATCAATGTATTGGGAATAGAATAAGAAGATCAATATACTGGGAATAGAAGAAGAAGATCAATGTATTGGGAATAGAAGAAGAAGATCAATGTATTGGGAATAGAAGATCAATGTATTGGGAATAGAAGATCAATGTATTGGGAATAGAAGAAGAAGAAGATCAATGTACTGGGAATAGAAGAAGAAGAAGATCAATGTATTGGGAATAGAAGAAGAAGATCAATGTATTGGGAATAGAAGAAGAAGATCAATGTATTGGGAATAGAAGATCAATGTATTGGGAATAGAAGAAGAAGAAGATCAATGTATTGGGAATAGAAAAAGAAGAGTGATAGATTTTGCACACGCATGTCCTCATACATGTACAATGTATAAATCTGAGTGCAAACATTTTGTTCTGTCTGCTGCAGCTTAGCGAAGGGAAACGATCGGCCCATCCCACCCCATAAGGCCGTTTGCAGACAGCGATTGGACAGTTTGCAGTGGGGAAGTCGTCATTTCTGATTTGTATCTGTGCACAAAAAATGCATCTACTGCATGTCACTACAGCAGAAAAATAAAAAAAAACAATATATATTCCAAATATGACAAGAATGTTTTTTACATACCGGTATATAGGATAGGTGTCGCTGTTTTCATTACCCCCCTCCATATATGTATTTATTATCCCTTCCCTTTGGTTGCTAGGACGCTGTGCCATACAGCGTACAGCATAATTGGTTGTTATAGTGCGGGCAGCTGGACCTCACAGCATCTTTGGATGCTAAGACACAGATAGTTGAGACACACAGCATCATTGGTTGCTATAGTGCAGATGACCGCCTGCACCATGACAACCAATGATGCTGTAAGGCTTAGCTGCCTGTGTTCTAGCAACCAGTGAGGCAATGTGGCCCAGCCACCTGCACCATAAAAACCAATGATGCTGTACAGCCCAACCACCTGTGTCCTAGCAACCAATGATACCATGCAGCAACATAATAATCGATGATGCTGTGAGGCTCAGCTGCTTGCGTCCTAGCAACCAATGATGCTGGGTAGGGATGAGCTTCGTGTTCGAGTCGAACATACGTTCGACTCGAACATTGGCTGTTCGATCGTTCGACGAAGATCGAACGATTTGGGCCGTTCGCGCCAAATTCGAGTGACGCGAACGGCCCACAATGCACTACGCCATCGCAGTGTCATCCAGGCGCTGTGATTGGCCAAGCATGCACTGTGACCCCGCATGCTTGGCCAATCACAGCGCCGGCAGCGAGGAGAGCAATGATTGGCCACAGGCAGGATGCCTGTGGCCAATTATTGCTGAGGGTGTTTAGTACACGCCCCACACTATAAAAGGCCGCCAGCACGGCGGCCTAGTGTAGTGTGTTCCGGAGCAGGGATAGAGTAGCATAGGCAGGGACAGTGACTGTTATTTCTTTCTTGCTTAACCTGGATTCCTTTAGTTTAGGGAAAGAGAAGGATAGGTAGGGAGAGTGTCAGTGTGTTTTGTGCTTCTGCTATAGTGTGCTTAAAAAAAACATTTATTCTAGGGACAGAAAACTCTAGGTAGGGACAGTGTCAGTTTCTTTCACTCTGCAAGTCCTTGTTTCCAGGGACCTGTAAGGACAGTGAGTTAATTGTCCTTGTGCTATATTGTGCTTAAAAAAAACATTTATTCTAGGGACAGAAAACTCTAGGTAGGGACAGTGTCAGTTTCTTTCACTCTGCAAGTCCTTGTTTCCAGGGACCTGTAAGGACAGTGAGTTAATTGTCCTTGTGCTATATTGTGATTAAAAAAAACATTTATTCTAGGGACAGAAAACTCTAGGTAGGGACAGTGTCAGTTTCTTTCACTCTGCAAGTCCTTGTTTCCAGGGACCTGTAAGGACAGTGAGTTAATTTTCCTTGTGCTATATTGTGATTAAAAAAAACATTTTTTCTAGGGACAGAAAACTGTAGGTAGGGAGAGTGTTTTTTTTCTTTCACTCTGCAAGTCCTTGTTTCCAGGGACCTGTAAGGACAGTGAGTTAATTGTCCTTGTGCTATATTGTGCTTAAAAAAAACATTTATTCTAGGGACAGAAAACTCTAGGTAGGGACAGTGTCAGTTTCTTTCACTCTGCAAGTCCTTGTTTCCAGGGACCTGTAAGGACAGTGAGTTAATTTTCCTTGTGCTATATTGTGATTAAAAAAAACATTTATTCTAGGGACAGAAAACTCTAGGTAGGGACAGTGTCAGTTTCTTTCACTCTGCAAGTCCTTGTTTCCAGGGACCTGTAAGGACAGTGAGTTAATTTTCCTTGTGCTATATTGTGATTAAAAAAAACATTTATTCTAGGGACAGAAAACTCTAGGTAGGGACAGTGTCAGTTTCTTTCACTCTGCAAGTCCTTGTTTCCAGGGACCTGTAAGGACAGTGAGTTAATTTTCCTTGTGCTATATTGTGATTAAAAAAAACATTTTTTCTAGGGACAGAAAACTGTAGGTAGGGAGAGTGTTTTTTTTCTTTCACTCTGCAAGTCCTTGTTTCCAGGGACCTGTAAGGACAGTGAGTTAATTTTCCTTGTGCTATATTGTGATTAAAAAAAACATTTTTTCTAGGGACAGAAAACTCTAGGTAGGGAGAGTGTTTTTTTTCTTTCACTCTGCAAGTCCTTGTTTCCAGGGACCTGTAAGGACAGTGAGTTAATTTTCCTTGTGCTATATTGTGATTAAAAAAAACATTTATTCTAGGGACAGAAAACTCTAGGTAGGGACAGTGTCAGTTTCTTTCACTCTGCAAGTCCTTGTTTCCAGGGACCTGTAAGGACAGTGAGTTAATTTTCCTTGTGCTATATTGTGATTAAAAAAAACATTTATTCTAGGGACAGAAAACTCTAGGTAGGGACAGTGTCAGTTTCTTTCACTCTGCAAGTCCTTGTTTCCAGGGACCTGTAAGGACAGTGAGTTAATTTTCCTTGTGCTATATTGTGATTAAAAAAAACATTTATTCTAGGGACAGAAAACTCTAGGTAGGGACAGTGTCAGTTTCTTTCACTCTGCAAGTCCTTGTTTCCAGGGACCTGTAAGGACAGTGAGTTAATTTTCCTTGTGCTATATTGTGATTAAAAAAAACATTTTTTCTAGGGACAGAAAACTGTAGGTAGGGAGAGTGTTTTTTTTCTTTCACTCTGCAAGTCCTTGTTTCCAGGGACCTGTAAGGACAGTGAGTTAATTTTCCTTGTGCTATATTGTGATTAAAAAAAACATTTTTTCTAGGGACAGAAAACTCTAGGTAGGGAGAGTGTTTTTTTTCTTTCACTCTGCAAGTCCTTGTTTCCAGGGACCTGTAAGGACAGTGAGTTAATTTTCCTTGTGCTATATTGTGATTAAAAAAAACATTTTTTCTAGGGACAGAAAACTCTAGGTAGGGAGAGTGTTTTTTTTCTTTCACTCTGCAAGTCCTTGTTTCCAGGGACCTGTAAGGACAGTGAGTTAATTGTCCTTGTGCTATATTGTGCTTAAAAAAAACATTTTTTCTAGGGACAGAAAACTCTAGGTAGGGAGAGTGTTTTTTTTTTTTTCACTCTGCAAGTCCTTGTTTCCAGGGACCTGTAAGGACAGTGAGTTAATTGTCCTTGTGCTATATTGTGCTTAAAAAAAACATTTATTCTAGGGACAGAAAACTCTAGGTAGGGACAGTGTCAGTTTCTTTCACTCTGCAAGTCCTTGTTTCCAGGGACCTGTAAGGACAGTGAGTTAATTTTCCTTGTGCTATATTGTGATTAAAAAAAACATTTTTTCTAGGGACAGAAAACTGTAGGTAGGGAGAGTGTTTTTTTTCTTTCACTCTGCAAGTCCTTGTTTCCAGGGACCTGTAAGGACAGTGAGTTAATTTTCCTTGTGCTATATTGTGATTAAAAAAAACATTTTTTCTAGGGACAGAAAACTCTAGGTAGGGAGAGTGTTTTTTTTCTTTCACTCTGCAAGTCCTTGTTTCCAGGGACCTGTAAGGACAGTGAGTTAATTTTCCTTGTGCTATATTGTGATTAAAAAAAACATTTTTTCTAGGGACAGAAAACTCTAGGTAGGGAGAGTGTTTTTTTTCTTTCACTCTGCAAGTCCTTGTTTCCAGGGACCTGTAAGGACAGTGAGTTAATTGTCCTTGTGCTATATTGTGCTTAAAAAAAACATTTATTCTAGGGACAGAAAACTCTAGGTAGGGACAGTGTCAGTTTCTTTCACTCTGCAAGTCCTTGTTTCCAGGGACCAGTAAGGACAGTGAGTTAATTGTCCTTGTGCTATATTGTGATTAAAAAAAACATTTATTCTAGGGACAGAAAACTCTAGGTAGGGACAGTGTCAGTTTCTTTCACTCTGCAAGTCCTTGTTTCCAGGGACCTGTAAGGACAGTGAGTTAATTTTCCTTGTGCTATATTGTGATTAAAAAAAACATTTTTTCTAGGGACAGAAAACTCTAGGTAGGGAGAGTGTTTTTTTTTTTTCACTCTGCAAGTCCTTGTTTCCAGGGACCTGTAAGGACAGTGAGTTAATTGTCCTTGTGCTATATTGTGCTTAAAAAAAACATTTATTCTAGGGACAGAAAACTCTAGGTAGGGACAGTTTCAGTTTCTTTCACTCTGCAAGTCCTTGTTTCCAGGGACCTGTAAGGACAGTGAGTTAATTTTCCTTGTGCTATATTGTGATTAAAAAAAACATTTTTTCTAGGGACAGAAAACTCTAGGTAGGGAGAGTGTTTTTTTTCTTTCACTCTGCAAGTCCTTGTTTCCAGGGACCTGTAAGGACAGTGAGTTAATTTTCCTTGTGCTATATTGTGATTAAAAAAAACATTTTTTCTAGGGACAGAAAACTCTAGGTAGGGAGAGTGTTTTTTTTCTTTCACTCTGCAAGTCCTTGTTTCCAGGGACCTGTAAGGACAGTGAGTTAATTGTCCTTGTGCTATATTGTGCTTAAAAAAAACATTTATTCTAGGGACAGAAAACTCTAGGTAGGGACAGTGTCAGTTTCTTTCACTCTGCAAGTCCTTGTTTCCAGGGACCAGTAAGGACAGTGAGTTAATTGTCCTTGTGCTATATTGTGATTAAAAAAAACATTTATTCTAGGGACAGAAAACTCTAGGTAGGGACAGTGTCAGTTTCTTTCACTCTGCAAGTCCTTGTTTCCAGGGACCTGTAAGGACAGTGAGTTAATTTTCCTTGTGCTATATTGTGATTAAAAAAAACATTTTTTCTAGGGACAGAAAACTCTAGGTAGGGAGAGTGTTTTTTTTTTTTCACTCTGCAAGTCCTTGTTTCCAGGGACCTGTAAGGACAGTGAGTTAATTGTCCTTGTGCTATATTGTGCTTAAAAAAAACATTTATTCTAGGGACAGAAAACTCTAGGTAGGGACAGTTTCAGTTTCTTTCACTCTGCAAGTCCTTGTTTCCAGGGACCTGTAAGGACAGTGAGTTAATTTTCCTTGTGCTATATTGTGATTAAAAAAAACATTTTTTCTAGGGACAGAAAACTGTAGGTAGGGAGAGTGTTTTTTTTCTTTCACTCTGCAAGTCCTTGTTTCCAGGGACCTGTAAGGACAGTGAGTTAATTTTCCTTGTGCTATATTGTGATTAAAAAAAACATTTTTTCTAGGGACAGAAAACTCTAGGTAGGGAGAGTGTTTTTTTTCTTTCACTCTGCAAGTCCTTGTTTCCAGGGACCTGTAAGGACAGTGAGTTAATTTTCCTTGTGCTATATTGTGATTAAAAAAATCATTTTTTCTAGGGACAGAAAACTCTAGGTAGGGAGAGTGTTTTTTTTCTTTCACTCTGCAAGTCCTTGTTTCCAGGGACCTGTAAGGACAGTGAGTTAATTGTCCTTGTGCTATATTGTGCTTAAAAAAAACATTTATTCTAGGGACAGAAAACTCTAGGTAGGGACAGTGTCAGTTTCTTTCACTCTGCAAGTCCTTGTTTCCAGGGACCAGTAAGGACAGTGAGTTAATTGTCCTTGTGCTATATTGTGATTAAAAAAAACATTTATTCTAGGGACAGAAAACTCTAGGTAGGGACAGTGTCAGTTTCTTTCACTCTGCAAGTCCTTGTTTCCAGGGACCAGTAAGGACAGTGAGTTAATTGTCCTTGTGCTATATTGTGATTAAAAAAAACATTTATTCTAGGGACAGAAAACTCTAGGTAGGGACAGTGTCAGTTTCTTTCACTCTGCAAGTCCTTGTTTCCAGGGACCAGTAAGGACAGTGAGTTAATTGTCCTTGTGCTATATTGTGATTAAAAAAAAACATTTATTCTAGGGACAGAAAACTCTAGGTAGGGACAGTGTCAGTTTCTTTCACTCTGCAAGTCCTTGTTTCCAGGGACCTGTAAGGACAGTGAGTTAATTTTCCTTGTGCTATATTGTGATTAAAAAAAACATTTTTTCTAGGGACAGAAAACTCTAGGTAGGGAGAGTGTTTTTTTTTTTTCACTCTGCAAGTCCTTGTTTCCAGGGACCTGTAAGGACAGTGAGTTAATTGTCCTTGTGCTATATTGTGATTAAAAAAAACATTTATTCTAGGGACAGAAAACTCTAGGTAGGGACAGTGTCAGTTTCTTTCACTCTGCATGTCCTTGTTTCCAGGGACCTGTAAGGACAGTGAGTTAATTTTCCTTGTGCTATATTGTGATTAAAAAAAACATTTTTTCTAGGGACAGAAAACTGTAGGTAGGGAGAGTGTTTTTTTTCTTTCACTCTGCAAGTCCTTGTTTCCAGGGACCTGTAAGGACAGTGAGTTAATTGTCCTTGTGCTATATTGTGCTTAAAAAAAACATTTATTCTAGGGACAGAAAACTCTAGGTAGGGACAGTGTCAGTTTCTTTCACTCTGCAAGTCCTTGTTTCCAGGGACCTGTAAGGACAGTGAGTTAATTTTCCTTGTGCTATATTGTGATTAAAAAAAACATTTATTCTAGGGACAGAAAACTCTAGGTAGGGACAGTGTCAGTTTCTTTCACTCTGCAAGTCCTTGTTTCCAGGGACCTGTAAGGACAGTGAGTTAATTTTCCTTGTGCTATATTGTGATTAAAAAAAACATTTATTCTAGGGACAGAAAACTCTAGGTAGGGACAGTGTCAGTTTCTTTCACTCTGCAAGTCCTTGTTTCCAGGGACCTGTAAGGACAGTGAGTTAATTTTCCTTGTGCTATATTGTGATTAAAAAAAACATTTATTCTAGGGACAGAAAACTCTAGGTAGGGACAGTGTCAGTTTCTTTCACTCTGCAAGTCCTTGTTTCCAGGGACCTGTAAGGACAGTGAGTTAATTTTCCTTGTGCTATATTGTGATTAAAAAAAACATTTTTTCTAGGGACAGAAAACTGTAGGTAGGGAGAGTGTTTTTTTTCTTTCACTCTGCAAGTCCTTGTTTCCAGGGACCTGTAAGGACAGTGAGTTAATTTTCCTTGTGCTATATTGTGATTAAAAAAAACATTTTTTCTAGGGACAGAAAACTCTAGGTAGGGAGAGTGTTTTTTTTCTTTCACTCTGCAAGTCCTTGTTTCCAGGGACCTGTAAGGACAGTGAGTTAATTGTCCTTGTGCTATATTGTGCTTAAAAAAAACATTTATTCTAGGGACAGAAAACTCTAGGTAGGGACAGTGTCAGTTTCTTTCACTCTGCAAGTCCTTGTTTCCAGGGACCTGTAAGGACAGTGAGTTAATTTTCCTTGTGCTATATTGTGATTAAAAAAAACATTTATTCTAGGGACAGAAAACTCTAGGTAGGGACAGTGTCAGTTTCTTTCACTCTGCAAGTCCTTGTTTCCAGGGACCTGTAAGGACAGTGAGTTAATTTTCCTTGTGCTATATTGTGATTAAAAAAAACATTTATTCTAGGGACAGAAAACTCTAGGTAGGGACAGTGTCAGTTTCTTTCACTCTGCAAGTCCTTGTTTCCAGGGACCTGTAAGGACAGTGAGTTAATTTTCCTTGTGCTATATTGTGATTAAAAAAAACATTTATTCTAGGGACAGAAAACTCTAGGTAGGGACAGTGTCAGTTTCTTTCACTCTGCAAGTCCTTGTTTCCAGGGACCTGTAAGGACAGTGAGTTAATTTTCCTTGTGCTATATTGTGATTAAAAAAAACATTTTTTCTAGGGACAGAAAACTGTAGGTAGGGAGAGTGTTTTTTTTCTTTCACTCTGCAAGTCCTTGTTTCCAGGGACCTGTAAGGACAGTGAGTTAATTTTCCTTGTGCTATATTGTGATTAAAAAAAACATTTTTTCTAGGGACAGAAAACTCTAGGTAGGGAGAGTGTTTTTTTTCTTTCACTCTGCAAGTCCTTGTTTCCAGGGACCTGTAAGGACAGTGAGTTAATTTTCCTTGTGCTATATTGTGATTAAAAAAAACATTTTTTCTAGGGACAGAAAACTCTAGGTAGGGAGAGTGTTTTTTTTCTTTCACTCTGCAAGTCCTTGTTTCCAGGGACCTGTAAGGACAGTGAGTTAATTGTCCTTGTGCTATATTGTGCTTAAAAAAAACATTTTTTCTAGGGACAGAAAACTCTAGGTAGGGAGAGTGTTTTTTTTTTTTCACTCTGCAAGTCCTTGTTTCCAGGGACCTGTAAGGACAGTGAGTTAATTGTCCTTGTGCTATATTGTGCTTAAAAAAAACATTTATTCTAGGGACAGAAAACTCTAGGTAGGGACAGTGTCAGTTTCTTTCACTCTGCAAGTCCTTGTTTCCAGGGACCTGTAAGGACAGTGAGTTAATTTTCCTTGTGCTATATTGTGATTAAAAAAAACATTTTTTCTAGGGACAGAAAACTGTAGGTAGGGAGAGTGTTTTTTTTCTTTCACTCTGCAAGTCCTTGTTTCCAGGGACCTGTAAGGACAGTGAGTTAATTTTCCTTGTGCTATATTGTGATTAAAAAAAACATTTTTTCTAGGGACAGAAAACTCTAGGTAGGGAGAGTGTTTTTTTTCTTTCACTCTGCAAGTCCTTGTTTCCAGGGACCTGTAAGGACAGTGAGTTAATTTTCCTTGTGCTATATTGTGATTAAAAAAAACATTTTTTCTAGGGACAGAAAACTCTAGGTAGGGAGAGTGTTTTTTTTCTTTCACTCTGCAAGTCCTTGTTTCCAGGGACCTGTAAGGACAGTGAGTTAATTTTCCTTGTGCTATATTGTGATTAAAAAAAACATTTATTCTAGGGACAGAAAACTCTAGGTAGGGACAGTGTCAGTTTCTTTCACTCTGCAAGTCCTTGTTTCCAGGGACCAGTAAGGACAGTGAGTTAATTGTCCTTGTGCTATATTGTGATTAAAAAAAACATTTATTCTAGGGACAGAAAACTCTAGGTAGGGACAGTGTCAGTTTCTTTCACTCTGCAAGTCCTTGTTTCCAGGGACCTGTAAGGACAGTGAGTTAATTTTCCTTGTGCTATATTGTGATTAAAAAAAACATTTTTTCTAGGGACAGAAAACTCTAGGTAGGGAGAGTGTTTTTTTTTTTTCACTCTGCAAGTCCTTGTTTCCAGGGACCTGTAAGGACAGTGAGTTAATTGTCCTTGTGCTATATTGTGCTTAAAAAAAACATTTATTCTAGGGACAGAAAACTCTAGGTAGGGACAGTTTCAGTTTCTTTCACTCTGCAAGTCCTTGTTTCCAGGGACCTGTAAGGACAGTGAGTTAATTTTCCTTGTGCTATATTGTGATTAAAAAAAACATTTTTTCTAGGGACAGAAAACTGTAGGTAGGGAGAGTGTTTTTTTTCTTTCACTCTGCAAGTCCTTGTTTCCAGGGACCTGTAAGGACAGTGAGTTAATTTTCCTTGTGCTATATTGTGATTAAAAAAAACATTTTTTCTAGGGACAGAAAACTCTAGGTAGGGAGAGTGTTTTTTTTCTTTCACTCTGCAAGTCCTTGTTTCCAGGGACCTGTAAGGACAGTGAGTTAATTTTCCTTGTGCTATATTGTGATTAAAAAAAACATTTTTTCTAGGGACAGAAAACTGTAGGTAGGGAGAGTGTTTTTTTTCTTTCACTCTGCAAGTCCTTGTTTCCAGGGACCTGTAAGGACAGTGAGTTAATTTTCCTTGTGCTATATTGTGATTAAAAAAAACATTTTTTCTAGGGACAGAAAACTCTAGGTAGGGAGAGTGTTTTTTTTCTTTCACTCTGCAAGTCCTTGTTTCCAGGGACCTGTAAGGACAGTGAGTTAATTGTCCTTGTGCTATATTGTGCTTAAAAAAAACATTTATTCTAGGGACAGAAAACTCTAGGTAGGGACAGTGTCAGTTTCTTTCACTCTGCAAGTCCTTGTTTCCAGGGACCAGTAAGGACAGTGAGTTAATTGTCCTTGTGCTATATTGTGATTAAAAAAAACATTTATTCTAGGGACAGAAAACTCTAGGTAGGGACAGTGTCAGTTTCTTTCACTCTGCAAGTCCTTGTTTCCAGGGACCAGTAAGGACAGTGAGTTAATTGTCCTTGTGCTATATTGTGATTAAAAAAAACATTTATTCTAGGGACAGAAAACTCTAGGTAGGGACAGTGTCAGTTTCTTTCACTCTGCAAGTCCTTGTTTCCAGGGACCAGTAAGGACAGTGAGTTAATTGTCCTTGTGCTATATTGTGATTAAAAAAAACATTTATTCTAGGGACAGAAAACTCTAGGTAGGGACAGTGTCAGTTTCTTTCACTCTGCAAGTCCTTGTTTCCAGGGACCTGTAAGGACAGTGAGTTAATTTTCCTTGTGCTATATTGTGATTAAAAAAAACATTTTTTCTAGGGACAGAAAACTCTAGGTAGGGAGAGTGTTTTTTTTTTTTCACTCTGCAAGTCCTTGTTTCCAGGGACCTGTAAGGACAGTGAGTTAATTGTCCTTGTGCTATATTGTGCTTAAAAAAAACATTT
Organism: Rana muscosa; assembly: GCA_029206835.1. Lineage (NCBI taxonomy): Eukaryota > Metazoa > Chordata > Amphibia > Anura > Ranidae > Rana > Rana muscosa. The sequence goes on from CM055124.1 coordinate 284,363,320, forward strand.
ATTCTAGGGACAGAAAACTCTAGGTAGGGACAGTTTCAGTTTCTTTCACTCTGCAAGTCCTTGTTTCCAGGGACCTGTAAGGACAGTGAGTTAATTTTCCTTGTGCTATATTGTGATTAAAAAAAACATTTTTTCTAGGGACAGAAAACTGTAGGTAGGGAGAGTGTTTTTTTTCTTTCACTCTGCAAGTCCTTGTTTCCAGGGACCAGTAAGGACAGTGAGTTAATTGTCCTTGTGCTATATTGTGATTAAAAAAAACATTTATTCTAGGGACAGAAAACTCTAGGTAGGGACAGTGTCAGTTTCTTTCACTCTGCAAGTCCTTGTTTCCAGGGACCTGTAAGGACAGTGAGTTAATTTTCCTTGTGCTATATTGTGATTAAAAAAAACATTTATTCTAGGGACAGAAAACTCTAGGTAGGGACAGTGTCAGTTTCTTTCACTCTGCAAGTCCTTGTTTCCAGGGACCTGTAAGGACAGTGAGTTAATTGTCCTTGTGCTATATTGTGCTTAAAAAAAACATTTATTCTAGGGACAGAAAACTCTAGGTAGGGACAGTGTCAGTTTCTTTCACTCTGCAAGTCCTTGTTTCCAGGGACCTGGAGAGACATTGAGTGAATTGTCCTTGTGCTATATTGTGATTAAAAAAAACATTTATTCTAGGGACAGAAAACTCTAGGTAGGGACAGTGTCAGTTTCTTTCACTGTGAAAGTCCTTGTTTCAAGGGACAGAGAAGGACACCTGAAGGTAGCCCTTATTGCTTTTTTCCCATCTCCCTGCAGGCCATCTATTAGAATGTCTGGAAGGCAAACAAGGAGAGGCAGACAGTCAGGAGGCAATAAAAGAGGGCAAGCAGGCTCTGTGTCTGGGGGCAACAGTGCTGGTCGTGGACGCGGTGCATTGTCATCAGCACATGGCCATGGGACACGCTTGTCCTTCTTTTCGGCAGCTGGACATGTTGAGCCACATCATGCCGAAGACTTGGTAGAGTGGATGACCAAGCCCTCCTCCTCCTCCTCATCCTCTCTCACCCAGGCTCAGGGTACTGGAAAAGCAGCTGCCAAAGCGTCGTCTTCCCTGGTATCAATGTCAGACAAATCATCAGTCACTCCTTCCCTAGACCCACCATGTCCTCCTCCTGAGGAGTCCCCCGAACTGTTTCAGCACAGTGTTGGGTACATGCTCCAGGAGGATGCCCAGCGTTTCGAAGGGTCTGATGATGAAACCCAGCTAGAGGAAGGCAGTAGCGTGAGAGCAGACAGAGGGGATGCTCAAGAAGGACACCAATCTGGCAGTCATGTTCCAGCAGCTGCAGCATACTGCCAGATTGGCTCCAGTGATGAGGAGGGAGGGGATGATGAGGTCAATGACTCCACGTGGGTGCCTAATAGGAGAGAGGAGGAGGAGGAGGATGAGGAGGAGGCACATCTCCAACGAGGCAGGATGCCCTTTGGTGGCCAGCGTAAGGGCAGTACACCGACGGAATCACACCGCAGAGCTCCGCCTGTGCAGGGCGCTGCCTCTGCCCGTCATTCAAAAAGTTCTTTGGTGTGGGCCTTTTTTGAGGCTAGTGCATCAGATCGCACAGCTGCTGTTTGCAACATATGTCTCAAGCGTATATCGCGTGGCCAAAACATCAGCCGCTTGGGTACCACATGCCTGACCAGACATATGTTGACCTGCCATGCAGCTCGTTGGCAAGCCTACCTCAAAGACCCACACCAAAGAACCAAGCGGACCTCTCCTTGCACCGCATCAGCTGGGATCTCCAACCCCACTATAACTTCAGTCCTCTCTGAAACATGCACTGAGAGGAATGAAGGTGTAGAATTAGGTGTGTCACAGCCAAGTACTTGCGCCCACTCTGCTAGCAGTACACCGACGTCCGATTCTAGCAGGCAAATTTCCCTGCCCCAGCTGCTGGACCGTCGAAAGAAGTTCACTCCCAGCCATCCACATGCCCAGCGGTTGAATGCTAGCTTGGCTAAATTGCTAGCGCTTCAACTGCTGCCTTTTCAGTTGGTAGACTCGGCCCCCTTCCGTGAGTTTGTGCAATGTGCGGTTCCTCAGTGGCAGGTTCCCAAACGCCACTTTTTCTCACGGAAGGCTATTCCGGCTCTCTACCGGCATGTGGAAGGCAATGTCTTGGCCTCGCTGGACAGGGCGGTCAGCGGTAAGGTGCATATTACCGCTGACTCATGGTCCAGCAGGCATGGACAGGGACGTTACCTTTCTTTCACGGCCCATTGGGTCACTCTTTTGGCAGCTGGGAAGGATTCAGGACAAGGTGCAGTAGTGTTGGAGGTTGTCCCACCGCCACGCCTCCAAAATGCTACTACTGGTTGTGACACACCTCTCTCCTCCACCCCCTCCTCTTCTTCTTCCTCCATGGCCTCTTCCTGTGGTTTGTCCTATGAACCAGCGGTGCTCCGTAGCCGTTCACGGGGCTACGCAAGTACGCAGGCAAAAAGATGCCATGCCGTGCTTGCGCTGGTGTGTTTGGGGGACAGAAGCCACACTGGGGCAGAGGTCCTGTCTGCTCTGCAGGGCCAGGCCGAGAGGTGGTTGACGCCACGCCAGCTTAAGCCAGGAATGGTGGTTTGCGACAATGGCACCAACCTCCTCTCCGCCCTCCGACAGGGACAACTGACCCATGTGCCCTGTGTGGCTCACGTCCTTAACCTGGTGGTGCAGCGCTTCTTGGGCAGGTACCCGGGCTTACAGGATGTCCTGAGGCAGGCCAGGAAAGTCTGTGTGCATTTCCGCAGATCTTATAATGCCAGTGCTCGCCTGGCTGAGCTGCAAAAGGAGTTGAACCTGCCCAAGAACCGCCTTATATGTGACATGCCCACCAGGTGGAACTCAACGTTGGCCATGCTGCAGCGGCTGCACACGCAGCAGAGGGCCATCAATGAGTACCTGTGCGACTACGGCACCAGGACAGGGTCAGGGGAGCTTGGTTTTTTTTCTCCACGCCAGTGGGGCATGATCAGGGATGCATGCACTGTCCTGGCACCATTTGAGGAGGCCACGAGGATGGTGAGCAGTGACAGTGCATGCATCAGTGACACTGTACCTCTTGTCCACCTGTTGGAGCACACGCTGCGTGGAATAATGGACAGGGCACTTGAGGCAGAACAGAGGCAGGAAGAGGAGGACTTCCTTGCCTCTCAAGGCCCCCTTTACCCAGACAGTGTTCCTTCTGTCCCACCCATCGCACAGGAAGAGGAGGAGGAGGAGGAGGAGGAGGAGGAGGAGGAGGATTGTGTCAGCATGGAGGTGGAGGCTGGCACTCAGCATCATCAGCAGCAGTCTTTTAGGGATGATTTACAGTCCCAAGAAACCAGTGGACTTGTACGTGGCTGGGAGGAGGTGGCTGCGGATCATGTCGTCCTTAGTGACCCAGAGGACTCCGGAGCGAATGCCTCAGCAAACCTACGCTGCATGGCCTCCCTGATCCTGCAAAGTCTGCGGAAGGATCCTCGTATTCTTCGGATCAAGGAGAGGGACCATTACTGGCTGGCCACTCTCCTTGATCCACGGTACAAGGGTAAGGTTGCGGACCTTATGTTACCGTCGCAGAGGGAGCAGAGGATGAGACAACTCCGGGAGGCCTTGCAGAAAGGTCTGTGCAACGCGTTCCCAGAGACTGGGAGGTTGCAAACTCCTGGTCCTGGACAACGAGTTGCTGAGGCTTCGGCCAGTCAAAGAAGGAGCGGTGGGGAAGGTGGCCGTCTGACCGATGCGTTCAGACAATTCTTTAGTCCGCAGCCCCAAAGTATGATCGGTTCCAGCAACCATCGCCAGCGTCTGATAAACATGGTGCAGGAATATCTAGGGGCAAGGTCAGACTTGGACACCTTCCCCACCGAAAATCCTCTGGCTTACTGGGTCTTGAGGATGGATCACTGGCCAGAGCTTGCACAGTATGCAATTGAGCTACTGGCCTGTCCTGCATCCAGCGTTCTTTCGGAACGCACATTCAGTGCTGCTGGAGGATTTGTCACGGATCACAGGGTGCGCCTGTCCACCGACTCGGTTGATCGACTGACTTTCATCAAGATGAACCAGTCTTGGATCACCACCAGCTACCACACACCTGATGCTGATATAACAGACTAATTGATTTTAAAATGTCACATCCCTTCAAGACTGATGCTGATGCTGAGTGCCTGTGCTGTTATGTTGACTGGCTATCCTCCTCCTCCGAGTCCTCAATGATACGATTGATGATGATAGCTTGGAAGATCATTTTTGTTTATGGGTGCCGCCACCAGTGCCTAACGCCCAATTTTTCAGCCCCTGTTTAACAGGGGCGTGTAATTACAATTTTTGAAGCAATACTTTGCAACAGGGCTCATTGCTGTGCTCCAAGTACAGTATCTGTGAGGAGTTGCAGTGTTGTGCCACCAGTGCCTAAGGCCCAATTTTTCAGCCCCTGTTTAACAGGGGCGTGTCATTACAATTTTTGAAGCAATACTTTGCAACAGGGCTCATTGCTGTGCTCCAAGTACAGTATCTGTGAGGGGTTGCAGTGTTGTGCCACCAGTGCCTAAGGCCCAATTTTTCAGCCCCTGTTCAACAGGGGCATGTAATTACAATTCTTGATCTAATAATTCACAGCAGGGCCCATTGCTGCACCCACCAAGAGTAACTGTCAGGGCTTACAGTGTTGTGGCACCAGCACCACCATCAAAGGCCCAATTTTTACTACCACTGTTCAACAATTATATGTAATTAAAATTCCTGATATAATAGTTGACAGCAGGGCGTTCCAGCACCAACCAAGAGTAACTGTGAGTGCTTACAGTGTTGTGCCAACACCAACAACTAAGGGGCCTATTTCTGCAGAGTATATACGGCAGGTCCCTACTTTCAAACATCCAACTTACAAACGACTCCTACTTGCAAACGCAAGAAGACAACAGGAAGTGAGAGGAAATCTACCACTAGGAAGGAAAATTCTCTCCTGTAAGAATAAATATGGGAGAAAGGTGTCTCCTCTGTACTGATGCTTTATCAGCAATCCTTGTTTCAAGAAAAACACCACATTTCAAAAACAGTTGTCATTAGGACGGAAAGTGAGGTGAAATGTTCTGAACAGGGGCACAGACAGCAAAACAAATGTTACAGGGGTGATAACCCTTACCTATGTTTTCCAAAAAGTTTAAAAATAGATTTTTGGTCTGGAGCTACACTTCAACAATGTACCTGTTCAAAATTACAAACAGATTCTACATAAGAACAAACCTACAGTCCCTGTCTTGTATGCACCGCCTGTATACGGCTGTTCAGAGTATATAGGGCCTTTTTTATTTTATGTGCGGGGTTCCCCTTAATATCCATACAAGACCCAAAGGGGCTGGTAATGGGCTGGGGTAGGGGGGGGGTCATGGGGTAGCTATGCCATTTTTCTTAAAGATTTTCATCCATATTACCGGGACCAGACATTACATTAAAGCCGCAAGCAGTTTTAAATGGCTTTTTTTTCCTTTAGAAGTGTCATTTTGTGCAGGGACAGTTCTAAACACGGGAAACACGTGGCACTTCACAGGCATACGTTAGACACCCCCCAGGTACGATATTTAAAGGAATATTTGACTTTTTTTTTTTCACTTTATGCATCATTAAAATGACTGCTCCCGGAAAACGACCGTTTTTAAAACTTATTTTTGCATTGATACATGTCCCCTGGTGCAGAACCCGGGTTCCCAAACCCTTTTTAGGACAATAACATGCATAATAGTTTTTATAATTAGCACTTTAGAATTCGAACGTTCGCATCCATTGTATTTAATAGGGTTCTAATGTTCGTTCGAACTTTCGGTCCGTTCGCGGGTTCTGGTGCGAACCGAACCCGGGGGTGTTCGGCTCATCACTAATGCTGGGCAACAACATAACAACCAATGATACTGGACGGTCCAGCCACCCGTTTCTTAGCAGCCAATGATGCTGCCCAGCACCATAACAACTAATGATGCTGTGAGACCCAGCCGCCTGCATCCTACAACCAATGATGCTGTGCTGCAACATACCAACCAATGATTGATGCTGTGAAGCCAAGTCACCTGTGTCCTAGCAACCAATGTCACATTGTACAGCAACATAATAACCCATGATGTTGTGAGGCTCAACCGCTTGCGTCCTAGCAACCAATGATTCTGTACAACAACATAACAACCAATGATGCTGAATGGCCCAGCCACCTGTTTCCTAGCAACCAATGATGCTGCGCAGCAACATAACAACTAATGATGCTGTGAGACCCAGCCGCCTGCATCCTAACGACCAATGATGCTGTGCCACAACATACCAACCAATGATGCTGTACAGCCCAGCCACCTGTGTCCTAGCAACCAAGGAAACTGTGCAGCAACATAATAAATCGATGATGTTGTGAGGCTCAGCCGCTTGCGTCCTAGCGACCAATAATTCTGTGCAACAACATAACAACCAATGATGCTGGAAGGCCAAACACGTTTCTTAGCAACCAATGATGCTGCGCAGCAACATAACAACTAATAATGCTGTGAAGCCCAGCCGCCTGCACCCTAACAACCAGTGATACTAGAAGGCCCCGCCACCTTTTTCTTAGCAACCAACGATGCTGCGCAGCAACATAACAACCAATGATGCTGGAAGACCCATCCGCCTGAGTCCTAGCAACCAGCTCAGTAAGACTAAATTCACATGGACAGCAGTAATAACAGGCGTTTAATCCAAATTTTTACCACCCACCTAAAACATGACATGGTGGCCGCTTAGGTCTGTTCAGATTGCCACAGCATTGCGTCCATTTTAACTCTGCAGGGCAAGTTTGGCATGCCATGCCACTTGCCAAACCTGCCCTTTGAAGTCCCAGGGGGCAGACGAGCCTGCTGCCTGTGAAGGAGGCCTACCACTACCCTATGTATACAGCAACATACCGAGCTGCATTTGTCGGTATGGATACTCCAGCCTCAGTGTCGCCCCCCCCCCCCCCCCCACTGACTGCCTTACTTTGTCTTATTGGTGGGACGCCCTTGTGTATACATACCTCCCAACTGTCCCACATTTGGAGGGACTGGCACTCTTTTGAGGCCCTTACCTCTGTCCCTCATGCAGCCTCATTTGTCCCTCTTTTTGGCCTGATATGTACATCTATATAGAAAATGTTCTATTTTACTGCCGAAAGTTAAAGGTTAGATTCACATGGACAAAATGCAAAGTGTTCCCTAAATGGCTTTCATGGTGACCAGGGCTGGTGCAAGGATTTTTGACACCCTAGGCGAAACCTCATTTTCCCCTTAGCTCCACCCCTGACTCCACCCCTTTCCCCTGCCCATGTAAACCCCACCTTTTAATGAAGGGCCCATCAAATGCAGCCTCACCAGCGCCCATCAAATGCAGCCTCACCAGCGCCCATCAAATGCAGCCTCACCAGCGCCCATCAATGCAGCCTCACCAGCGCCCATCAATGCAGCCTCACCAGCGCGCATCGATGCAGCCTCACCAGCGCGCATCAAATGCAGCCTCACCAGCGCCCATCAAATGCAGCCTCACCAGCGCCCATCAATGCAGCCTCACCAGCGCCCATCAAATGCAGCCTCACCAGCGCACATCAATGCAGCCTCACCAGTGTGCATCAAATGCAGCCTCACCAGCGCCCATCAAATGCAGCCTCACCAGCGCCCATCAATGCAGCCTCACCAGCGCCCATCAAATGCAGCTTTACCAGCGCTCATCAATGCAGCCTCACCAGCGCCCATCAATCAAGCCTCACCAGCGCGCATCAATGCAGCCTCACCAACGCGCATCAAATGCAGCCTACCAGCGCCCATCAATGCAGCCTTACCAGCACCCATCAATGCAGCCTCACCAGCGCCCATCAATGCAGCCTCACCAGCACCCATCAATGCAGCCTCACCAGCACCCATCAATGCAGCCTACCAGCACCCATCAATGCAGCCTCACCAGTGCCCATCAATGCAGCCTCACCAGCACCCATTAATGCAGCCTCACTAGCACCCATTAATGCAGCCTATCAGTGCCCATCAATGCAGCCTCATCAGTGCCCATAAATGCAGCCTCACCAGCACCCATCAAATGCAGCCTCACCAGCGCCCATCAATGAATGTTTGCTTGCTTCCATTCATTCAGGAGTCTGGACACAGACACAGTCCTCCACCGCCTCTTTGCCTCTGACACAGTGTGTGAATGGAGCGGTGGCTGCCTGCTGATGCTGAGACTTAGTTGCTTGCTGCAGAGAGAAGAGATTAGAAACATCAGTGGCCGGGTGCCCTAGGCAGCAGGGCGCCCTAGATGGCTGCCTAGTTTGCCTAGTGGTAGCACCGACCCTGATGACAAGACAGCAACCTCCTGTGATCACATTGCAGATCCAAACGGATGGACCATAGATGTGCTCATATAATGGGCTCATTCAGATGGGCACTGACATGCATGCGGGAATAGATGCACAAACGAAGACAGTGTGCATTCGATTTTGACATGGAGCTGCATCTAAGCAGCTGCTGCGCTGCATCTACGCCGCTCACGGACGATACAAAACAAAAAGCAGCTCATGCACAAAGGATGGGTGCCAGCACCTTTCTGAATGAGGCCATAACATGTGCAAATCTGCGTCCATCTGCTTGGATGAATTTGGAATTCTTATTTGATAATGTAATTTCTAAATAAAGCTTTGAAAAGTAATTTTCTGCTCTGGCTCACGTTGATGCGATTTGGCATGTGATTTGACATGTCAAATCGCATGCCAAATCGGCGGCAATGGCAGCGTCCGGATCAGTGCGACGCCGCATTTGCAGCGCCGCACCGATTCCAAAAAGTAGTTTCTGTACTACTTTTGTCGATTTCGGGGTGCGATTTCCATTGACATCTGTGCAGAAACCCGCACAGATGTCTCTGAAATCGCCCCCGAAGTTGTAACTGACACGAGGGGATGAAATCGCACATCAGTGTGAACCAGGGCTCAATATTCTTCTTTTTTTTTTTTTTTTATATCTGCAGCTTTCATTAAAATAATCACTGGTAATCCTGCCATGAAGACCCATATTAAGGCACCTCCCATAAAAGGGTGACAACACTGTCCCTGCCTCCCATTTGTGCTCCTGCATTGTCACTCTGTCACATGCGCTTGCACTGGAGATTATAAGCAGTCGTGGTGGTGAGACTCGTTGCACAAACATGGTCTACCTTTGTCTCCATCAGGAAACCTCACACAGCCATTACTGGAGTATAAAATAATCTCGCTGAGCTAAAAAGTGACTAAAGTGAATCAACAAGAGTGTGACATATTAAATGAAAAAAAATGCTCTGGAGCCCACACACAACCGTTTTTCACGACCATTTTTAAAAATGGCATTTTTCTCGTCATGAAAAACGGTCGTGTGTACACGGCATTAGACTTTCCTACAGACTAAATAATATACACTGTTATTGTTGGGTTCTTTTTTACCAAAAAAAAAAATGTAGCAAAATACATTTGGCTTAATTTATAAAGAAAGATTATTTATTTGCAAAAATGTATAACAGAAACAAAAATATATATATATATATATATATATATATATATATATATATATATATGTATATACACACACATACTATAATATAGAATAATAGTTAAATATTTTTTAGTTTATATAGCAAAAAATAAAAAACCCAGTGGTAACTAAATACCAAGAAAAGAAAGCTCTATTTGTCTCAAAAAAATGATAACAATTTCATATGGGTACATTGTTGCATGACTGAGTAATTGTCATTGAAAATGTGACAGCGCTGAAAGCTGAAAATTGGCCTGGGCGGGAAGGGGGGGGGGGGAAAGTGTCTGGTATTGAAGCGGTTACAAAAAAAAATAAAAAATCACATTTTGAAATGGAGTTGGAAATCTTATTTCCTAAAGCAAACTGACTCATTTACCGAATTGATGGCGACATTTCAGACAAACGCATCATATTCACAGGAAACATTTTCCAGGTCTGACCACTGAAGCCCCGTGACAAAAATCGGACATTTTCCAGAATATCAGATTGTGTTCAGTCTCGGAATCACAGAATTAAAACCAGAATACCTTTTATTAGTTCAGATTCATGTCACTGGCCTAATTACCTGACACAGATTTATCCAATTATAGCTGCGTGCATTGGAGATATTTAAAGTGGAATTGTCATAGACTGTACACTATATTACCAAAAGTATTGGGACGCCTGCCTTTACCTGCACATGAACTTCGACCCAGTCTTAAGCCCCATACACACGGTCGGACTTTTGGCCAACAAACTTAATTTTGAGCAAGTTGGACCAACAATCCGACCGTGTGTACGCTCCATCGGACAAACTTTTTTGTTTGTTTTTTTGTTTTGATCGGACAAAAGTTGGGTCTGCAAACGGACAAACTTTTGGCCAACAAAAGTCTGATGGAGCAAAGTCCGACCGTGTGTACAGATAACCATCGGACTTTTGTCCGATGGACAAAACAACTAATGTTAAAATCAACCAACAATAGCAGAAGTTGACCAAAGGGTGGCGGTAAAGAGCAGAAAAGAGCAGAAAAACCACGTGATGTTGCAAAAAGTTTTGGGAAAGTTTGCAGAAAAGTCCTGTGGTGTGTATGCTATGGGTGTTCCCGGCCAACTCCGTTCGGACAAAAATCCACGGAAAAGTCAGATGGAAGTCCGACCGTGTGTATGGGGCTTTAGTCTGTAGGGTTCAATATTGAGTTGGCCCACCTTTTGCAGCTATAACAGCTTCAACTCTTCTGGGAAGGCCGTCCACGAGGTTTAGGAGTGTGTCTATGGGAATGTTTGACCATTCTTCCAGACGCGCATTTGTGAGGTCAGGCACTGATGTTGGACGAGAAGGTCTGGTTCCTGGTCTCCACTCTAAGTCATCCCAGAGGTGTTCTATCAGGTTGAGATCAGGACTCTGTGCATGCCAGTCATGTTCCTCCACCCCAAACTCGCCCATCCATGTCCATAAAGACATTAATTGTCCGGAAGGAGAATCAGGAAGACAATAGCGAATATTCAGAAGATTGCAGGCAGGGAGAGAGAGAGAAGGAGTCGCCTAGGTGGCATGGGCGGAAGTGGTAGTTGGGTACCTGTCAAAACTAGGTACCCCCCCCCAAAAAAAATTACAATGGAGCGGTGCGCTAACAGGACTTAAAAAAAAGTCCTGCTAGCCACATCTTTGGAGCGGTGAGAGGAGCGGTGTGTTTACCGCTCCTACACCGCTCCTTCCCATTGAAATGAATGGGATACCGCAGTGGTATTAACCCTTTTTCGGCCGCTAGCGGGGGTTAAAACCGCACCACTAGCGGCCGAATACCTCTGCAATCCCGACGGTATAGCGCCGCTAAAAATAGCGGCGCTATACCGCCACCGCCACCGCCCCCACCGCCCCAGTGTAAAACCGGCCTTAAAAGAGAGAACAAAAGTCCTGGATGGCTTAACTCCAATGTAAAAATGCATATAAAAGCAAGGGTGAAGGCCTTAAAAAAAAAACAAGGCTGAGGGATCATCATCAGCATTCAGACTTTAAAAAGAATGCAACAAGAAATTTAAGGGTGCAATTAGGATGGCTAAGATAGAACACGAAAATCACATAGCGGAGGAGAGCAAAAAATATCTCAAGAAATTCTTTAAGTACAGTGGAACCTCGGATTACGAGCATAATCCGTTCCAGGAGAATGTTCGTAATCCAAAGTACTCGCATATCAAAGCGAGTTTCCCCATTGAAGTCAATGGAAACGAAATTGTTCCGCATTGACTTCAATGGCATGCAATAACGCATTCGGCCAGAGGCGGGGGGGGCGCCGGAGAGGCTCGTAAACAGCCGGAAAGGCCCAAGGACAGCTCGGCTAACCTCGGCAAACCTCGGAAAGACTCGGGTACGTAGTATTTCCGAGTCTTTCCGAGAATTTCCGAACGGCGCCGACTGGCTCCGGCGCCCCCCCCCACCTCAGGTACTACGCGGTACTGCGCTTTGGCCTGAATCTCCTGCTCGTTTTGCGAGACAACACTCGCAAACCGAAATAGGATTTTTCAAAATACAGTGCTCGTAGTGCAAAACGCTCGTTAACCGCGTTACTCGCAATCCGAGGTTCCACTATATATAAACAGCAAAAGAGTGAGGACAGACCATATTGGCCCCATAAATGAGGAAGGAAGTCTGGTTATTAAGGGTGGTGAGATGGCGAAGGTATTGAATTTATTCTTCTCCTCTGTCTTCGCGGGGGAATTGGGGGACTTCAGTAATCAAAAACTGCAGTGTTTATCCTCATGACAAGTCACAGGAAGCACCCTCATGGCTAACAGAGGACAGAATTAGAAATAGACTTGAAAAACTTAACATTAATAAATCACCGAGACGAGATGGCTTGCACCCGAGGGTCCTTAGGGAACTCAGTCAAGTGATTGCCAGACCATTGTTCCTAATTTTTACTGACAGTCTATGGTACCAGCTGATTGGAGAAAAGCCAATGTAGCGCCAATATTTTAAAAAGGGCCAAAATACATCCCTGGGAATTACAGACCAGTTAGCCTAACATCAATAGTATGCAAGCTTTTGGAGGGGATGATAAGGGACTATACACAAGATTTTAGTAATGAAAACGGTATCATTACAGTAATCAGCATGGATTCATGAAGAATCGTTCTTGCCAAACCAATCTATTAAAGCGGAGTTCCACCAAAAAATGGAACTTCCACTTTTCGGAACCCTGCCCCCCTCCGGTGTCACATTTGGCACCTTTCAGGGGGGAGGGGGGGTGCAGATACCTGACAGGTATTTTCACCACTTCCGGGTATTGACTCCCGCGGGAGTCACGCCCCTTCGCGTCACACCCCCCCCCCCGCGCTGTCTTCTGGGAAACACACTGTTCCCAGGAGAGAGCGGGGACCAGTGACGGCGCGCCGCGATACTCGTGCATGCGCAGTAGGGAAGCGGGCAGTGAAGCAGCAAGGCTTCACTTCCTGATTCTCTCACCGAGAATGGCGGCAGCAGTATCCGAGGACCGAGCGACTGCTCGACCTCATCTGCCGACATCGTGGGCATGCTGGACAGGTAAGTGTCCATTTTTTTAAAAGTCAGCAGCTGCAGTATTTGTAGCTGCTGGCTTTTAAATAAAAAAATATTGGTTTCTGGGCGCAGCAGGTTCCCACAGGGGCGCCCATCCTGAGCGAAGCTACACTTGTTCGATTGTCGGCACCATATTTCTAACTGTTGGAAACGGACATAATCACAAGTTTCTCATATGTATGCCCGCGAATGCACTGTACTTTCTGTGTATGTTTCACATTTTTGTAGACCAGGTCGTTCCTTGTCAGGCACCTGATCCTGTTCTTGCTTTCTTCTGTATATAAGATTGTTAAAACAATAAAAACGTATTGAACCTAAAAAAAATAAAATTCGGCGGAACCTCCGCTTTAACCTTTGTGACAGCAGGAAGGTAAAGTCACCTGGTTGCATCCAGGGGGGTAGATATATTTCGCCCAGATTCAGGCTTTACGCCGACTTATACAACTAGGTGGAGAGTTGTATAAGCCCAGCTGAGGCTAGTGGGCTCATGGATGACTCATACCTCTAGGGAGAGTGTGGGGCGTCGTGCAGACAGGGAGTTGATGAGACCAGCTGAAGCTTGTCAGCTCATTTAGGCCTCTATAAGAACTCCCAGATTCATTAGGTGTTTGCTCATGCCTGGACCCAGACCTGTGTGGACTGTCTAGGGAGAGTGAACCCCTGTGCGGTGAGACAAAGCCTGTGTGGCTATTTGCTTGGACATTTAAAACCAGGGACTTAGGGACTAGGACAGCACTAGGCTGATCCCAGTTGTTAGTTAGGAAACCTGTATGTTTAGTCAGAGGTCAAGTTGACCAGGATTTATTTTATTTATGTTTCTTTTGCTTTGCTGTGTTTTGTCACTGTAAATAGAAAATAAACCGCACCTTTTTGATTTTGAAAACCACAACCTCCGTTTGCTGGGCCTGTTTTTGTGTGGGGAGCCCATCCCGGGGGTCACACACACCCGCTGCCGAGCTAACCCCCTCACACCTTCTATGAGGAGGTGAGCTGCCATCTAGATAAAGGAAGGCCCGTAGACGTGGTGTATCTGGATTTTGCAAAAGCATTTGACACAGTTCCCCATAAACGTTTACTTTACAAAGTAAGGTCCGTTGGCATGGACCATAGGGTGAGTACATGGATTGAAAACTGGCTACAAGGGCGATTTCAGAGGGTGGTGATAAATGGGGAGTACTCTGAATGCTCAGGGGTGGAAAGTGCAGTCCCCCAGGGTTCTGTGCTGGGTCCAATCCTATTTAATTTGTTCATAAACGACCAGAAGGATGGGGTAAACGGTTCAATCTCTGTATTTGCGGACGATACTAAGCTAAGCAGGGCAATAACTTCTCCGCAGGATAAAACGATAATTCTCCCACTCTACAAGACTCTGGTCTGGCCTCACCTGGAGTATGCTGTCCAGTTCTGGGCACCAGTCCTCAGGAAGGATGAACTGGAAATGGAGCGAGTACAAAGAAGGGCAACAAAGCTAATAAAGGGTCTGAAGGATGTTAGTTATGAAGAAAGATTACGAGCACTGAACTTATTCTCTCTGGAGAAGAGACACTTGAGAGGGGATATGATTTAAATTTACAAATACCGTACTGGTGACCCCACAATAGGGATAAAACTTTTCCGCAGAAGGGAGTTTAATAAGACACGTGGCCACTCATTAAAATTAGAAGAAAAGAGGTTTAACCTTAAACCGCACAGAGGGTTCTCTCTGAACTCACCTCTCACCGAACTCCAAACTCATCTTTACCGAACTCTGAACTCGCCTCTCACCGAACTCTGAACTCACCTCTCACCGAACTTCAAACTCATCTTTACCGAACTCTGAACTCACCTCTCACCAAACTCTGAACTATTTTCTACTGAACTCATCTATACCCAAACTTCAAACTCATCTCTATCCAAATTCTAAAATCATCTCTACCAAACTCCAGAATCATCTCTACCAAACTCCAGAATCATCTCTACCAAACTCCAGAATCATCTCTACCAAACTCCAGAATCATCTCTACCAAACTCCAGAATCATCTCTACCAAACTCCAGAATCATCTCTACCAAACTCCAGAATCATCTCTACCGAACTCCAGAATCATCTCTACCGAACTCCAGAATCATCTCTACCGAACTCCAGAATCATCTCTACCGAACTCCAGAATCATCTCTACCGAACTCCAGAATCATCTCTACCGAACTCCAGAATCATCTCTACCGAACTCCAGAATCATCTCTACCGAACTCCAGAATCATCTCTACCGAACTCCCAGAATCATCTCTACCGCAGGGGCAGATCCAGAGTCTTTTCTCGGGAGGGGCACTGCCAAAAAATGATTTTTTTGTGGGAAATTTATCGGGGAAATGGTTGGTGTTGGCGCTTCAATCATCCCGGCACCAAGGTTGTTATGGTGTCAGGATGATTGAAGCGCATTATTTCTATTATCACATTGTAATATGAAATTAAATAGTTAAATGCAGAATCAGTGGGAACCCCGAGTGTGTCACTTGCCACCGTCGCCTGCAATTAGTGGGAGCCCTGAGCGTGTCACTTGCCACACGTTGTGGATTGTCACTTGCCACGTCACCTGCCACATCTTGTGGATTGTCACTTGCCACACCTTGTGGATTGTCACTTCCCACATCACCTGCCACACCTTGTGGATTCTCACTTGCCACGTCACCTGCCACAACTTGCTGATTGTCACTTGCCTGCCACCAGATGCAGATTGTCATTTGCCACGTCACCTGACACAATTTGCGGATTGTCATTTGCCACGTCACCTGCCACACCTTGCGGATTGTCACTAACTTGCCTGCTAAGGTGTAGTTTTGGTTGTCTCTTGCTGTGTCCCAGACTCCCAGAGTCAGGCAGCAGAGAGATAATGTAATCTCTCTGCTGCCTGCACAGTGAGGACGGAAGTCACTGCAGGAATGCAGGGCAGGCACGGGCGGTGAGAGATGATCTCATCTCTCTGCTCCCCCGCTCCCGGCTAGCTGATTGGCCAGCTGCCACACTGAGCCTGCTCTCTCACTCTCACCTGCGCTGCCAACACACTGAGCAGCACGCTCTGCCCACGAACCACGCCGCCCCCGACAACAAACCACGCCGCAAGCGGAGCCGCCCGCTTTCTTACCCGTCTGTGGAGCCGCACGCTATTGCACCTGCCCGCAGAGCGGCCTGACGTGACTCACTGACGTCACTCGGTGCTAGACGCCAAGCGGCCCAGGCGTTAGCAGCGAGTGCAGGGAAGAGGCTCCACCCACCTCCTCCTCCGCTCCTGGTATCGTGTCAGTGCGCCACGTAACTACATAAGACGAGTCTCTCTCTCAGCGCCGCTGATCGGCTGATGTGAGAAACTGAGAGAGAGACTCAGAGAGGCAGCGTCAGCCACAGAACAAGTACTGTATATACTCGAGTATAAGATGACCCGAATATAAGCCGAGGCACCTAATTTTACCCCAAAAAACTGGGAAAACTTATTGACTCAAGTATAAGCCTAGGGTGTCCTAGGCTTATACTTGCCTCACTTTGCCTCACTGTGCCCATGCCTCACTGTGCCCATGACTAGACTGATGTTTAACATGGAAGTCTATGGAAGGAGTGCCCGGCTTTGAAAAATCAGTTCTCCCAGACACCAAACTTTTCAAACTTATAGAGGAGACATGGGGCTACATGTGTGCCAAGTTTGGGGTCCAGAGGACCTACGACCGGCCGGTACCGGGTCCGCAAAATCACTGGAGAAATGACCGTTTAACATTGGAGTCTATGGAAGGGGTGCCCGGGTTTAAAAAGTCAGTGCTCCACGGCCGTAGGTCCCCCAGACACCAAACTTTGCACACTTGTAGAGAAGACATGGGGGTACATGTGTGCCAAGTTTGGGGTCCAGGGGACCTACGAACGGCCGGTACAGGGTCCGCAAAATCACCGGAGAAATGACCGTTTAACATTGGAGTCTATGGAAGGGGTGCCCGGATTTAAAAAATCAGTGCTCCCCGGCCCTAGGTCCCCCAGACACCAAACTTTGCACACTTGTAGAAGAGACATTGCGCAAAAAAAAAAAAAAAACAGAGCAAGTGAGTGTGACAGATGGTCTCGGGGGGGCAATTGCCCTGTTGCCCCCCCCTGGATCCGCCACTGCTCTACCGAACTCCAGAATCATCTCTACTGAACTCCAGAATCATCTCTACTGAACTCTGAACTCATCTCTACCAACCCTGAAATCATCTCTACTAAACTCGGAACTTATCTCTATCGAACTTGAAACTCATCTCTACCGAACCCCAAAATCATCTTTACTGAACTCTGAACTCACCTCTCACTGAACTCTGAACATATTTCTACAGAACTCCAAACTCCTCTCTACTAAACTCTGAACTAATTTCTAACACACTCTGAACTCATCTCTAACTGAATCCTGAACTCATCTCTACCGAACTCCAAAATCCTCTCTACCGAACTCCAAAATCCTCTCTACCGAACTCCAAAATCCTCTCTACCGAACTCCAAACTCATCTCTACTGAACTCCAAACTCATCTCTACTGAACTCCAAACTCATCTCTACTGAACTCCAAACTCATCTCTACTGAACTTGCACCTTTTTCTTTTACTCCAGTAAGCTACAGACTGGGTCATTCCCACCCTGCAGCTCACAAACAAAGGGGCAGGCTGTGGGGTGGGAATGACCTGTCCCTGTATCTCAGGGGTCTCCAAACTTTTCAGTATGAAAGCCACAGCATACATTTGACAAAAATTTGCGAGCCAAAAAAGCAAACATTTTATAAATGAATACAATTTAAATGAACACATATGTTTTACTTAAGGCTTTTTTTGTAATCAGCACAATATTATTCAGAAAAATAGAGAATACATTTTTAGTAAAATAAAGCAAAACAATTCCAAAAAATGTCTCTCTCTCTCTCTGATGTCTCTCTCTCTCTATGATGCCTCTCTCTGATGTCAATTCAATTAAAAAAAGCTTTATTGGCAGGACCAACTACATTTTAGCATCGCCAAAGCAGTTGAGTTTGTATGGGAAGGGGGATAATGGGTAATATAAAGGGGGTGGAGGATGAGTCGATGTGACTGGTTTTAAGTACCTCTCAGTCTGACATGTTGTCACATATTGTGAAGCTATTTTCACCATTGGCTGCTCTTCTCCCAGTAGAATTTGAAGTTTTCTCTTCTCTTCTATAGAATTGAAGTCCGGGATGAGGGCGGAAAGTCTCTGGAATTGAGTGTCAATCATTAATGAATACTTGGGGCAATGTAGCAGGAAGAGGTGCTCATCCTCCAGGTCCCCCTGGTCACATTGATGGCACTTAGGTCTGTCTGTGCTGTCCTAATTCAATTTCAAGGCTGTGGGTGCTCAGTCTGTACAGCCAGCTCAGGGTCTGTCTGTCTTTGGGGTCTTGTAACACCTCCAGGTACGGGGCCAGTTTGTAGTCTCTCTGCAGTGACTGGTAAACAATTTGTTTCTTGAAGTTTGTTATTTCATTTCTCCATTCTCCAACATATTTTTTTTTTAAGTTATTCATTATGTTTTTTATTTCAGATTTTATCAGGCCAATTTGTTTGGAGTTTGGGATAGACATGGCTTGGGCTGGTCCTTATTGGTCGGAAGGGCTTTATGGTGGTATGAGTTGGGACTGATCTTTTGTAGGTGGTCCCAGTATGATAGCGCCCTCTTCTGTACTGCGAGAAGTAAGGAAATCTTCCCAGCTCCAACTGGTAAGCACTGTTGGAGTTGCTCCGATGAATTTGGAGGAGGTGCTTGCAGAATTGCAGATTAAATATTTCTATTGGGGCTGGTTTGGGGTTTGTGTAGGTGACAGGACCCCAAACTTCACTGCTATAAAGAAGGATTGGGGTGATGACGCTATCAAAGATTCTGAGCCAGACTCTCACTGGTGGTTTAAGGTGGTACATTTTTCTCCTGATGGCATAAAAGACTCTGCATGCCTTGTCATTTAGTACCGCTTTGGCTGGCTTGAAACTTCCTGATTTATTAATTTCTAGGCTGAGGTATGTGTAGCTGTTAGTTTCCTCAAGAGTGCAGTTATTTAATGTAAAGGAAGAGCTCTTTGTTTGTTTTGTGTTCTTCCTTTGGAAGACCATGATTTTTTTTTTTTTTTTTGAGTTGATAGGTAGTACCCAAGTGGCACTGTATTTTCCCAGCATGTCTTGTAGGCATATAACAAGTATGAGCCGGCAACTCGACAGCTTCTCCATAGCAGTAACATCAACCAAAATGCTGATGTGTTTCGGCCTAAGCCTTTATCATAGCATAAGTACATGTCATTTACTTTTGCTATGATGAAGGCTTAGGCCGAAACGCGTTGAGTTGCTGGCTTGTATGTGTTATGGACTCGCTGTGAATCCAATCAGCCAGAGCACTGACCACTTTGCACACTAATTTGGACTATACAGCGGTAGAGCTTGGGTGAGTTTTATTTTGCTACTTTGTGTCTTGTAGGCCTCTTTCTGTTGGTGACAGTAGTAGGAGGTCATCCGCATACAGCAGTAACTTCACTTCCGTGTCATGTAAAGTCAGTCCAGGTGCTGGGGAGGATTCTAGAGCTGCAGCCAGTTAATTGATATAGATGTTAAAGAGGGTTGGACTTAGGCTGCAGCCCTGTCTGACTCCTCGGGCCTGCCGGAAGTGTTCGGTTCTTTTCCCATTCACCTTTACGCTGCAGCTGTTCTCAGTATATGAACTCTTGATGACATCATACGTTTTCCCTCCTATTCCACTCTCCATAAGTTTGAGGAACAGGCCTGGGTGCCACACTTAGTCAAAGGTATTCTTAAAGTCCATGAAACAGGCAAATATCTTCCCATGTCTTGTGTTGTGGTTATCGTTCTTGATGTGCAGGGTGTAGATGTGGTCTGTGGTTTGGCATGAACCCTGCCTGATTTCTGCTGAGGACGTTGTGTTGTGTCAGGAAGTTAAGGGTCCGTTTGTTGAGAATACGGTTAAATAGTCTCTCTCTCTCTCTCTCTCTCTCTCTCTCTCTCTCGTAGACCTTTGCCCTGTGCTTACTTTTTTGGGTGTGCTAAAGACTCTTTAGCATCCAACATTTCTGGTAGTGTCCTATATCTGGTCCCCATCTGCACCCTGTGGCTCCATCCAGCTACAGGAGATTTGTTCTTTTTGTACACTGCAAGACATAGCACATAGTAGGTGAGGTTGAAAAAAGACCCAAGTCCATCCTACTGTATGTGTGTGATTATATGTCAGTATTACATTGTATATCCCTGTATGTTGTGGTCGTTCATGTGCTTATCTAATAGTTGTTTGAAACCATTGATGCTCCCCACTGAGACCACCGCCTGTGGAAGGGAATTACTCTCTTACGCTCTTACAGTAAAGAACCCTCTACATAGTTTAAGGTTAAACCTCTTTTCTTTTTTAATTTTAATGAGTGACCACGTGTCTTATTAAACTGTGGGGTCACCAGTACGGTATTTGTAAAATTGAAATCATATCCCCTCTCAAGCATCTCTTCTCCAGAGAGAATAAGTTCAGTGCTCGTAACCTTTCCTCATAACTAATATCCACCAGACCCTTTATTAGCTTTGTTACCTTTCTTTGTACTCGCTTCGTTTCCAGTACATCTTTCCTGAGGACTGGTGCCCAGAACTGGACGGCATACTCCAGGTGCAGCTGGACCAGAGTCTTGTAGAGTGGGAGAATTATGGTTTTATCTCTGGAGTTAATCCCCTTTTTAATGCATGTCAATATTCTGTTTGCTTTGTTAGGCTCAACAATGGCATGCAATGCCAAGCTGCTGCTATCATCTACTAGGACCCCCAGGTCCTTTTCCATCCTAGATTCCCCCAGAGGTTCTCCCCCTAGTGAGTAGATTGCATTCATATTTTTGCCACCCAATTGTGTGCAATTTTAAAGTGTGACATGTTAGGCATCTATTTACTTGGTGTAACATCATCTTTTACATTTTACCAAAAAAATGGGTATTATATTGTGTTTTTTTACATACAGTGAAACCTTGGATTACGAGTATAATCCGTTCCAGGAGAATGCTCGTAATCCAAAGCACTCACATATCAAAGCGAGTTTCCCGATAGAAGTGAATGGAAACTAAAATAATTCCTTCTGCAGTGACTTCTATGGCATGCAATGGCCAGAGGTGGTGGGGTGCCGGAGAGCCTAGGAAATACTCGGGACAGCTCGGCTGAACTC
This sequence comes from Rana muscosa, assembly GCA_029206835.1. Taxonomy (NCBI): domain Eukaryota; kingdom Metazoa; phylum Chordata; class Amphibia; order Anura; family Ranidae; genus Rana; species Rana muscosa. Next base: position 284,384,586 of record CM055124.1, read on the forward strand.
GGAAAGGCTCAGGAACGGAGTTTTCCAGAGTTTTTCAGAGTATTTCCGACCGGCTCCGATCGGCTCCACTCGGCTCTGGCGCCCCCGAACCTCGGGCCAAATGCAGTACTGCACACCGCTGTGGCTTGAATCCTGCTTGTATTGCGACACTCGCAAACCGAGTCAGGATTTTAAAAAAAAAAATGCTCGTATTGTGAAACGCTCGTTAACCGCGTTACTCGCAATCCGAGTCCATCCAGTCCAACCTGTGCGTATATGTGTGCAATAAAATAATGAAAGTGTATTTCTGCCAAAAAAAATGCATTTGAAAAACCGCTGCGCAAGTTTCGTATGACATAAAAAATTTCAAAACCCACCAATTTATTCTCTAGGACATCTACTCCAAAAAAAAAAAATATATATATATATATATACAGGGCTCAAAATTTCAAATCCTGAGCTACTAGCCAGACCTCAAGGGTTACTCGCCACCAGTTGCCGGGCCCAACCCCTACCATGCCCCACCCCTAATCCCGCCCCTAACCATGCCCTCAAATTATCTCATGAAATGACACTTAAATGTTTTATGCAGAATTAAGTTATAAAAATAAATATTAACAACAACTTTGTCCAAAACTGCAGCCTGCCCATGTCCGCCAATACAGCCTGTGTCCGCCAGTGCAGCCTGTGACGCCAATGCAGCCATCTGTCCCCAAATGCAGCCATCTGTCCCCAAATGCAGCCTTGTGTAGCCATGTGTCCCCAAATGCAGCCTTGTGTCCACAAATACAGCCATGTGTAGCCATGTGTCCCCAAATGCAGCCATGTGTAGCCATGTGTCCCCAAATGCAGCCATATGTCCCCAAATGCAGCCTTGTGTCCCCAAATGCAGCCATATGTCCCCAAATGCAGCCTTGTGTAGCCATGTGTCCCCAAATGCAGCCTTGTGTCCACAAATACAGCCATGTGTAGCCATGTGTCCCCAAATGCAGCCATGTGTCCCCAAATGCAGCCATGTGTAGCCATGTGTCCCCAAATGCAGCCATATGTCCCCAAATGCAGCCTTGTGTCCCCAAATGCAGCCATATGTCCCCAAATGCAGCCATGTCCCCAAATGCAGCCATGTCTCCAAATGCGGCCATGTGTAGGTCCCCAGTGGCCTACCTGTGTAAGCAAAAAAACACGGATTTTTACATAAATAAATTAAAAGTGTCAGAATAGGTCTGGTCTTCAAGTGATTTAATTAGAGGCAGAATCGTATTGAAGACCTCATGAGGAAATATGGCTGCTGTTGGTGTCCTCTCCTTCTGAAAATGCAATGACCCTGGCTGTCATGCTGATCTTTTATACCATCAAAGATAATAACCTTTACAAATGTAGAAGTTCTGATTTCACTCTGACTTGACCAGATCTGCATCATTGTCTTAAAGCCAGGAGACAGCCAGGCTAATAGAATTTGCAGAAGGAAGGCAGTATTGGCAGCCTCCATATTTTTTTCAGCACAGGTTCCCTTTAAAAAATGAAGTGAGGATATTTTTTCCAAGAGGATTTAGCTGTAATCGGTATATTCTGCTAATTTCCCAGGTGGTAAAATCTACTTTTACTCTGCTAACAAGTCTGAAAATTGTTGACTGCTTTGGGCATAATTAAAAATGTTATTAATTCGATTTCATTTAAACCTCTTGGTGGCATAAATTGCTGTCAGAATATTTATTGTAAACAATTTAATTATAAGTCCCACCAAGATCAAACTTTAAATGCATATGATAGATTCATACAATCAAAGTTACTGTATTCTACAATAAAATGGCAAATGTTTAATATATATATATATAATATTTTTTTTTTTTTTTTTTTTTTTTTATTTACTATGCTTAAAGTGGTTGTAAACCCACTTTTGCAACTTGCACCCACAGGTAAGCCTAGATTAAGGCTTACCTGTAGGTGCATGAAATATCTCCTAAACCTACACGGTTTAGGAAATATTTGCTAAAAATTTAATTTTTTAGACAACGGCGCATTCATGGGGTTAATCCCATTCACAAATTCGGCTAAGTCCCAGCAAGGCTTGGGCTTAGCCAAATTTGACGGCTCCCGCGCGCATGCGCGGAGTGACGTCTTCGCTGCTCCGGCCAATCACAGGGCCGGAGCGGCGCTGTGATTGGCTGGAGCGGCGAAACCCAGAAGTAACATTCCGGCTATCGCCGCAGCGATGGATGCGGCTGAAGAGGGAGACGAGGACGGCTTCGGGGGCCCCGATCTAAGGTAAGTGATGCATAATGAGCTATTATGCTAGTCATATTAGCTCATTATGCCTTTCTCTTACAGGTGGTTTGAAAAAAAAAAAATTATAGGGGTTTACAACCACTTTAAGATGAAAACATACAATTAAAATTAAAAAAATTAAATTAAAAAATGATCTTTACTTTTTTTTTTCTTTTCTTTTAGCTAGTTAAATATGAAGTAGCGCATACAAATATTTCATATTTACGTTTTCAGCCACCCGATGGTGATGTAGGCTTCTTTTCAAAATTTTGCCAGGCTATCATTTAAAGCAGGTTTTAAACCCAAAAAACATTTTTTTTATTCCAAATACTTTTTTATTGTTGTTTTTTATTCTAAACAAAATACAACATACATTCCTGTACAGCATATCCACTTGACCTCTGGAAGATTTACCCCCCTTCATGACCAGACCACTTTTTGCGATACGGCACTGCATTACTTTAACTGACAACTGCGCGGACATGTGGCGCTGTACCCAAATAAAATCAATGTTCCCCACAAATAGAGGTTTTCTTTTGGCGGTATTTGATCAAATCTGCATTTTTTTTTTTTGCGCTATAAACAAAAAAAAAAGACCCAATAATTTTGAAAAAAATAAATAAAAAAATTAACTTTCTGCTATAAAACATATCCAATAAAAAACATGTAAACATGTTCATAAATTTAGGCCAATATGTATTCTGCTACATATTTTTGGTAAAAAAAAAAAGAAATAAATAGGTTTGCTCAAAAGTTATAGCATCTACAAACTATGGGATATGTACTGGAATTTTTATTTATTTATTTGTTATACTAGTAATGGCGGCGATCAGCGACTTATATCGGGACTGCAATAGTATGTCGGGCAGTCTGACATTTTTGACACTTTACGGGAACCAATTACACTAATTCAGTGATCAGTGCTAAAAATATGCACTGTCACTGTACCAATGACACTGGCTGGGAAGGGGTTAAAAATCAGTGGCGATCAATGGGTTAAATGTGTGCCTAGCATGTGTTTTTGTGTGTACTATGTTGTGATTTTACTAAGGGATGTGGTGGATTTTATTCCCTACTTTGCAGGGAATCAAAATCCATCACTTCCCCACTGACAGGACAGAGCCCTGCTTTGTTTACGTAGGCAGAGCTCTGTCCTGTCCCTCTCCTCGCTGATCAGCAGGTGCCGGTGGACATCCATTGGCCGAAACCTGCTGATCGGCTTGTCTTGTGTCTAATCACAGCACAGCCAGGTCGCCAGCGGCGCTGCGCCTGTGCGCCCCCTGCCCAGAACTGCCAGATCACGTACGCCGCTTTGCCGCCGTTCATCTAGTGATGCAGTCGGCAAGCGGATATTCTTGACCTCTACAGCTTTAGCTTTAGTGTACAAGTTCTATGAAATAGTAGAAATGTAGACCAGCATAACGGCATAAATATGCTCCTTGCATAATAATATATTTCCTACTTTGTAGCATACAATCTTTTACAAACACTACAGATAGCCTATGGAGGGCTTATAATGGTGGTCTCAGTTGAGAACGTCAAAGGACTTTTTAACCATAACAATATCAACAGTTTTGGTCAGGGCCGATCCTGGGCGGGTGCCTGGGGTGCACTGCACCGAGGCGCCGCAGAGCAGGGGGCGCCAAAGTGCCAGGGTATCATGATTGTCAGTCCCGAGTGTTCTGCCTCGCGCCCGCGGCATTGTGCATTTTCCTCGCCCCCCAGCGCTCAGTATAACGGCACTATTCCCCGCCTCCCAGCGCGCCCACGGCACAGAGTATAATAGCACTATTCCCTGCCTCCCAGCGCGCCCGCGGCAGTGTGCATAAGATATAGCTAGCTTCATATTCCCCGCCCCACGGCAATGTTCGCCCTCCGGCTGTATATTTTTCCTCCCCGCTTGCCCGCTGTATATTTCGTATGAGGAGGAGGTAGGCTAGGTCTGCCCCACCTCCTCCCCATGTCCCTCCTGTGCCCGCCCACAACCCTTTCGCGTAGCCAATCTGTGCCTGGAAAGGGATGAGGGCGGGAGATTTCAAACCAGCCAGCCAGTGATCCTGCCTGATGTCGCTGCCTGAGTGCCTGTGCCTGCCTCTGAAGACAATGCAGCCTGGGTGAGTGATCTCTCCCCTCTCTCTTCTCTAAATGTGCCAAAGTCTCCCAGGCTTCCATATATAGTCTTCCATGCAGGGGCGGGCTGGGGCAGGGTGGCAATTTCCCCCTAGGCTGCCCTAACTTATATGGATAACGGCCGGCGGCTGCCCGCTCACGTTTTTTTTTCCCGGAGGAAGTCGGGTCAGGGCAGGGGCCATGAGCTGAGGCAGAGGGAGGGGTGCTGAAGCTCAAGCGACACTCACTCATGTAGCGGGGCCGCTCTGTCACCCGCGGCTCCACTCCTCCCGTCGGTCGCGATCACACTAATCCACCGACAGAGGAGTGAGAGCCAGCCTGTCAGCTCCTGCGGGGGATTTCCCCCCTCCCTCTCCTCCAAACACTGCAGCATGTGCGGGCTCCGCTCGCAGAGCCTGGCCGCCCACTCTGTTCCCTCCCCTGCTTCCTCATTGGTAGGTGGAGAGTGCCCATCAGCCAGGCCTCCGACAGCTGCAAAGCATCGTGGGACATATAGTCCCTATCGCCAGCAGCCCAGTAGCAGTCCCTGGGGGCAGAAACTCCCCAGCCTGTCCACAGCAGGAGAAAGGACGAGAGGCTGCGGGAAGCGGACTGTCACTCCATGAGGTGAGCAGAGCAGAGATAATGTAAGTTTTTATTTTTTTGGTGAATGTGTTTTTTTTTTGGTTTTTTTTTATTGAAAATAAAGATTCCTCTCTTCCTTCTCATTGTTTCATGCTGGGGGCTGATATTATATACCACTTCATGCCTAAACCTTTTTTTGACACTTGTCAAAAATCTGTATTTTTGTTAGAAAATTACTTAGAACCCCCAAACACACACACATATATATATATATATATATATATATATATATATATATATATATATAATGTATTTTTTTTAGCAGAAACCCTAGAGAATAAAATGGCGATTGTTGCAATATTTTATGTCACATAAAATATTGCATTTGAAAAACCGCACTGATGCAATGCAATTTCTTTGGGAAAATACACTGTCATGAATAAAAAAAACAAAAAAAACACTAACATTAGCCCAATTTTTTTGTATAATGTGAAAGATGATATTATGCAGAGTAAATAGATACCTAACGTGTGGGGTGCACGCGGCATGCCCCGTGATCAGTGAGTCCATGAGACTCGGCTGATCACAGATCGGAGTGAGGGGCAGATATCGGCCCCTTACCATGTGATCAGCTGTTAGACAATGACAGCTGATCACGTGATGAAAACAGAAGCTGGTAATTGCCATTTTGTTCCCCTCATGCTGACAGCGTGAGGAGAAAAAAAAGTCGTTTATCGTCTTGTGTAAACGGGACATCAGTCCCGCACACTCCAGACCCACTGCTGCTAAGTAGTGCCCACCAGTGCCACCTACCAGTGCATATCAGCAATGCTAAGTAGTCCACGCGCTCTCAAGCTCCCAGTGAGTGGAGAACTGAGAGCAGCGCAGCCAGAATAAAATGACCTGTGGGTCCTGCTGGCCACTGACCTGTGGGTCCTGCTGGCCTGTAAGTCCTGCTGGCCGCTGGCCTCTGGCTCCTGCTGGGAGCTGACCATGGACTTTTGGGTCTGCTGGCTACTAGCCTAGGGCGACCAGATGTCCCCGGTTTCCCGGGACAGTCCCCGGACTGAGGACACTGTCCCGGGACCAAGTCCGTGCCCGATTCTGTCCCCACTTTGCAGGGCCAATCCTGGGAGGGTGCACCGTGAGCTGAGGCAGAGGGAGAGCGCCCAAGGCCGGCCCTACCATGGGTCCTGCTGGGCCTATTGGGCTGCCTCAGAAGGGAAGTGGGGGCAAGCAACGCTGGATTACACAGAGTGGGGACCTCCCGCTTACCCGGTGGCTGCTGTGATACGAAGTCCCACCTCCTGGACCGGCTCCTTTGATAGACAGCACACTGGTGACGTCTATCATAGGACCCAGTCCTGGAGGCGGGACTTCGTATGACAGCAGCCACACCGGGTAGGCAGTAGATCTCCACTCTGTGTAATCCGGCGGCTCTTCTCTCTCTAATCCCCATGCAATAAACAGACTGCATTGATGGACACTGGCGAGGCTTCATTGATGGGCACTGATCAGGCTGCATTGATGGACACTGGTGAGGCTGCTTTGGATGGGCACTGGTGATAGTGAGCTGATTTGGTGGTTTAATGGGCCACTTGACTGGATTTGCCCCCCAGGCCTAAGGCTGCCAGCCCTCCCCTGCTTCCATGTGCCATAGTCTTCTTCAGCCTTCCATGTGCCATAGTCTTCTTCAGCCTTCCATGTGCCATAGTCTTCCAGCCTTCCATGTGCCATAGCCTTCCTCCATGTGCCATAGCCTTCCAGCCTTCCATGTGCCATAGCCTTCCAGCCTTCCATGTGCCATAGCCTTCCATGTGCCATAGCCTTCCAGCCTTCCATGTGCCATAGCCTTCCAGCCTTCCATGTGCCACAGTCTTCCAGCCTTCCATGTGCCACAGTCTTCCAGCCTTCCATGTGCCACAGTCTTCCAGCCTTCCATGTGCCACAGTCTTCCATGTGCCACAGTCTTCCAGCCTTCCATGTGCCACAGTTTTCCAGCCTTCCATGTGCCACAGTCTTCCAGCCTTCCATGTGCCACAGTCTTCCAGCCTTCCATGTGCCACAGTCTTCCAGCCTTCCATGTGCCATAGTCTTACATCCTTCCATGTACCATAGTGGTCCTGCCTTCCATGTACCATAGTGATCCTTCCTGTCTTCCATGTGCCCTAGTGGTCCTGCCTTCCATGTACCATAGTAATCCTTCCTGCCTTCTGTGTGCCATAGTAATCCTTCCATGTACCATAGTGATCCTTCCTGTCTTCCATGTGCCATAGTGGTCCTGCCTTCCATGTACCATAGTGATCCTTCCTGCCTTCTGTGTGCCATAGTAATCCTTCCTTCCATGTACCATAGTAATCCCTCCTTCCTTTCTTCCATGTACCATAGTGATCCTTCCTTCCTGCCTTCTGTGTACCATAGGGTCCCCTCTTCCTTTCTTCCTTACGCCATAGTGATTCTTCCCTCTCTCTCTCCCTAAGGGGTCATACTGCAGTACTTATTCTTTGGCTCCATCCCGGGTTCCTCAGATCCTTTATAATCCTCTATTTTAAGCTCTTTGTCTATTCTCAGTGTATACAAAACCAGATGTATTGGAAGTACATTTCTAAATGATTGTGTTGAGGTTTATATGTATCCCTAAGACTCCAGCTTGTGGCACACAATCAAAGCATATTTAGAGGGACAAGGAAGCCCAAAATTAGGTTTCGCCTAGGGTGTCAAAAATCCTTGCACCAACCCTGTTTAGTGGGCACTGGTAGGCTGCATTTGGTGGGCACTGGTAGGCTGCATTTGGTGGGCACTGATAAGGCTGCATTTGGTGGGCACTGATGAGCTGCATTTGTTGGGCACTGATAAGGCTGCATTTGGTGGATACTGATAAGGCTGCATTTGGTGGGCACTGGTAGGCTGCATTTGGTGGGCACTGGTAGGCTGCATTTGGTGGGCACTGGTAGGCTGCATTTGGTGGGCACTGATAAGGCTGCATTTGGTGGGCACTGATAAGGCTGCAATTGATGGGCACTGGTAGGCTGCAATTGATGGGCACTGGTAGGCTGCATTTGGTCGTCACTAATGAGGCTACATTGATCTCTTGTATAATTTTTGCAGTCTCTGACCATCTATTGTATCATATCTGCAGTCTCTGACCATCTCCTCTACGATGTCTTTCTAACAGACTCTCTAACAGAAGCCCTCTCTGTGTACATTAGAGAGACCCCCCTCCAGGTCCCATTAGAGTACTCCTTGCTTTTTCTGTATTTTGTTTATTGTTAAGAGATCATGGGAGGATCCCAGGGTAACGAAGACTCCTTAGGGGAGCATCTCTGTGTTTGAGTCATTGCCATAGAAACACGTGTAAAGGGGAGGAGTTAGTAAAGATAACCACGCCCATGTGGGGGGGCACCAGAAATATTTCTGCACCCAGGCGTCTGTGACCCTAGGATCGGCCCTGGTTTTGGTTGGACTACAAGTCCGCAGTCCCAACCCTGCACTACCTCTGGATAGGCCCTCAGACAGCCTAGCAGCCACATGCTCCTTAGGTTTCTGGCCTAGCAGCCTGGGGCAATACGACACACGTCCACCCAGACAGCTGTCCAGGTGGCACAGAACCTCAATCACCTGACTAAATAGGGTCTCCCAGCAGGCCAAGAACTAGGGTGACCACGTGTCCCGGATTTCCCGGGACAGTCCCGGATCAACATGGGGACAAGGTGCTTTGGGGGAGGGGGAGGGGAGCCCCTTCTACCCCAAAGCACCCCCCATGTTGAGGACATGTGGCCTGGTATGGTTGGGGGTGGGGGACTGGGCGCTCGCTCGCCTCTCCCTTTCCTTGCCTGCCAGGTTGCATGCTTTGATAAATCTCTGGTATTCATTTTGGTGGAACCCACATAAATATTTTTAGAATTTTGTCGTGAGGTTCTCCTTCAAATCCATACCAGACCTGATGGGCATAGTATGGATTGGGGGGAACCCCATTCTGATTTATCTTCAAATTTTATTGCTGGCAATTCTTTTGTTTACATTCTTACCTCTACTATATGTGCTGGAGTTCTACTGCTCTGATCCCTGCTGGCTCTCCTCTCCATGCCCTGTGGTTGGAGCGCTACAGATCCCACCCACATAGGCAGTGCCCAGGTTGGCCCGTGCATTAAGACGGCCCTGGGCCAGAGCAGACAGCCGGCCGAAGGGGAGGAGGCGGCGTTCCGCTCCCAAGCTGATGTCACGTCCAGTATTGGTTTCGGGTATCGGAGAAATTTGCCTAGTATCGGCACTGATACCGATATAACCGTACATTCAGAAAACCCGCTGACAGCTGATGAGTCATTCGTTAGTAAGAAACGCGGCGTCCGGCTTGCTGGCCCGCTCCTTAACATCCAGTTATTGTTAAGGACGCCGGTGGCTGCCCACTCCTAAAATTTGCATCAGAACAGTATCTAAATCGTAGCTGAACTGCTTCTTTGGAAATTCGAAGAGAGAGCGGACCTGAAATTCGTACCGCACATGTTAACCCGACCTTAACATAACCGGGTGTCCCCGCTCCTTGGGTTAGGGAGGCAGCGGAGCTGTCAGACGGCAGGAGCCAGCACAGGGTGACCTACGACGTTTACCGTGATTGACGCTGGATTTACTTTGTAGGACATTGTTTTTATTTATTTATTTTTTGACAAATCCTTTATTAAAAATCAAAACAAAAACAGGCAGTTTTTGACACCCCATACTCATTCACATAAAGATCTGGGGGGATCTGGGAGTGGCCCTTGAACTCATTAACATTGGGACACGGTGCATGGGATTGGGAGGGGGTTGAGCCTCTTTTACCCCAAAGGGCATGTGGCCTGGTATGGCTCAAGAGGGGGGGCGGGGAGTGCTCCCTGTCAGGCTGCATGCTCGGATATGGGTCTGGTATGGATTTTTTGGGGAGGGGGATTTATGGGCTCACGCTTCTTTTTTTTTTTTTTTTTGGGGGGGTGGTGTTCCCCTTAAAATCTATACCAGACCATGAATTGGGGGAGGGACTCCATTAGGGATGGACCGATTATCGGTGCGGCCGATATTCACTTCTTCAGTAGTATCGGTCAAAAAAATGGCCGATATTACCGATATTTCTTCAAGGGGTTTGTGCTTTATTGTAATAACAACCGATATGTGAACAGCTTCAATGGAAAATTATGTTGCTTCACATGTCATGCGAATTGGATGTGGTTAAAAACGCATCCAATTTGCATAAATGTGAACTGAGCCTAAGAAGTAAAGGAAGCAACTGTGCTGAGAGCCTACACACCGCTCCAAATACAACGCCGAATCACAAACTGTGCGGTGACTGGAACACTAGGACACACAGAAAAGGAAAAAAAGGAAGTGTTGTGATACGCTGAATCATCCACCCACCGCCCCCTACTGCTGCCTCACTGGAGCCGGAACACACAGCTGCTGCACAGTAAACCTCTGTAATTTACTGTCCAGAAGCTGTCCATTTAGGTGTGAATGGGCCCCTGAAGGCCCCGTTCATACAATGCGATTTAAAATCATTCATTTTTAATGGATTGATTTTTGACCGAAGGCAAGATGAACGAATTGCAGATGAGTTTGGCTACGTGCCCCGATAAAAACAGGACTAACGTTTATTTACTGACACACACTGGTCAACATACAATGACTGGCATGCACTGACCTACACGAACAGAGGACGTCCAGATGTACATAAACTGACCACTCCATGCTTTAGATAGATGTACACACATACACAACCAAATTAGGAGAGAGTAGATCGCACACACAGATTATAGGATGAGGCCTACTACAAACATACATCCAACATTAGAAAAAGGATGACTAGCATCCAGTAGGGTAGCTTAGTGTAGTTCGTGTAGGTCCTGCCCTAGAAGATTCTACCTTGCCGTGGTGGGCAGGCTTGGAATCTTTTGGTCAAAAGTGTGTCAGCGAATGGGCGAGACGATCACTAGATCTTCACTTCTGGCCAATTGATTTTTACCAAATGACTCTTGGTTTAATCAGGGTATATACAGTATAGTTGGAAAAGGAAAAAATGTGTTTAGGTCCATAATTATACTTTCATACACACAATAAAAATGTGGTATATTTATATTTGAATTGCTTCCTCTTTTATTTAATCCTTTCATGACCGGGGGTCATTACCACTTGGATGCACAGGCCACATTTGCAAGGCTGGAAGGGGCTCTGTGGCTTCTTCTTTCACTTCTGGTGTGTGTGGGGAAGTGTAATAGGTGTTTATATATTAACATTAGGGGTGCGCATCTTCACTGGTCTCACGATTCAATTTGATTACGCTTATCCTGTCCACGATTCGATTCCGCGATGCATCACGATTAATACCCGTGCCCATGGTTTTCAACTTTTCATCAAAAAATTCATTCAAGCAGTCAGAAATTGAAGTAATATATTTATTTTTATCTGCTATTTAAAAAAAAAAATTACACAGTATTTGTGAAAAGATCACTAAGACAAGACATAAACCATTAATGAAATAATAATAAAAAAAGGGTATTGTAATGTAAAATAATTTTTATACAATGAAATATATTATTATAATAATTGCACTTACTTAAACTGACGAAAATATATGTGCGACTGACTGTGTGGCCTGCGCTGCCACCAGCCTGAGCCAATATATTATTGACACAAATGAAATGACAATGTATTGCATTAAAGGGACACTAAAGCTTCCCTTTTTTTTGCCAAAAAATAACAAACAGTTTATACTTACCTCCAATGTGCAGCTCGTTTTGCACACAGTGGCCCCGATCCAGGTCTTCTGGGGTCCCTCGGCAGCTGTCTTGGATCCTCCCCGCAAGGACTCCACACCATAATGCGAGCTCGCATGGTGTGGAGTTATTGCGGGCGCGCTCCCGTGATACAGCGGCGGCCATAGCCGCCGAATGTATCGCTCGGCCCCGCCCCCGGCGCGCCGCGTCATTGGATGTGATTGACAGCAGCGCCAGCCAATGGCTGCGCTGCTTTCAATCCATCCAGTGTAGCCAATCGGCAGCCAGGCTGAGAACCGAAGAGGATGACGGGGACGAGCGCGGGACTTTCGAGGGGCCAGGTAAGTAAAACGGGGGCTCGGGGGGGGGGCGGTATTGTCGGATGTTTTTTCACCTTAATGCATAGGATGCATTAAGGTGAAAAAACATGTACCTTTACTACTCCTTTAATTATGGTTTTATGACTATGGGGTTGATTTACTAAAGGCAAATAGACTGTGCACTTTGCAAAGTTGCTCCAGAGCTTAGTAAATGAGGTAAGGCTTGACTTTACAAAGAATACCCAATCACGTGCAAGGAAAATAAAAAAAAATGCATTTTTGCTTGCACATGATTGGATGATGGCAGCCATCAGAGTGTCCCCATCAGAATCCCCCTCACATCTGAGTGTCTCCATCAGTGTGTCTCCATCAGCAGCCCCCTTACATCAGAGTGTACCCATTAGCAGCCCCCTTACATCATAGTGTTCCATTAGCAGCCCCCTTACATCAGAGTGTCCCCCTTCTCCTCCCCTTCCCACGTGTACTCACAGTTCTGAAGGCAGCTTCTCTTATTCCTCTCTCTCTTCAGTCATGTGATAAGTGATAAGGGGAGAGAGGAAGGGAAGTCTGCCGGCTGTCTATCTCCCCCTGCAGGCTAGAGAAAGCAGAAAGCCTAATCCTCTCTCCAGCAAGTGTCGGCAGCTGCTCCTCCTGACAGGAGTGAAATCGCGATCACTCACTGTCAGAGAGGAGCGGCTCCAGGACTACACCTGACTGGCCCACTGAGCCATTGGCCCACCGGGAGTTTCCCGGTAGTCCCGATGGCCAGCACATGCCTGCACATGCAATGCATGGCATCATGGCTGCATGCCATGCGCAGCCATGATGCCATAGATTGCATGTGTGGGGCAGTGATGATGATGAACAAAACCATAAATCATCAAAGGAATCAATGAAGTTGTGATGTGAATCAAATCAATCATATATTAAGACCTACCATAAACCAGAATTAATTACATGGCATGGTCACTTTAATGTTTAGGTCCACCATCATTATTATTTAAAATTACTAGTCATAATTTGTCATTTTTTTTACTGCAGTGAAGTCCACATTAATGGTGGTGCATTTGATACATTATATATACTACTAGTAGAGTTATATATACTCAGGGCTTTTTTTCACAGAAAAAAAAGGTACAGGAACTCAACCACAACCCCCAAAAAACCCCTCTCACCCCCCACTGAATGATCCTGCCCCTTTAAAACCCTCCCACTGTTAGTGGAATTTTACCACACCCACAATTTGATGCTGTTTGGAGGGTGTGTGTGTAGTCAGTCTGTGGGTGACAGTCGGGAAGGGTAGAGGGGGAAGTGCCAGGGAGGCCGATCCAGGGCTGGAGCATCCCAATAAGTATGCTCCATTGAGTGACATTGGTGAAACCAGTCAGGGACCAGCACTGCTGGAGCTGAGGGACTCTCCTAGCTGCCAGGGGAAGAACTCCTCCAGTGAGAGTGGGGGGGAAGCGAAGGGAAAGGAAAGACAGATTCTGGTGTTAGGGGACTCAATTCTTAGAAGGACAGAGAGGGCAATCTGTAACAAAGACCTGAAGCGCCGAACTGTATGTTGTCTACCGGGCGCTCGGCTTCGGCACATCACGGATCTGGTGGACAGATTACTGGGAGGGGCTGGGGAAGACCCAGCTGTCATGGTGCACGATGGAACCAATGACAAAGTCAGAGGCAGATGGAGTGTCCTAAAGAACGATTTTAGGGACTTGGGAGCTAAATTGAGAAACAGGACCTCCACGGTAGTATTCTCAGGAATACTACTGGTACATCGAGCCACACCAGAAAGGCAGAGGGAGATTCGGGAAGTGAACAAGTGGCTGAAGAGCTGGTGTAGTAAGGAGGGGTTTGGGTTCCTGGAGGACTGGGCCGACTTCTCAGTCGATAACCAGTGCTATAGAAGGGACGGACTGCACCTAAATGAGGAGGGTGCAGATCAGCTGGGAATAAGGATGGCCAAAAAGTTAGAGGGGTTTTTAAACTAGGCGACGGGGGGGAGGGTCCAGAGATAGTGAGAGTCAGCGTGGAACATATTCCAGAGGGTAGTATTAGGGGCATTAGTGGTAGGGTAACCAAAGCACATAAACCCAAGGTAAGTATAGTAGCAAGTCCTAGTTGCAATCTCGGAACACCCAAGAGGATAGTATGTGATCGGTCAAAATATATTAATGCAATAAAGTGTTTATTCGCCAATGCCAGAAGTCTGCCAAGCAAAATAGATGAGTTGGAAGCTCTGGTGCATGAGGAGAGCTATGATGTAATCGGTATTGCTGAAACTTGGCTTCAGTTCTCACATGACTGGGCTATTAATATTCCTGGCTATGCACTCTTTCAGAAAGACAGGGTAAAAAGGAAAGGTGGAGGGGTCTGTCTCTATGTGAGAAGTGATCTCAAAGCGAGTGTGAAAGAGGACCTGGTGGATGGAGAGTGTGATGAGGCTGAAGCATTATGGGTGGAACTGCATACAGATGTGCGTAGTTCAAAGCTAATCATTGGAGTTTGTTATAGACCACCCAATGTTAATGAGGAGTTAGAGACTCAGCTCCTTGCACAGATGGAAAGGGCTGCAAGGGCTGGGACGGTGATAATAATGGGGAATTTTAACTACCCAGAAATTGACTGGAGTAATGGAACTGCTGGGACAGTTAAAGGGCAAAAATGTATAAACCTATTGCAGGACAATTTTATGGTCCAGTTTATTGAGGCCAACTAGGAATGATGCTCTGTTGGACCTGGTAATCTCAAACCATGCAGAGCGTATTACTAATGTTCAGATAAAGGAACACCTGGGTAGCAGTGACCATAACATGATTTCATTTGATGTTAGCTGTAAGCAAAAATCACATACAGGAAAGATAAAAACACTTCATTTCAATAGAGCAAATTTTCCAAGGATGAGGGCTGTTCTCCAGGACTTAGACTGGGAGGGAATATTGGCATCAATGGGCACAGAACAGAAATGGGAATTCTTCAAAAAGACTGTTTGTGAGCTCACTGCAAAGTATATTCCCATGGGCAATAAGTTTAAAAGGCTAAAAATAAAACCTATGTGGCTCACGGCCAAAGTTAAAAAAGCTATAAACTATAAGAAAAGAGCTTTTAAAAAATATAAAAATGAGGGAACACTAGTGTCACTTAAATGTTACAAAGAATATAACAGGATATGTAAAAAGGAAATCAAGGATGCAAAAAGTCAAAACGAACGACAGATTGCAAAAGATAGTAGGACAAACCCCAAAAAATTCTTCAAATATATTAATAGTAAAAAGGTCAAGTCTGAGCATGTAGGCCCTTTACAAAATAATCTTTCTAATACTTTCTTCAGTTCTGTGTATACAAAGGAGCATGGGGGTGGTAGTGACACAGCCCCAAATCCACAATGGCTCAAAAGTGATATGGTCCAGAAATATTTAGACAGAATAAAGGTGGATAAAGCACCTGGACCAGATGGCATCCACCCACGGATCCTAAAAGTTTCAAAGACATTGTATCTCATTAATGACAGGAATAGTACCACTGGATTGGCGCAGGGCGAACGTGGTGCCTATATTTAAAAAGGGAACAAAGTCTTTACCAAGTAACTATAGACCTGTTAGTTTAACTTCTATAGTTTGGAAGATACTGGAGAGATTAATAAAAGACCACATAGATGAGTTCTTGCTGGAAAAAAACATTTTAAGCAACAGACAGCATGGATTTATGAAAGACAGAAGTTGTCAGGCAAACCTGATTTCTTTTTATGAAGAGGTAAGAAAAACCTTGGACAGAGGGGTGGCGGTGGACAGGCCCGGACTGGGACAAAAAATAGGCCCGGGCATTTTAGACTGAGCAGCCCGGGGGGGGGGGTGCGTGGCGGCGGCGCTTCACGGCGGCGGTGGCGGTTAATGATGGGATGTGCGGTTCCAGCACCTTGTACCTATGGACCCCTTTACATTACATAGCACCGCACCTCTGGACCCTTTTACATTACATAGTGCCCTGCATCTCTGGGCCCCTTTACATTACACAGCACCCTGCACCTCTGGGCCCCTTTACATTACACAGCACCCTGCACCTCTGGACCCCTTTACATTACACAGCACCCAGCACCTCTGGACCCCTTTACATTACACAACACCCTGCACCTCTGGACCCTTTTACATTACACAGCACCCTGTACCTCTGGACCCCTTTACATTACATAGCACCGCACCTCTGGACCCCATTACATTACACAGCCCCCCACAGTTTGTTACACAGACACCCCCTAACAGTTCTGGACCCCCTGCATGTTACACAGACCTCCCTACAGTACAGACCCCCTCCCTACAGTACAGACCCCCTCCCTACAGTGAAGACCCCTTTCCTACAGTACAGACCCCCCTACAGTACAGACCCCCACTACAATACAGACCCCCCTACATTACAGCCCCCCTCTACAATACAGACCCCCCCTACATTACAGACCCCCCCTACAGTACAAACCCCCTCCCTACAGTACAGACCCCCTCCCTACAGTACAGACCCCCCTACATTACAGACCCTCCTACAATACAGAACCCCCCTACATTACAGACCCCCCTAAAATACAGACCCCCTACAATACAGACCCCCCTACATTTCAGACCCCCCTAAAATACAGGAGCCCTCTACATTTCAGACCCCCTTCAATACAGAACCCCCCTACATTACAGACCCCCTACAATACAGAACCCACCTACATTTCAGACCCCCCTACATTTCAGACCCCCTACATTTCAGACCCCCTACAATACAGAACCCCCCCTACATTTCAGACCCCTCCTACAATACAGAACCCACCTACATTTCAGACCCCCCTACATTTCAGACCCCCTACATTTCAGACCCCCTACAATACAGAACCCCCCCTACATTTCAGACCCCTCCTACAATACAGAACCCCCCTACATTACAGACCCCCCTACAATACAGAACCCCCCTACAATACAGAACCCCCCCTCCATTTCAGACCCCCCTACAATACAGAACCCCCACTACAATACAGATGCCCCCTTTAGACCCATAATGTACCTCAGATCAGCGCGGGACTGCATGTTGGGTCCCCTCCCCCTATGTGGACATAAAGGAGGAGGGGGAGGCGGCTTCACTCTGCTCGGCTGTGTTAAACAGCCAAGCCGAGACTGATCAGATCATCAGTGCCGCGGCCATCTTGCCAGAGAGAAGGGGGTCGTTGCGGGTCCCGGCCCCCTGATAGGCCGACGGGTGTCACTGTCATTCGAGTGCGGCTCCGACTCGCAGCTGAGAGTGCACTGGGTGAGCAGTGGCATCACTAGGGTTGGTGTCACCTGGTGCGGCAAAACATGGTGTCACCTCCCTCCTGTCTATCCTGTCCAGCGCCCTGCAGGCAGCGCACGGTCACGAGATGCACCCCCAAATGACCCCTGTAAATTAAAGTATAGGGCGGTATTGGGCTGGCTGGGGCGATATAGGGCAGGTTGGGGTAATATAGGGCAGGTTGCGGTTGTATAGGGAAGGCTGGGGTGGTATAGAGCAGGTTTGAGTGGTATAGGGCAGTTTGCAGTGGTATATGGCAGGCTGGGTGGCATAGGGCAGGTTGGGGTGATATAGGGCAGGGTGTGGTGGCATAGAGCAGGTTGCGGTGGCATAGGGCAGGTTGCGGTGGCATAGGGCAGGTTGCGGTGGCATAGGGCAGGCTGGGGTGATATAGGGCAGTTTGCGGTGGCATAGGGCAGGTTGCGGTGGCATAGGGCAGGTTGCGGTGGCATAGGGCAGCGTGCAGTGGCATAAGGCAGGTTGGGGTGGCATGCATAGGGCAGGGTGCGGTGGCATAGGGCAGGCTGGGGTGGTATGGTGCCAGGTTAGGACTCTATGTAGTGACATGTGCAGCAGTGCAGTAACTTACAGCATGCCTGGAGATGAAGACACTCTGGCTGCTGAGTCCTTGATTCTTTCTCCTTCAGCTGTGGGATCAGCCAGAGTGAACGAGTCTGTGGGAGGAGTGGAGGGGGCAGCCACACCCCCAGCTCCGCCCACCAACTCCGGCTGCCTCCGGAGACATTGTAGATGATGGGGAAGACGTGAGTCACGGCCAGTGCTAGACTATTTTGCGCCCTAGGCGAGATCAGCTACTTGCGCCTCCCCCCATAAAAAATAAAACTTCTGTACCAATAAAATATTGTTTCTATAACTCTATACGGTATAGAAAGAGCGCAAAACAGTCTAACACCATCCCTATCTATACCCCCATGTGATGTTTGTTTCCCCCTCATTGAGCTGCTGTACACAGCAAGCATAGTTACCAACATTTTTTTTTTTTTTTTTAGAGAACTGGGCGACAGCAGGGGACTGGGCGACAGCAGAGGACTGGGTGACAGCAGAGTGCTGGGCGACAGCAGAGGGCTGGGCGACAGCAGAGGACTGGGCGACAGCAGGGGACTGGGCGACAGCAGAGTGCTGTGCGACAGCAGAGGGCTGGGCGACAGCAGAGTGCTGGGCGACAGCAGAGTGCTGGGCGACAGCAGAGGGCTGGGCGACAGCAGGGGACTGAGCGACAGCAGGGGACTGGGCGACAGCAGAGTGCTGGGCGACAGCAGAGGGCTGTGCGACAGCAGAGGGCTGGGCGACAGCAGAGGGCTGTGCGACAGCAGAGGGCTGGGCGACAGCAGAGGGCTGGGCGACAGCAGAGGGCTGGGCGACAGCAGAGGGCTGTGCGAAATTGGGTTGAAAACTGCTCTGCCCAGTAACTCACAATCAGGACAGTGCTACAGGAGATACCAGATACCATCTTGATCTTTGTCAGCTAACAGCACTTTCTACTTCTATGTAAAAGTCTAAAGATAGAAGTAATAAAGATGAAGATCAAGATGGTATCTGGTATCTCATGTAGCACTGTCCTGAGTGTGAGTTACTGGGCAAGTTTTTAACCCAATTTCTCCCAGTCCAGTGGCTGCATAAAAGACAAAACAACATTTTTTTTCTTTACCTCCATGTTGCTCTGCCCAGAAGGACCACACGATCTTCCCTGACGCCAGCTGCTCCGCCCCCCAGTGACATACGGGATTAGCCCTTGCCTGGCCACACCTCCTCACGAGTCCCGACCAGTGACCATGAAGGAGGCGGCCAGCTCTTCTGCATCAGAGCCCTGAGCCGCCGAACATCTCTGAAGCTGGGGGAGCCGGGGGAGGGATCTCTGGACGAGCCCTGGACGTGACATGCTGTCCGGCGGCCCGC
This sequence comes from Rana muscosa, assembly GCA_029206835.1. Lineage (NCBI taxonomy): Eukaryota > Metazoa > Chordata > Amphibia > Anura > Ranidae > Rana > Rana muscosa. Next base: position 284,403,805 of record CM055124.1, read on the forward strand.
GGGCCGCCGAGGACCACCGAGGGCCACTGGCGGCCCGCGGGCCGCCGCGGCCCACCGGGCATTTGCCCGGTTTGCCCTATGGCCAGTCCGGGCCTGGCGGTGGACGTGGTATACTTGGACAGAGGGGTGGCAGTGGACGTGGTATACTTGGACAGAGGGGTGGCGGTGGACGTGGTATACTTGGACAGAGGGGTGGCGGTGGATGTGGTATACTTGGACAGAGGGGTGGCGGTGGACGTGGTATACTTGGACAGAGGGGTGGCGGTGGACGTGATATACTTGGACAGAGGGGTGGCGGTGGATGTGGTATACTTGGACAGAGGGGTGGCGGTGGACGTGGTATACTTGGATTTTGCAAAAGCGTTCGATACAGTTCCGCACACACGGCTCATGTGTAAGGTAAAGTCTACAGGATTGGAAATATCAGTTTGTAAATGGATAGAAAACTGGCTAAAAGACAGAATTCAGAGAGTCGTGGTTAATGATTCTTACTCTGAATGGTCCAAGGTTATCAGTGGTGTACCCCAAGGTTCAGTGTTGGGACCCTTACTTTTTAATATCTTTATAAATGATATTGGGTCGGAGATCAAAAGTAAAATTTCTGTCTTTGCAGATGACACCAAGCTATGCAGTGGAATAACGTCCTTACAGGATGTCGCCAATTTACAAGCCGACCTCAATGTTCTGTCTAATTGGGCGACTATGTGGCAAATGAGGTTTAATGTTGATAAATGTAAAGTTATGCACTTGGGGGCTAAGAATATGCATGCATCATACATACTAGGGGGAGTACAACTGGGGGGATCCGTAGTGGAGAAGGATCTAGGGGTTTTGGTAGATCATTAATGGCATGCAATGCCAAGCTGCGGTTTCCAAACCGAGCAAAGTCCTTTCTTGTATAAGAGAGGTATGGACTCCAGAGAGAGATATCATTTTGCCCCCCCCCTGTACAAATAATTAGTAAGACCTCATCTGGAATATGCAGTTCAGTTTTGGGCCCCAGTTCTCAAAAAGGATATTGGGGAACTGGAGAAAGTGCAGAGAAGGGCAACCAAACTGATAAGAGGCATGGAGGAGCTCAGCTATGAGGAAAGATTAGAGGAACTGAATTTATTCTCTCTTGAGAAGAGGAGATTAAGGGGGGATATGATCAACATGTCTTGTTGGTTGGAGGGTAGACAGTGGAGGAGACCTTGCGTGGAGAGTGAAGAAGTTTCTGCTTTTGACTGCTGGGTTGCATTTTTGGTTATTTTTGGCTCTTTTTCCTTGCAGCTTTTTAACACCTTTTTCTGGCACATTTTAAACAGCCTTTTTTTTCTCTTTTTTTCCTTCAGCCTACTAATTAAGGGGAGTGGTTAATTGGTCACAGGTGCTTGAGGCCTATATAAACTTCTGTAGAGCACATGTGAAATTGCCAGTCTTGTTGGTTGGAGGGTAGACAGTGGAGGAGACCTTGCGTGGAGAGTGAAGAAGTTTCTGCTTTTGACTGCTGGGTTGCATTTTTGGTTATTTTTGGCTCTTTTTCCTTGCAGCTTTTTAACACCTTTTTCTGGCACATTTTAAACAGCCTTTTTTTTCTCTTTTTTTCCTTCAGCCTACTAATTAAGGGGAGTGGTTAATTGGTCACAGGTGCTTGAGGCCTATATAAACTTCTGTAGAGCTCATTTAGAGCCTGCTCATTTTGAGTTGCTGGAACTCTGTCCAAGTGGAACTGGACTAAGTGGTGAGTTAAAATCAAGAGTTTAAAACAGGGGTCATAGTAGATGTGTAGTGTGAGTACCTGGGTGTTGTCTGAGTAGTGTGTGTGGATGGTTAGTACTTGTGTATTGTAGGTGCACGCTGGTCTGCGAGTGCACGCGGGTCCGTTGGTCTGCGAGTGCACGCGGGCCCGTTGGTCTGCGAGTGCATGCTGGTCTGCGAGTGCACGCGGGCCCGTTGGTCTGCGAGTGCACGCTGGTCTGCGAGTGCACGCGGATCCGTTGGTCTGCGAGTGCACGCTGGTCTGCGAGTGCACGCGGGTCCGTTGGTCTGCGAGTGCACGCGGGTCCGTTGGTCTGCGAGTGCACGCGGGTCCGCGAGTGCACGCGGGTCCGTTGGTCTGCGAGTGCACGCTGGTCTGCGAGTGCACGCGGGTCCGTTGGTCTGCGAGTGCACGCTGGTCTGCGAGTGCACGCGGGTCCGTTGGTCTGCGAGTGCACGCGGGTCCGTTGGTCTGCGAGTGCACGCGGGTCCGTTGGTCTGCGAGTGCACGCGGGTCCGTTGGTCTGCGAGTGCACGCTGGTCTGCGAGTGCACGCTGGTCTGCGAGTGCACGCGGGCCCGTTGGTCTGCGAGTGCACGCTGGTCTGCGAGTGCACGCGGATCCGTTGGTCTGCGAGTGCACGTTGGTCTGCGAGTGCACGCGGGTCCGTTGGTCTGCGAGTGCACGCGGGTCCGTTGGTCTGCGAGTGCACGCGGGTCCGTTGGTCTGCGAGTGCATGCGGGTCCGTTGGTCTGCGAGTGCACGCGGGTCCGCGAGTGCACGCGGGTCCGTTGGTCTGCGAGTGCACGCGGGTCCGTTGGTCTGCGAGTGCACGCTGGTCTGCGAGTGCACGCGGGTCCGTTGGTCTGCGAGTGCACGCTGGTCTGCGAGTGCACGCGGGTCCGTTGGTCTGCGAGTGCACGCGGGTCCGTTGGTCTGCGAGTGCACGCGGGTCCGTTGGTCTGCGAGTGCACGTTGGTCTGCGAGTGCACGCGGGTCCGTTGGTCTGCGAGTGCACGCTGGTCTGCGAGTGCACGCGCGTCCGTTGGTCTGTGGGTGCACGTGGGTCTGCGTGGTACCTGTGTATTGTCTTGCTGAGTACCTGTGTATTGTCTTGTTGAGTACCTGTGTATTGTCTTGTTGAGTACCTGTGTATTGTCTTGTTGAGTACCTGTGTATTGTCTTGTTGAATAGTTGGGTCAGGAAGATAGTGTTAGGTAATTTGGACAGGGTATAATCTCGAATCCTCATTAAATTAATAGGTACGATGCCCAGCGGGTGTGGCGAGGCGACTCGGTGTACATCTTGCAGCATGTATGCGTTCCTTGATCATCTGATCGAGGGCGATTACTGCTGTGCAAAATGTAAACACATTGTTTCCCTGGAAGCCCAGGTTCTGAATCTAGGGAAGCAACTGTCAGCACTGGGAAGTCCCTCCACACTAAAGGAGAGCTGGATACGTACCCGGCAGGTGATGGCAGGGGCCAGCACAGAGGTGGGTGGAGTCAAAGAGGTGCAGGCACTAGAAAATAGTAGATGGGTGACAGTCAGGAAGGGTAGAGGGCGAAGTGCCAGGGAGGCCGATCCAGGGCTGGAGCATCCCAATAAGTATGCTCCATTGAGTGACATTGGTGAAACCAGTCCGGGACCAGCACTGCTGGAGCTGAGGGACTCTCCTAGCTGCCAGGGGAAGAACTCCTCCAGTGAGAGTGGGGGGGAAGCGAAGGGAAAGGAAAGACAGATTCTGGTGGTAGGGGACTCAATTCTTAGAAGGACAGAGAGGGCAATCTGTAACAAAGACCTGAAGCGCCGAACTGTATGTTGTCTACCGGGCGCTCGGGTTCGGCACATCACGGATCTGGTGGACAGATTACTGGGAGGGGCTGGGGAAGACCCAGCTGTCATGGTGCACGTTGGCACCAATGACAAAGTCAGAGGCAGATGGAGTGTCCTAAAGAACGATTTTAGGGACTTAGGAGCTAAATTGAGGAAAAGGACCTCCAAGGTAGTATTCTCGGGAATACTACCGGTACATCGAGCCACACCAGAAAGGCAGAGGGAGATTAGGGAAGTGAACAAGTGGCTGAAGAGCTGGTGTAGTAAGGAGGGGTTTGGGTTCCTGGAGGACTGGGCCGACTTCTCAGTCGATAACCAGTACTATAGAAGGGACGGACTGCACCTAAATGAGGAGGGTGCAGATCAGCTGGGAATAAGGATGGCCAAAAAGTTAGAGGGGTTTTTAAACTAGGTGACAGGGGGGAGGGTCCAGAGATAGTGAGAGTCAGCGGGGAACATATTCTAAAGGGTAGTATTAGGGGCATTAGTGGTAGGGTAACCAAAGAACATAAACCCAAGGTAAGTATAGTAGCAAGTCCTAGTTGCAATCTGGGAACACCCAAGAGGATAGTATGTGACCGGTCAAATAATATTAATGCATTAAAGTGTCTGTTCACCAACGCCAGAAGTCTGCCAAGCAAAATAGGTGAGTTGGAAGCTCTGGTGCATGAGGAGAGCTATGATGTAATCGGTATTGCTGAAACTTGGCTTCATTCCTCACATGACTGGGCTATTAATATTCCTGGCTATGCACTCTTTCGGAAAGACAGGGTAAAAAGGAAGGGTGGAGGGGTCTGTCTCTATGTGAGAAGTGATCTCAAAGCGAGTGTGAAAGAGGACCTGGTGGATGGAGAGTGTGATGAGTCTGAAGCATTATGGGTGGAACTGCATACAGATGTGCGTAGTTCAAAGCTAATCATTGGAGTTTGTTATAGACCACCCAATGTTAATGAGGAGTTAGAGACTCAGCTCCTTGCACAGATGGAAAGGGCTGCAAGGGCTGGGACGGTGATAATAATGGGGGATTTTAACTACCCAGAAATTGACTGGAGTAATGGAACTGCTGGGACAGTTAAAGGGCAAAAATTTATAAACCTATTGCAGGACAATTTTATGGTCCAGTTTATTGAGGCCCCAACTAGGAATGATGCTCTGTTGGACCTGGTAATCTCAAACCATGCAGAGCGTATTACTAATGTTCAGATAAAGGAACACCTGGGTAGCAGTGACCATAACATGATTTCATTTGAAGTTAGTTGTAAGCAAAAATCACATACAGGAAAGATAAAAACACTTCATTTCAAGAGAGCAAATTTTCCAAGGATGAGTGCTGCTCTCCAGGACTTAGACTGGGAAGGAATATTGGCATCAATGGGCACAGAACAGAAATGGGAATTCTTCAAAAAGACTGTTTGTGAACTCACTGCAAAGTATATTCCCATGGGCAATAAGTTTAAAAGGCTAAAAATAAAACCTATGTGGCTCACTGCCAAAGTTAAAAAAGCTATAAACTATAAGAAAAGAGCTTTTAAAAAATATAAAAATGAGGGAACACTAGTGTCATTTAAATGTTACAAAGAATATAACAGGATATGTAAAAAGGAAATCAAGGATGCAAAAATTCAAAATGAACGACAGATTGCAAAAGATAGTAGGACAAACCCCAAAAAATTCTTCAAATATATTAATAGTAAAAAGGTCAAGTCTGAGCATGTAGGCGCTTTACAAAATAATCTAGAGTGGGTGACTGGGGACAAAGAGAAGGCTAATTTATTAAATACTTTCTTCAGTTCTGTGTATACAAAGGAGCATGGGGGAGCTCATGTCCAAAATGGGGGTAGTGACACAGCCCCAAATCCACAATGGCTCAAAAGTGATATGGTCCAGAAATATTTAGATGGAATAAAGGTGGATAAAGCACCTGGACCAGATGGCATACACCCACGGATCCTAAAAGAATTGAGCTCTGTAATTTCAAAGCCATTGTATTTAATTTTTAGGGACTCATTAATGACAGGAATAGTACCACTGGATTGGCGCAGGGCCAATGTGGTGCCTATATTTAAAAAGGGAACAAAGTCTTTACCAAGTAACTATAGACCTGTTAGTTTAACTTCTATAGTTGGGAAAATACTGGAGAGATTAATAAAAGACCACATAGATGAGTTCTTGCTGGAAAAAAACAATTTAAGCAACAGACAGCATGGATTCATGAAAGACAGAAGTTGTCAAACAAACCTGATTTCTTTTTATGAAGAGGTAAGTAAGACCTTGGACAGAGGGGTGGCAGTGGACGTGGTATACTTGGATTTTGCAAAAGCGTTCGATACAGTTCCCCACACACGGCTCATGTGTAAGGTAAAGTCTACAGGATTGGAAATATCAGTTTGTAAATGGATAGAAAACTGGCTAAAAGACAGAATTCAGAGAGTAGTGGTTAATGATTCTTACTCTGAATGGTCCAAGGTTATCAGTGGTGTACCCCAAGGTTCAGTGCTGGGACCCTTACTTTTTAATATGTTTATAAATGATATTGGGTCTGAGATCAAAAGTAACATTTCTGTCTTTGCAGATGACACCAAGCTATGCAGTGGAATAACGTCCTTACAGGATGTCGCCAATTTACAAGCCGACCTCAATGCTCTGTCTAATTGGGCGACTATGTGGCAGATGAGGTTTAATGTTGATAAATGTAAAGTTATGCACTTGGGGGCTAATAATATGAATGCATCATACATACTAGGGGGAGTACAACTGGGGGGATCCGTAGTGGAGAAGGATCTGGGGGTTTTGGTAGATCATAAGCTCAATAATAACATGCAATGCCAAGCTGCGGTTTCCAAAGCGAGCAAAGTCCTTTCTTGTATTAAGAGAGGTATGGTCTCCAGAGAGAGAGATATCATTTTGCCCCTGTTCAAATCATTAGTAAGACCTCATCTGGAATATGCAGTTCAGTTTTGGGCCCCAGTTCTCAAAAAGGATATTGGGGAACTGGAGAAAGTGCAGAGAAGGGCAACCAAACTGATAAGAGGCATGGAGGAGCTCAGCTATGAGGAGAGATTAGAGGAACTGATTTTATTCTCTCTTGAGAAGAGGAGATTAAGGGGGGATATGATCAACATGTACAAATACATAAGGGGTCCATATAGTGAACTTGGTGATGAGTTATTCACTTTACGGTCAACACAAAGGACAAGGGGGCACTCTTTGCGTCTAGAGGAAAAGAGATTTCACCTCCAAATACGGAAAGGTTTTTTCACAGTAAGAGCTGTGAAAATGTGGAATAGACTCCCTGCAGAGGTGGTTCTGGCCAGCTCAGTAGATTGCTTTAAGAAGGGCCTGGATTCTTTCTTAAATGTACATAATATAACTGGGTACTGACATTTATAGGTATAGTTGATCCAGGGAATATCCGATTGCCTCTCGGGGGATCAGGAAGGAATTTTTTCCCCTGCTGTAGCAAATTGGATCATGCTCTTCTGTTTTTTTTTTTGCCTTCCTCTGGATCAACTGTGGGTATAGAATTGGGTATATGGGATTGTACGATATATGTTTATTTATTTATTTATTTATTTTAATTTTTTTTACGGTTGAACTGGATGGACTTGTGTCTTTTTTCAACCTGACTAACTATGTAACTATGTAAATATATAAGGGGTCCATAAAGTGAACTTGGTGTTGAATTATTCACTTTACGGTCATCACAGAGGACAAGGGGGCACTCTTTACATCTAGAGGAAAAGAGATTTCACCTCCAAATACGGAAAGGTTTCTTCACATTAAGAGCTGTGAAAATGTGGAATAGACTCCCTGCAGAGGTGGTTCTGGCCAGCTCAGTAGATTGCTTTAAGAAGGGCCTGGATTCTTTCTTAAATGTACATAATATAACTGGGTACTAACATTTATAGGTAAAGTTGATCCGGGGAATATCCGACTGCCTCTCGGGGGATCAGGAAGGAATTTTTTCCCCTGCTGTAGCAAATTGGATCATGCTCTGCTGGGGTTTTTCGCCTTCCTTTGGATCAACTGTAGGTATAGAATTGGGTATATGGGATTGTATGATATTATTATTTTTATTTTTTTATGGTTGAACTGGATGGACTTGTGTCTTTTTTCAACCTGACTAACTATGTAACTATGATGATGCTGGCACTACTGCCTGCTGGACATGGACGGTCTATCTCCTGCTGCCCACAGCAGCCTATGAGGACTCTGAGGAGGACAGTATTCTTCTGGGACTTGACTTGGGTCTCTCTCCTGCAGTCCTGCTGCCCAGTAGGAGGACAGATGCTCGGGTCTCCCCTGTAGAAAAACACTGTGAGCCAAGGAGGAAGGCTCTGGGGACCTGGACTCGCCGTAAGTCAGGGACACTAGCTCGGCGTGCCGCTCCGGCTCCACGTGTCTGTCTCGCACTCAGCGCAGTGTGTACACAACAGGACACAGGGAAGCAGGGGATGACGTCAGCGGGAGGCAGGAGGCGCAGCTTATGGCTCTTCGGCGGTTTTCGGCCCCGTTCGGTCTCATAGCGCGGCGCGAGTGTGATGTCCTCCGAACATCGATTATTCCAGTCATAGCATCAATGCCGCATCATATATGGCCGAATCACGATGCATCGATACTACGGTTAATTTCAACAGCCCTAATTAACATGTGTCCTAACCACGTATATATGTACTGACAAGCCCCTTATGTGACAGTAGTGACAAGGTCCTCTCAATGGAGACATCATGGGTCTTCTAGCTTCACCCCAAGAACAGGATATATGATTAAATCCTGTAATGAAACATTCCCCTTAAGGGCCGGTTCACACTGCTGCGATGCGGGAACCATGCAAATCCACTGCGGGTTCCCGCATCGCATGTTTCCCGGCGGCAGTTCACACTGCCCTATGCAAACTGCTGGGAGTGTCAGTTAAAAGTTAATGACACCCTCAAATCAGTTCGCTTATCGCAGTGCGATCTGCAAACTCAGGCAGGAATCGGGTTGCATGGGTGTGAACACCCATGCGATCCGATTCTGCTGCGGACAAAAAAAAAAGGGTCCTGTGCGAGTTTGATGTGAAATTCAGCCATGCGATCTTTATGTCTGAAATCGCACAGAGATTGCATGTGATTTTCACTGCAGTGCGGTGCGAATCACATCCGATCTCTAACATCGCACTAGTGTGAACCGGCCCTAACTAGGAAAAGATATCAAGTTCTCAGGGAATTTTATATACATTTTTAATAAATTTTATATTCCTACACATTCCCCTCACAAAATATATACAGAATTCTTTCCTGTTATCCAGGGCTAGAGGATCGGCTCTGTTCAGAAGAAGTGTTTTTTCTGCCCTCACAATCTATACTTTAGTATTAAGCCTTTCTCTAGTCTACAATAGAATTGTAAAATTCTCAATTTTAAAATCTCTTGCTTCTTAACCATTTCACATCCCGCATACTGTCAAATGACGTCCACAAGGCATCCCGCGGGTGCCGATGCGCATGCCTGGCGGCCTCGATGTCCGCCAGGTACCCGCGATCGGCAGTTACAGAGCCAGGGACGTGGATCTCCGTGTGTAAACACAGAGATCCACGTCCTGTCAGGGAGAGGAGACCGATGGTGTGTCCCTTGTACATAGGGACACCGATCGGTCACCTCCCCCAGTCAGTCCCCTCCCCCCCACAGTTAGAATCACTCCCTAGGGAACACATTTAACCCCTTAGGGTTAAAATTGGGGGTAGTTTTATGGCATTTTTATTAATCTTTTTTTTTTTACTAGTAATGGCGGCGATCAGTGATTTTTATCGTGACTGCGACATTATGGCGGACACATCGGACACTTTTGACAAATTTTTGGGACCATTGTTATTTTTACAGTGATCAGTGCTATAAATATGCACTGATTACTGTGAAAATGACACTGGCAGTGAAGGGTTTAACCTCTAGGTGGCACTGTAGGGGTTAAGTGTGACCTAATGAGTGATTCTTACTGTAGGGGGCGTGGCTTGGCGTGTGACATCACTGATCGTCGTTCCTTATGACAGGGAACAGACTATCACTGACATGCCACTGTGATGAACGGGGAAAGGTTTGTTTACACTTACCTCTCCCCCTTCTTCAGCTCTGTGACCCGATCGCGGGACACCGGCGGCGATCGTGTCCGCGGGTCCCGCGTGCGCGAGTTCATGGAGCTTCGGACTGGGTCGCGAACGCGCCTGCGGCGTAGCGCGCGCGCGACCCACGGACGGGTTCTTAAAGGGGACGTACCTGTATGTCCTTGTGCCTGTTCGTGCCATTCTTTCGACGTACATCGTCGTGCGGCAGGTCCTTAAGTGGTTAAGGACCAAGCCTCTTTCTGAGATTTGTTGTTTACAAGTGAAAAACAAGTTTTTTTGCTAGAAAATTACTTGGAACCCCCAAAAATTATAAATTTTATTTTTATAACACCCTGGAGAATAAAATGGTGGTCATTGCAATATTTTATGTCACACCGTATTTGCGCAGCGGTCTTACAAGCGCACTTTTTTTGGAAAAAATACACTTTTTTGAATTAAAAAATAAGACAACGGTAAAATTAGCCCTTTTTTTTTATATTATGAAAGATAATGTTATGCCGAGTAAATTGATACCCAACATGTCACGCTTCAAAATTGCGCCCGCTCGTGGAATGGGGACAAACTTTTACCCTTAAAAATCTCCATAGACGACGTTTAAATTTTTTTTTACAGGTTGCATGTTTTGAGTTACAGAGGAGGTCTAGGGCTAGAATTATTGCTCTCACTCTAACGATTGCGGCGATACCTCACGTTTGGTTTGAACACCATTTTCATATGCGGGTGCTGCTCACATATGCGTTTGCTTCTGCACGCGAGCTCGGCGGGACAGGAGCACGTTTAAATTTTTATTTGATTTTTTCTTATTTATTTTACCTTTTATTATTATTTTTTACACTGTTCTTTTAAAATAAAATTGTGTCACTTTTATTCCTATTACAAGGAATGTAAACATCTCTTGTAATAGAAAAAAGCATGACAGGTCCTCTTAAATATGAAATCTGGGTTCAAAAAAACCTCACATCTCATATTTACACTTAAATGCAATAATAAAAAAAAAAATTGTCATTTGAAAAATAAAATAAATAAATGTCCCTTTAAGGGCTATGGGCGGAGCTGACGTTTTGACGTCGCTTCCGCCCTGCTATGGCATGGAGACTGGTGGGGACCATCTTCCCCTCACTCATCTCCATACCGAGCCACCAGAAGGACCCGATCACCGCCGATAACAGTGATCTCACTGCGAATCTGCCGCAGAGACCACCATTATCGTAAACCGGACCGCCGCCTGAAGGCCAGGATACCTGGGTTATGGTAGCTAGCTGCTGCCATAACAGAAGTCAGGACGTATATCGGCGTGCGGCGGTCCGGAAGTGGTTAAAGTGTGCATTGACCGAAAACAAATGGAGAAACATTGGTGTAAGGTCCAAGCAATATAGACACACAAGATCTTAGTGCTGTCCAAACATCTTTTTTTTAATTTTTGTTTTTTAACTACTTCAGATCCGCGCTATAGCCGAAAGACGGCTACAGCGTGGACCTACTTTGCTGGGAGGGCGTCCATGGACGTCCTCGAGCGGCCTGCGCGCCCCCCGCAGGGCGCGCATGGCGCACTCTGTGATCAGCGTGTCAATGAAACCCCTTACCACGTGATCAGCTGTCAGCCAATGGCAGCTGATCATGTGATGTAAGCAGAGCCGGTAATCGGCTATTTTTTCTCCTCATGCTAATAGCGCGAGGAGAAAAAAAAAAGCCGATCACCAGCGGCTGTCAGAGGGACATCGGTCCCGATCAAGGAGAGCTGCCACCTGCTCATCTGTGCCACCTACCAGTGCACAACAGTGCCGCCCATCAGTGCCCACAATCAATGTCATCTACCAGCGCTGCCCATCAGTGTCACCTACCAGTGCCTATCAGTGCCCATCAGTGGTACCTATCAGTAACACCTATCAATGCCACCCATCAGTGCCACCCATCACGGCCACCCATCAGTGCCCGCAGTGCCACCCATCAGTGTCACCAATCAGTGTCACCTACCAGTGTCACCTACCAGTGCCTATCAGTGCCCATCAATGGTACCTATCAGTAACACCTATCAATGCCACCCATCAGGGCCACCCATCAGTGGCCATCAGTACCGCCTTATCTGTCCCCATCAGTGCCGCCTTATCTGTGCCTATCAGTGCCGCCTTATCTGTGCCTATCAGTGCCCACCAGTACAGCCTGTCAGTGCCCACCAGTGCCGCCTCATCAGCGTATATTAATGAAGGAGAAAAATTACCTGTTTGCAAAATTTTATAACAAACTATGAAACATGATTATTTTTTTTCAAAATTTTCCATGTTTTTTTGCTTAACAAAAAATAAAGACCACAGCAGGGATTTAATGCCACCAAAAAAAAGCTCTATTTGTGTGAAAAAAATGATAAAAATTTCATTTGGGTACAGCGTTTTATGACCGCGCAATTGTCATTCAAAGTGTGTCAGCTTAAAGCTGAAAGCTGAAAATTGGTCTGGGCAGGAGGGGGGTTTAAGTGCCCAGTAAGCAAGTGGTTAAATATAGAGACTATTGAAGGATCATTTTTTGGCAGCATCCATAACAAAGCGTCCATTTTTAGTGGAGTGTGAACAGGTTTGATCCCTTGAAAAGTTTTTATTCCTCTCTGGGTCCCCAGAACCCAAGAAAATCCCTGCCTATTGGCTGAGATACCCCATTCATTCCTAATGTCACCAGATACCCGGCCATCTAGTGACAGAAGAGAGAAGTGCAGCAATTACAGAATTAGGGCAAAATCAATTAACCACTTCAGCCTCGGAAGATTTGGCTGTTCAATGACCAGACCAATTTTTGCGGTTCGGCACTGCATCGCTTTAACTGACAATTGCGCGGTCGTGCGACGTTGTACCCAAACAGAATTGACGTCCTTTTTTCCCACAAATAGAGCTTTCTTTCAGTGGTATTTGATCACCTCTGCGGTTTTTATTTTTTGCGCTATAAACAAAAAAAGAGCAGCAATTTAGAAAAAAAAACACAATATTTTGTACTTTTTGCTATAATAAATATCCCCAATTTTTTCCTCAGTTTAGGCCGAAACGTATTCTACATATTTTTGTTATAAAAAATTGCAATAAGCATATATTGATTGGTTAGCACAAAAGTTATAGTGTCTACAAAATAGGGGATAGATTTATGGCATTTTTATTATTATTATTTATTTTTTTACTAGTAATGTCGGCGAGCTGCGATTTTATCAAGACTACGACATTATGGCGGACACATCGGATACTTTTGACACATTTTTGGGATGATTGACAATTATATAGCGATCAGAGCTATAAAAATGCACTGATTACTGTATAAATGTCACTGGTAGGGAAAGGGTTTACACTAGGGGGCGATCAAAGGGTTAAATGTATGTTCCCTCAGTGTGTTCTAACTGTATGGGGATAGGACTGACTGGAGGAGGAGACATATCGTTTTTCCTACTTAGTAGAAACAAACGATATGTCTCTCACCTGTCAGATCAGGGATTTGTGTGTTTGCACACACAAATCCCTGAGCACGCGATCGCGCGTGGCCGACAGCGATCGTACCCGCCGGCCACGCGCATCAGGTCCCCCGCCGTGTGGCGTGCGCGTGGCTCCGGCGCAATGCGCGTGCCCTCTGGCGGCTTCTAAAGGGAAAGCCATACCCATATGGAGTTTCGCCCAGGAGCGCCATTGTGCCACAGTATAGCTCCGTGAGCCGGTCAGGACCGGTTAACGTGTTACTTTGGTATTTCGGGAGATTACTTATGCACTTTGTTTGGGTTGGATAGAGGTGAATCCATCAGAATCTCCAAATCATAATATAACGAATTGAACAAAATTGATTTCTGATTAATTCGTTATGTTATGATTTGGAGATTCTGATGGATTCACCTCCATCCAACCCAAACACAATAAGTAGGAATCATCTTATTTCACTTTTATATCTTACTGTATTTATTGCAATATGTTTGCATTTCATATGCAGTGCATTTTTTTTATAATAAAGAAAATGTTGATGCAACATAAAAACAAAAATGGATCCGAATCTATTTGGATCCTTTGTTATGTCGTTACTTTATTTTGGATGCTTTATCGTTAAAAAAAGGTCCAAATGAATACGAATGAATTTGTTGTTTCGTTATCATTTATTTCGGGTTATTTGAAATATGTTACTATTCTTGTAACACCCTGATGTTTAGACACGGTTGCTAGTAAATTTATTTGCCAAGTGATAGTTGCCTTGGCCGCTTTGTTAGGAGGTTAACCACTTGCCGACCAGCTGCCGTCATTATACGGCGGCAGGTCGGCACGATCCTGCGAGCCGCCGTAGCTGTACGTCAGCTCCTTTAAGCTGGGTAGCAGGTGCATGCGCGGCGCCGAAAGGGGCAATCACACACCCACTGCAATACGGGTGTGCCGATGCTCGTGACCGGCGGTCGCGATGACCGCCGGCCACGCGCGATCGCAGGCACGAGAGGCAGAACAGGGACCTGTGTGTGTGTAAACACACTCATCCCTGTTCTGTGAGCTGAGGAGAGACAGATCGTGAGTTCCTACTAGCTAGGAACAGCGATCTGTCATCTCCTATAGTCAGTCCCCTCCCCCCACAGTTAGAACACACAGTCAAGGAACACATTTAAACCCTTGATCGCCCCCTAGTGTTAACCCCTTCCCTGCCAGTGACATTTATACAGTAAACACTAGGGGGCGATCAAGGGGTTAAATGTGTTCCCTGACTGTGTGTTCTAACTGTGGGGGGAGGGGACTGACTATAGGAGATGACAAATCGCTGTTCCTAGCTAATAGGAACTCACGATCTGTCTCTCCTCAGCTCACAAAACAGGGATGTGTGTGTTTACACACACACGTCCCTCCCTGTTCTGCCTCTCATACCTGCGATCGCGCGTGGCCGGCGGTCATCGCGACCGCCGGTCACGAGCATCGGCACCACCGTAGTGCAGCGGGCGTGTGAGTGCCCCTTCGGCGCCGCGCACAAGCCTGCTACCCAGCTTAAAGAAGCTGACGTACAGCTACGGCGGCTCGCAGGATCGCGCCGACCTGCCGCCGTATAATGACGGCGGCTGGTCGGCAAGTGGTTAACCTCCTAACAATCGGCCAAGGCAACTATTACTTGGCAAATACATTTAATAGCAACCGTGTCTAAACATCAGGGTGTTACAAGAATAGTAACATATTTCAAATAACCCGAAATAAATGATAACGAAACAACAAATTAATTCGTATTCATTTGGACCTTTTTTTAACGATAAAGCATCCAAAATAAAGTAACGACATAACAAAGGATCCAAATAGATTCGGATCCATTTTTGTTTTTATGTTGCATCAACATTTTCTTTATTATAAAAAAAATGCACTGCATATGAAATGCCTACATATTGCAATAAATACAGTAAGATATAAAAGTGAAATAAGATGATTCCTACTTATTGTGTTTGGGTTGGATGGAGGTGAATCCATCAGAATCTCCAAATCATAACATAACGAATTAATCCGAAATCAATTTTGTTCAATTTGTTATGTTATGATTTAGAGATTCTGATGGATTCACCTCTATCCAACCCAAACAAAGTGCTTTTTGTGGACACCTGCCTATCACACCTATGATCTTGTTGGACATGCCATTCCAACACCATAGACATTCATATGGAGTTCCCTCTCCTTTGGGGGTAAAACAGCCTCCACTTTTCTGGGAAGGCTTTCCACAAGATTTTGGAGTGTCTATGGGAATTTGTACCCATCAGCAGGAGTTCAGTCAGGGCTACATGCAGGATAGCACCACCAAACCGCTCCGAATTCGTTTTCTTAACAAATTTCAACAAATTTGTTTTTTGGGAAATATCCGAATAAACGAGAAAAAGGTTAACACATGTTTACAAATATTCGTAAATTTAAATATTCGAAATTAAGAAAATTCGTAAATTTGAAAATTCAAAAATTCAGAAATTCTAAAATTCAGAAATTCTAAAATTCAGAAATTCGAAATTCGAGAATCCGAAAACGTGAACGTTTTCAAATCTGAAATAATAACTAACTAATAATAGCTTAACTATTACTAACTATTAAATTACAGGTATTGGAATTTCCTTTCAAATTTGGCTGTTAGTGAATAAATACAAATACAAATACAAATTTAGCCAAAGTTACAAATTATCCGAAATAACGAAGGCCGTATCTAAACGAATGGATTGTAACGAATTAATAATAATAAACAACAATAATAATAAAAACTTTTTATTATTATTATTATTTATTTATAATTCCTTCCGTTCTATTTGTTTAGATGAGACATTTGTTATTTCGGATAGTTTGTAACTTTTGATAAATTCGTATTTGTTACGTTCACTAACAGACAAATTTGAAAGGAAATTCAAATACCTGTAATTTAATAGTTAGTTAGTATTAGTTAGCTAGTTAGTTAGTTATTCTTATTTTCAGTTTGTTTTTTAACTTACGAATTTTTTTGAATTTATGAATTTGCTAATTTTTAAATTTACGAATTTACGAATTGCGATCATAACAAATGACCCGAAAAACGAAAAGAAAAAAACAAAACAAATGAAACTAAAACAAACAAATTTTTCGGCCGTGCACAATAGGCTTGTGCACAACGGAAAAATTTGGTTAGTTTCGGTTCATTTATTTTCGGTCCTGTTGATTCGTAATCATTCGTAATTTTGCTAGACGGGATTTTTCGTGTTCGGACTAATTCGTATTTTCGCAAGCGACATTTTTCCTTGAATTTTTAGTTGATTTATAATTCGTACTTTCGGTAGAGTACATTGTTTTTCGTTGATTCTGGACACAACTCCTACTTTCGTAACTTTTTTTGGGTTTGTTGATTCGTAATTTTCTGTGTCTCTCTCACGACGACGCTGCCTATTATGCCTAATGTGCTTCGAATGGATTTGTACTTTTCTAAATACATAGCGGTTATTTGTAACGATTCGAAATCTCGTATTTTACTTTCGTTTTTTACATGCGGCTATAGGCTCCGCCCCTGTACACCATTTTGAGAGGGAGTTCAGCACGGTGAGGGAGAAGCAGAGAGCAGAGCAGAGTGTTATTGTGCTTCGAATGGATTCGTACATTTGTAACTTTTTCATAACGAATTATGCCGAAGACATTCGGGCATTCGCTATTTGCGGTATAATTTATTTCGGATTCGGTCTTATTCGTAATTGCTTTGTTCGGAAATTCGAATGCTTCCGAATGTTCGAAAGTTGCTAAATTCGGACGAATTTCGATTCGTTACGAAACGAATTGCACAAGCCTAGTGCACATGTCTACTGGTCAAACCATGTTATTGTGGAGCTGACTTTGTGCATACAGACACAGTCACACTGGAACAGAAATGGCCTTCCCAAAACCATTGCCTACAACAGGGATTCTCAACCAGGGTTCAATCAATAGTTTCTTCAGAGGTTACTAGGGGTTCCTTGAGCAATGAGCAATTTCTGTCCCATCAGATAAGTTCCCACTGACACCATTGATCTTTTTAAGCTCTCTGTAAGGGGGGTTAATTCTTCCCAAAGACCAGAAGTGTCAAGAGAATTCTTCCCACCGACCATCACACTAATGTCGCCTTTCTCAACCTTTTAAAACCAAGAGGAACCCCTGAAGTAAATTTCAGGACTTGTGGAACCCCTTCTAAAACAATTTGTTGGAGATCAGTGGGAAAAGTTACCTTTTTGCCATGGTGGTCATAATGCCTCCCTTATAGACAGCGAAAAAGATCATTAGTGTTATGCAGTTGGCTCTGCCAATTGGCATAGGCTCCAGAATTATGCAAGCACCATCAAATGGGAAGTCAATCAGCCACAGCTTAAGGGAACCCCAAGCAGTCTCTGGAGGAACCCTAGGGTTCCAGGGAAACCCAGGTTGAGAAAGGCTGCACTAATGTATCACGAGTTGTAGATATAGTAGTTTTAGCAGGGGTTCCCTGGGACCAAAAGTTACCGTATTTATCGGCGTATAACACGCACTTTTTCCCCTGAAACTAGAGGGCAAATTGCGGGTGCGTGTTATACGCCGATAGTCATAGGTGTGCGCAGCCTATTGCATTAGGGTGTGCACCCCAAAACTCAAACACACAAATGCGTGTGTATGTATATACATATGTGGCGCCCCTCTACTTTGAGGGGTGCTATGTGCCTAAATTTAGGGGTTGGTCTGAGCTAGTAGCCAGGCTCAGACCGCTTTTATTGATAGGTTCTGTTACTTTGTTTCTGCAGGTGTTGTACTGGTGTGCAGTTCCCTGTGGCATGTAGGTGGCGCTGCCATGACAGGTCAGGGTTGAACCACTAGTGACAGTGCTGCGCCTTAGGGTGTCCTTAGGGCGTGGTCAACCTGCTGTGCATGCCGGGAGAGGATACATAAGGGCAGACGCCGCCTGGAGGAGAAAAGAGTTCTGGAATTCGGGTCGCGTGACCTGGCCGTCCAGGCCAGGGGTGCGCGTGTTCACCGGTTCTTAGGCACCTTTAGCCTGGGGCTGCAGCTTCGCCATTGGGCCCAGTACCTTTAGCTGGGGCTCATCTCTGAGGCCGGGTTCACACCTATGCGAATTGGTTGCGGCTTACACCGCATCCAATTCGCATAACATTATAAAATACATTGATTTCAATGAGGCTGGTTCACATATGTGCGATGCATTCGCACTGCGCATTGCCAAAAAAACGTGTGCGTTTTCTAGGCATTGCGGTGCGGCTCAGGTGCAAATTCAGGTCCATTATCGTCTATGGGCACACATCTGATTCGCAGATGTGTTTAGTTCTCATCAGGATTTCTCTCCTTCACTTCACTACACTTCCCCCTCCTCTCTCTCAGGTCACCAAATTCGCAGCTAAAATGGAGATGATCTGCTGAACAGTTCTCTTTTTGCAGAGATAACAGAGCTGGAATTCTCACTGCACAAGTGTGAATCCAGCCTAAGAGGAGGAATCCCAGGGTGCCCCTGAGAGGGGACCCGCTCTAAGAAGAGGAGGCCGGGGGAGGACCTTTCTGATGGACCGGTGAGAGTTCACGGTGAAAGAGAGGCCCGGTAAAGTTCTGGAGGGATTCCACTATTCATCCAAGGCCTTGTAATGTGCAGCAACTTGCACCTGTTCTTGAGTTACACGCGCTGAGAAGTTCGGGGCTCAGAGATTCTGTGGCAGAGGATCTCCCGATCGTATCTTCAAAGAAACTTAAGTGAACGCCCGAGTGTCATTCCGGTTGCTAGGACCGTGAGAGGGGACTATCCGGATGAGCAGAGACACTGGGGATTGAGTGGTGAGATTAAGTGCCGTGTGCCTGAACCTGCCTCCCTGTTCCTTTATTCTTCAACTTCAACTTTCCTATTCAGTTTCCAGCATAAAGAAAATAAACCTTCCTTCATTAAGGTTTAACCTTGTCTGGACATTGGCCTTATTGGTGCACCTACAATAGACTCTTCCCTACACTCTGGGGGTGAGAACCAGTCGAGGGGAGGTAACTCGCTGCGGGACCCAACAATTGTGAACACCGCTTAACCTCTTCAAACAAGCGGGTACGGGCATATAGTACGGTGTGCCTTATCTCACAAGTGAGCCAGGTGAGAAAAAGGTCCGTGTGCTAAATATATATATATATATATATATATATATATACACAAACACACATATATGTACGTAAAACCACCCATTTATGTGCCTGCCTGACCCAAGTGCCTTTGTTCACCTTTTTATTAAAAAATAATAAATGCATAGATTCTTGCTAGGGCATTTATTCTTTTTTTAATACTGGAGACTGCAAAGTATTGTGCCCGCAATCAGCAGAGTGCGGGTGAAGTGTCAGGCTCCTGCAGACACTGCCTACAGTTCTATTGCCCGTACCTCTGTATGGCTGTCATTGCAGAGGTGTAGGCAGGTGTGCTGATCAGTGTGCCGGCTGCCGTGACGGATTGAACTTGTAGTTTATACATTCACAGATTCCTATGACTAAAGCCTCGTACACACGGCAGAGAATCTCGTCAGGAAAAAACCCGTTGTTTTTCCTGACGAGATTCTTGACAAAAATCTTGTCCCGGCCGAGTGTACACACGCTCCATTCAAAAGAACCGCCGTTCTTTTGAATGGAACGAACGCAGTGATGTCATCAACTACGACGAGCGTGCGCTCGTCACATTCGATGCCACCGCCGCCATCTTGCTACACCCTACCTATGCCTAGGAAGCTACCGCGTATGCGTCAAAGTCATTTCGAGCATGCGCGGGTTTCCACGGCGACAGGTAAGCGTACACACTCTCGGGTTTCTCGTCAGGAAACAGGCCGACGAGAATCTCGAAGAGAAAATAGAGAGCAGGTTCTCTATTTTTCTCGTCGAGATTCTGGGCAGTTTTCTTGACGAGAAACCTGAAAGCCTCGTACACACGGCCGGTTTTCTCGGCAAGAAAGCTCTCCCGGCAGTTTTCTTGTCGTTTCTTGGCGAGAAAACCGGCCGTGTGTACGAGGCTTCAGGCTGGATTAACACCTATGGCACTTTAAGCGCTTTTTGCATTTTGAAGATTTGCATTACAGTCCATTTAACATGGTTTCCTATGGAACACGTTCTGTAGTGCAAATCTGCAAAATGCAAAAAGCACAAAAAATGCCAGAGGTGTGAACCCAGCCTTAATGATGAGGCTGTGTGGGTGCAGAGGAGGGGAGGGGGCAACTAAACATGTTAAACCCTGTATACTGGTGTAACATGTTCTAAAAGGTGAACTCGTCCTTTAGGCCTGGTTCACACCTATGCAGGTTGCAGTTGATGCATATTTTAGGTGCATTTTGCATTTTTCAATACACGTTTTTGATCCATTCAAGCCTATGGAACCAAAAACACAACCTGCTGGTCCCTGAAACTTTCCATAAAATGCACAGATGCATAGTTGCCAACAGTCCCGTTTTTCCCGGGACAATCACGGATTTGGGACCCTCGTCCCGTATTTATTTTGTCCCGTCTATTTTCCCGGTATTTTGCCTTTGTCCCGGCCGCCGGGAAAATCGGGAATGCTTGAGGTAAA
Source organism: Rana muscosa (assembly GCA_029206835.1). NCBI lineage: Eukaryota > Metazoa > Chordata > Amphibia > Anura > Ranidae > Rana > Rana muscosa. Next base: position 284,424,483 of record CM055124.1, read on the forward strand.
AAAACGGCGGGCTACACAAAGATGGCCGCCGCTGCAGACACAAGGATTATTTCCTCTTGTGTTCAGTGGTGAGGGGAGGAGCACTGAGTGAAGGGGCGGCGCCGCCCGTCCTCCCGCGGCCGCCTCCCGCACTAATGTAGCTCCCGGCGCCGCGGCCGGCCTGCTGGAGCGCGGCGCTGGCACAGCAAATGCTACTGATCCTACTTGGCCTGGGGAGGGGAGTGACAGGCACCCCCATGACGGCCGATGACTGGCCAGAGTGGCGGAAACAGAGCCTAATGCTCCGCCTACCTTTCCTCTGCGCGCCATCACCTCCTCCCCCCCTGAGCGGGGAATATGAAGTGAGGTGAAGAGGAGAAGAGAGGACGGGAGAAAGAATATATGGCAGCCCGATGGGGAACCCCCAGCAGCAGCACCAAGAAAAGCACCAGCCAGGTACTACTTCTTGATAATGCTCAGTGGATTCAATAAATATTCATAGCCATAGCATAAATAAACTGTAATAAAGTGATTTGTGAACAGCTGTTGCACAAATCACTGTATTACACTTTATTAATGATATCTATGGCTATGCCTATTTATAATTTATTTAATCCATATTGAGCACTATATTTGATGCCTGGCACACACGCACAATCGCACATGATGATGGCTTAAAAGTTTTTTAAGTCATCATCATGTGCGATTGTGCGTGTGTGCCAGGCATCAAATATAGTGCTCAATATGGATTAAATAAATTATAAATAGGCATAGCCATAGATATCATTAATAAAGTGTAATAAAGTGATTTGTGCAACAAGTTCATTAAACAGTCCACATTCAGTGAAAGTTTATCTACTACAAACTTTGCAGTGCATTAACTTTCACTGAATGTGGACTGTTTAATGAGCAGGGGCTATTGATGGGTACATTAGCTGCGTTTGATGGGTACATTAGCTGCGTTTGATTGGCACAGTGGCTGCGTTTGATTGGCACAGCGGCTGTGTTTGATGGGCACAGTGGTAGCAATTGATTGCACAGTGGCTGCGTTTGATGGGCACAGTGGCTGTGTTTGATGGGCACAGTGGCTGCGTTTGATGGGCACAGTGGCTGCGTTTGATGGGCACAGTGGCTGCGTTTGATGGGCACAGTGGCTACGCTTGATGGGCACAGTGGCTGCGTTTGATATGCACAGTGGCTGCGTTTGATGGGCACAGTGGTGGCAATTGATGGCACAGTGGCTGCGTTTGATATGCACAGTGGCTGCATTTGATGGGCACAGTTGTGGCAATTGATGGCACAGTGGCTGCGTTTGATGGGCACAGTGGCTGCATTTGATAGGGGCGGATATGGTTAGAAGAGCCCCTTGCTGTATTGAAAAAAGCATCCGCCCATCATAAATCACTGGCCATCATGCTATTTCTAACCATATCCGCCCATATCCGCCCCTTTGAGAAAAGCAACCGCTTGCTTGCTGGGGGGGGGATATTGAAGGACCCGGCCTTGGGGCGGCAAAGGGAGTAAATCCGGGCCTGGATAGGAGTCGGGAGAGCCAGGGGGAACAGAATCCGGCGGGGGAACCATTCTCGGCACGACACCGCTGGGAAATGATCATGGACCGCGGAGCTGCCTCTGCCTCCAGCACATACACGGAGACGCCGGGAGGTGAGAGCATCTGTTCCCCGGGGCTGGCTGCCGCTGCTAGGGGACACAGACCTGTAAGGAGGGCTCCGCTGCTGCTGGGGGACACCACCAGATGTAAAGGAGGACACCAGATGTAAAGGAGGGCTCTGCTGCTGGAGGACACCAGATGTAAAGGAGGGCTCTGCTGCTGGAGGACACCAGATGTAAAGGAGGGCTCTGCTGCTGGAGGACACCAGATGTAAAGGAGGGCTCTGCTGCTGGAGGACACCAGATGTAAAGGAGGGCTCTGCTGCTGGAGGACACCAGATGTAAAGGAGGGCTCTGCTGCCGGGGGACACCAGATGTAAAGGAGGGCTCTGCTGCCGGAGGACACCAGATGTAAAGGAGAGCTCTGCTGCTGGAGGACACCAGATGTAAAGGAGGGCTCCGCTGTTGGGGGACACCAGATGTAAAGGAGGGCTCTGCTGCTGGAGGACACCAGATGTAAAGGAGGGCTCCGCTGTTGGGGGACACCAGATGTAAAGGAGGGCTCTGCTGCTGGAGGACACCAGATGTAAAGGAGGGCTCTGCTGCTGGAGGACACCAGATGTAAAGGAGGGCTCTGCTGCTGGAGGACACCAGATGTAAAGGAGGGCTCTGCTGCTGGAGGACACCAGATGTAAAGGAGGGCTCCGCTGTTGGGGGACACCAGATGTAAAGGAGAGCTCTGCTGCCGGGGACACCAGATGTAAAGGAGGGCTCCGCTGCTGCCAGCTGCTGGGGACACTGAAGTAAGGAGGGCTCTGTTGCTGGGGGACACAGATCTGTAAGGAGGGCTCCACTGCCGGGAACACCAGATGTAAAGGAGGGCTCCGCTGCCAGGGACACAGTTCTGTAAAGAGGGGCTATGCTTCTGGGAGCACCTGATGCAAGGACGGACTGCTGGGGAGGCATCTGGTGGCAGGTGACACACTTCCACTGATTCGGCATTATGGTGAGTTGAATGATTTCATTTTATATTACAATGTAATAATAGAAATAATGCACTTCAATCATCCTGACACCGTAACAACCATGGTGCCGGGATGATTGAAGCGCCAACAGGTGTTTTGGAGTATCCTTATCTGCCAATTTTGTTACACATTACTATTGTGGTGTAGGATCTGGCTTTCTTTCTATTTCTTTCTCTCACCTCGGACTCTAGCCACACCCCTTTGAACCACGCCCATTTAAGCCACACCCACTATCGTACGTAAACCACGCCCATTTTTCGGCGCGGAGCGCTTCGCGCGCCGCATTTTTCATTCCAGCATGACACGCCTACAAACGAATGCCACGCCCCCTAATTATAGCAAGGCTCCGCCTCAATACAAAAAAAGTGTCCCAGATGTTTTTTTTGCAATGTTGGAAACTATGCAGATGTGAACCACATCCATAGAAAACCATGTTAAATGGACTGTAGTGTGTTTCTACAAAACTGAAAACGCACTAAAAAATGCATAGGTGTGAACCAGGCCTAAAGTTGCTATACATGCACAGGTTTTTTGTTCAGATCACTAGCTGACAGGTGCTTGCATCTACACAAGCGATACTGGGACACTGTATTCTGATGGGGGGGGGGGGGGGGACTCCCCACTGTCAGAATACACCGATTAGTGCCGTAGCCGATTGGCTGCAAGCCACTAATTGAACAAGGTTCTGTCTAACAGGGAGGGCTACACCCAAACTGAAATTAGGGCCCTATCTGCTCAACTGGACTTGCTCCAGCAGACCCCTCCACTACTGCGACTTGTCCCCTCAGCTTTTAGACCCCTTTCACACTGGGGTGAGGGCTGCGTTAGCGGTAAAGTGCTGCTAGTTTTAGCGGCGCTTTACCGCTGTTTAAGCAGCGCTTTTCAGACGCTAGCGGGGCACTTTTAACTCCCGCTAGCGGCTGAAGAAAGGCTTAAGACCGGCTGTGTTGCGACGCTGCCAAAGCAATTAGCAGTCGCTTCGCCAGCACTGCCCATTCATTCCAATGGGCATGGGGCGGTTTAGGAGTGGTGTATACAGCGCTACCAAACCACCCCAAAGATGCTGCTTGCGGGACCTTTTCTAAGGTCCTGCAAGCGCACCGCCCCAGCGTGAAAGCACTCGGGCTTTCACACTGAGGACACATTTTTCAGGCGCTTTACAGGCGTTATTTTTAGCGCTAAAATGTCTGAAAAACGCCTCAGTGTGAAAGGAGTCCTAAATTACTGTCTGTGGTCACACTCCAGCCTCCCCATCATACCATACTGGGTTAATGTCCCTCTATGGTATGTGATGATGTCACGGCTTTGGGGTGAAGGAAGAGAAATCAGGATCAGGTAAGTGAAAGAGGTTACCCCCCTCCCCCCACACACTGCAAGGCTGGACTTTTTTACTGTCCTGGAGTTGGGCTGTATTATTATGATAAGAGTTTTTGATAGGTTAGGAATTCCTGGGACTTCTGAGGTGCTCCACAGATTAGGGTGATCAGACATTCCCGGTTTCCGGGGACAGTTCCTGGATTGAGGACACTGTCCCCGGACCAAGTCTGTCCTCGGTTTTGTCCCCGGATTGGATTTGAACAGGGGCTGGGGCAATTTCAAAGACAGTCAGTGCAGAATTAAAAAATCTGAATTACACCACCCCCCCCCCCCCCGCTCCGCCGCTCCTACTAGTTTATCTTCCATTATCTGTGCCCCTTTCTGATGATCATGTGCTGGTCGGAGCGGAGGGAATATTTCTTCAGTTTCGGGTGCATGCCCATTCAGCTCCGCTCTCATTTTCTTCTACCTTGGCTCAAGTCCCGGCCAGCCGCCTGCCTGCTTATCTCCTTGCCTTCCCTGGTGGAGTGATCTTCCTCCGCTCCCCACCCAGTAGTAGCCGGGGCCCGGAGAGTGAGACTTGACAGGCTGTAAGGCGGGCGGCGGCAGCGGCGACGGGCAGAGAGTCGCTAATTGTCGCCATTACTAGTAAAAAAATAAAATAAAATATGTCCCCGGTTTTTATTTTAAAAATCTGGTCACTTTACCATAAATGTATTCCATATACACATTATATGTTATTAAAAAAAAACATTTTTTAACAGGATATAATGTGTATGGGGAATACATTTATGTAACACCTCAGAAGTCCCAGGAATTCCTAACCTGTTCAAGAATGTTACTTTCTCTGTCAGTAAACCTGCAAAGTGCAGGGCAGGTTTACAGCACAGAATTGTATAGTGGGAAAGGCAGAGAGAAGGTCGGTATTCACAAAGGCTGCTATCTGTCCTCTCACATCTCCAGTCATCCCCAGGGAGAGCTGTGCTGTGTGCTGGACAGGAGGAAGGTGATCCGGGGTGCACTGTGTGTGATGATCTCTTCCTCTTCCTGCTCCTCCCACCTGTACTTCAGCTGTGAAAGGCACTGAAAGCCCCGACTGACTCCACCAGACAGGAACCCCAGGAGAGAGACCGTCTGGAGTTTTCTGATGCTCTCTGAAGTTCACACGCTTCATCTCTGACAGCTGGCGGCGGGGTGATATTCAGCTGACAGGGATGATGTAGCCGGAACTACAGAGTCAGCATCGGAAAATGCGGCTGACTGACTGATTACTCCGCAGCCAGTGGCTGCAGTTCCCACAGGAGTTACACATCCTCCACTTTCAGCTACCAGAGGTGAGGAAAAAATAATTCTCATACATTTTGGCAGCAAAAAAGCCCTGGGGTGTGTTGGGTGTGCCTGGGCATTAGGGTGTGCCCAGGCACACCTTGTGCGCACGCCTATGCCGATAGTGTACCTTGGAAGGGAAGGAGGGGGACGAACTCAGCCGGAACTCACAAGCCGTCATCTCCTGTTCGGCTCTCCCGTCACACACACAGTCCCGCCTTCGCCACTGGCATTGGACCAGTGTTCTGTCTATCACAGGAGCTGGTCCAATGACGATGGCAAAGGGGGGGGGGCAGTGTGTGTGTGTGTGTGTGTGACTGCCGAGTGAGAGCCAAACAGGAGATGACGGCTCAGTGATTTCCTGCACTGATGGTGAGGTTGCAGATGAACATTCAGGCTAAAAAGGGGCATTGATAAGGCTGCATTGATGAGATGGGCATTGATCAGGCTGCATTGACGAGATGTGCTGCAGATGGGCATTGATCAGGCTGCATTGAGGCTGCAGATGGGCACTAAACAGGCTGCATTGATGGGCACTGACCCTTATGTAGCACACAAACCCTTTTCCCTACCTTTGGCTCACTTGCAAGAAAAAGGCACACCGTACTATATGCCCGTACCCTCCTGGTTGAGGAGGTTGAGTGGTGTTATGTATTTGGGTCCCACAGCTAGGTTCTCCATCAGTTGGTTCTCGTCTCCTAGGATATAGGGACAAGTCTCTGTTTTCCCCCTAAGTAATTCCAGAGAGACAGTCTTCCCCCCAATGCTGCATCAGAGAGGAGATCGGAAGTCTTCTGGCACACAGGACATAAGATGGTGGTGGGTAATTCCTGTGAGGACTGCAGACACAGCAGTGAAGTAAGCAGTCAGGATTTATCTGATGCTCTCTGAAGTTCACACGCTTCATCTCTGACAGCTGGCGGCGGAGTGATATTCAGCTGACAGGGATGATGTAGCCGGAACTACAGAGTCAACATCTGAAAATGCGGCTGACTGCCTAATTACTCCGCAGCCAGTGGCTGCAGTTCCCACAGGAGTTACACATCCTCCATGACAAATAGTCCCACTTTCAGCTACCAGAGGTGAGGAAAAAATAATTCTCACACATTTTGGCAGCAAAAAAGCCCTGGGGTGTGTTGGGTGTGCCTGGGCATTAGGGTGTGCCCAGGCACACCCCGTGCGCACGCCTATGCCGATAGTGTACCTTGGAAGGGAAGGAGGGGGACAAACTCAGCCGGAATTCACAAGCCGTCATCTCCTGTTCGGCTCTCACGTCACACACACAGTCACGCCTTCGCCACTGGCATTGGACCAGTGTTCTGTCTATCACAGGAGCTGGTCCGATGCCGATGGCAAAGGGGGGGGCAGTGTGTGTGTGTGTGACTGCCGAGTGAGAGCCGAACAGGAGATGACGGCTCAGTGATTTCCTGCACTGATGGTGAGGTTGCAGATGAGCATTAAGGCTAAAAAGGGGCATTGATAAGGCTGCATTGATGAGATGGGCATTGATCAGGCTGCATTGGTGAGATGTGCTGCAGATGGGCATTGATCAGGCTGCATTGGTGAGATGTGCTGCAGATGGGCATTGATCAGGCTGCATTGGTGAGATGTGCTGCAGATGGGCATTGATCAGGCTGCATTGAGGCTGCAGATGGGCACTAAACAGGCTGCATTGATGGGCACTGACCCTTATGTAGCACACAAACCCTTTTCCCTACCTTTGGCTCACTTGCAGGAAAAAGGCACATCGTACTATATGCCCGTACCCTCCTAGATGAGGAGGTTGAGTGGTGTTATGTATTTGGGTCCCACAGCTAGGTTCTCCATCAGTTGGCTCTTGTCTCCTAGGATATAGGGACAAGTCTCTGTTTTCCCCCCAGTAATTCCAATGTCCGCACCACTCTAAACTCCAACGTTAAGTTTATTTTCTCAATGTTCAGCAGATAGGTAAAGGGTGGAAGAGAGACAGGACAGCAAGGTTTGGGAGGTTAGTCCAGGCACAAATGGATATCACAATCACTACTCTATCCCAGAGTAGGTCTAGCTCACCCGGATAGTCTCCTACAAAGTGGATCCTAGCAGCCAAAGTGATGCTCGGACGTTTGATCAGGTTCTTTTCCTAGATGCGATCGGGAGACTCTCTGCCACAGAATCTATCAGACCCCGAACCTCTTATCTTCTGGGTACTTAAGGACAGGTGCCAGCAGCCGCACATTACTAGTCCCTTGGTGGATAGGAGAATCCCTCCAGAAAGTTACCGGGCCCCTTCCTTCACCGTGAACTCTCGCCGGTCCGTCAGAAAGGTCCTCCCCCGGCCTCCTCTTCTTAGAAGTGGGCTCCCTCCAGCTAAAGGTGCTGGGCCCAATGTTGAAGATGCAGCCCCAGGACTAAAGGTGCCTGGGACTGGTGCACATGTGGCCCCATGGCCTGGAGGGCCACGCACTTGGACTCCGACTCCTCTCCTCCTCCGAAGACCCCTCCCAGGCGACGTCTGCCCGTTATGTATCCTCTCCCAGCATGCACAGCAGGCCGACCACACCCACTGTACCGCTGCCGAGAGAGGACACCCCAAGGCACAGCACTAATACCGATGGTTCAACCCTGACACATTATGGCAGCGCCACCTACAGGCCACAGGGAACTGCATATCAGTATAACACCTGGAAATAAAATAGCACAACCTACAAATTGAGAACGGTCTGAGCCCAATTACTATCTCAGACCAGCCCCTAAAGTTGGGTATATAGCACCCCTAAATGGGGTGGGCGCTACACTTATTTTAATTAAAAGTTGTTTATTTTAAAAAAAAAAAAAATCCTGAAACTTCCCTCTTAAAATGTAGGTGCGTGTTATACACCAATAAATACGGATATTTCAAGGGTTCCCCTGTGTTGAATAGGTTGGGAAAGCCTGGTCTACAATGTCTTTTGCCATTCTCCTGTACTGTGGTGGTCAGGTTTTGTCCACAAACCCTTTGCTAATATAGTGTGTTTACAGTATGGTCATGCAAATATATACTAATTTCTAGACATGTGCATAACAAAAAAAACATTTTCGTTTTGATTCCTTAACCTAGTTATTTTGTTTTGTTAAATTTGGTTGATTCATGCAGTTCGAATTCGGGATTCCTATTCGGGATTCCTATTTGGAATTTTTCAAATATTCTTTGAATTTACCGTTTTGTTTTTTTATTACAAACATTCTAAATCGATAAATTTCAAATCGGTCGAATCGAAAACTTTAGATTTTTTATTTATTTTTTCTATTCCAATGTGGCAAAGTGAACAAACAAAAGAAAAATCTTCATTGAATGATTACAAAGACTCTTTAAATCACCTTTGGCTTAACTAAAACAGCATAATTTCGAAATAGTACTCTAACAACACACACAGACTTTGATTTCGGCAATATGTGTACAGTTAGAATTCGACCGAAGTTTGATGTAAAATTCGATTCGAATTTCAGTCTGAATTTCCAAAATCCGAACTAATTTCATTTAGTTTGTCAGGAAAGGCTGGCTAGAGGAAGGAATGTTCCCCGCAGATTAACTCCTGCTCCCTGAACTTGTGTCAAGGAATCTACGTTGGCGCGTGCTAACGTAGGTTAGCGCATGCGCAGCGGCGCATCAGCGTGCGCATCGGTGCATCAGCATGCGCATCGGCGCATCAGCGTGCGCATCGGCGCATCAACGTGCACGGCGCACCATGTGATCCATGAAGTGCCTATTTAAACCGGATCAGTGCACAGACCCGGTGCTGCCTTGTCTACAGCGTTCCCGTGAGACTCCTGTTTCCTGCAACCTGCATCTGATTCCTGTTACTTACCCGGCCTGCTCTGACTACTCCTGCTCTCTGCCTGCATCGACCCCGGCCTGAACTTAGACTATTCTCCAGCCTCTGAACCTGTACCTCATCTGACTGTCCTGTGTATGACCCGGCTTGCCTGACCCTGCTCCTGCCTCTGCCTTCCAGTCTGTGGAGTTCTGGTACCGTTGACCTGCATCTCCTGCATGCTGTCATCCACCGTCATCTGGCACGCCATTCAACTGGAAGCCCAGCAGATAGCACGACTACCGGCCCTCGTGCGACTCTGAACTCCTGCGCCACCTGTTTGCTCTATCAGGGGCCCAGAGTCAGAGGAGTAAGAGAAGCCTACCTCTGCTAATCAGGCTCATCCCACCAGGTACGTAACATAGTTATTCGGAGCATTCGGTAAAATTTGTTTATATTGTAATTGGGGTATTCGGATTGCAAAAAATAGAACAACACTCCTAAAGCCACATCCGTATAGGATCGAGTTTGTGAAAAAATGAAGAGTCAAAGACCCTGGGTCGGACTTTGTAGGCAAGATGGACGAGAGTATAAGAAAACATTTTATTTTATTAATAACGAATCGCTCACAAACAGATCAAGTATAGAAAGAGTTAAAAAAAAAACATACATTGAACACGAAAAGATACATAAAACTATGATGTGAACAAAAGTTTGACACCAAATGGACAGCAGTGAGCCCCTGTGAGTCGACGCGTTTCGCTATTTCGCTTCGTCAGGACACACTTGGGGATGATCGAAAAGAACAGGTCTCACTATCTATGATAAAAACACATCAGTCACACATTGTATACCAATAACGTACGAAAAAATATATCCGAATCTCCAAATAACGAAAATTTGTCCGGAAATTTATTTGGAACGAAATGAACCGCACATGTCTACTATTTTCTTTTGGCTTGACCTGTAGCTCTTTCTAAAGTTTATTTGCATAGTTTGAAAATTGTGTTTTACATTTGCGGATTAGAACAGCAGAATGTGTTTGAACTGTGGGACCAATCACCTAAATAAATACAATTAAAATGATTATTGTTTGGGGATATTTGCATAGAGCTTACATCATTTACATTAGGGAGCTCACTACCCCCGAGGTGAAGGTAAGGGTATAAAGATACGAAGAGATGAATACTAAATTGTATGTCTACCATACAAAGCACACCTCAGTAGCAGGTAAGACTTAACTTTTTTTGTTTTTAAATACTTTATTGCCAGAATTACTTCTTTATCTGCTGAACAACACAAATGGTAAATAACCATCTATGTTCCAATGTAAGAATAAAACATGCATTCTTTTTTTTTTTTTTTCTTTGAGTCATATTCAAATATTTTTTTGACACTTCACTTTGTTTATTGAATAAGCATTGACAATTAAAATCAAAAATTAAAAAAATGTGTC